>OU974070.1:23460936-23970936 GCA_918843875.1 Diadumene lineata | reverse complement strand
AACACCAACATTGCTGAGTGAATGTTATCATTTGAGAATTATCACCTCTTGGTTCCAGCAGCCACATATTATCTTTTTAGTGTGTTTACCAAGGATTGGAATTTTCCTACATCAACAAAATATGCAATTGTTATTTACAATAACTACTGGTAACAACAAAAACATAACTCTATATACAATAAAACTAACAACTACATAGTTACACTAAATCAAGAATAAATTGACAATAATGTGATGTATTAGTTTGTCACCTTGATGTTTGATGGTTGTAAATCAAAAGGTTACCCTTTGAAGTTCCTAAAATTAAAGTAATAAGTTTAATGAATAAATATCTAAGAAGGAGATCAGACATTTTGAATGTAGAAAGTGCACAGATGGAGGTATTCCATGTGATGTCACTCTTGGGAAATGATATCCTAGATGTAAACACTTCAGTTTATTTTTCATAAAAGAACCCTGTCTGAGAGAATGTCACATGAAATCATTTGCTACCAACAAATAATTATGACCACAATTTGTTTGAGAACCACTACAATTGAAGAAACTCAAGCTAGATGTGCACTCTATAAAATCAATAGTCTTAATTGAGAGATATTGTTAGTCATTTTGGCATGAGTGGGAAATTGTACAGTTAACAATATACCAAAAAATGCTTCCTTAAAAAACTATAGTTATGATACAATACATTACTGTTTCCCACTCATATAAAATGGAGACCTCTTCAGATACATAATCAAATGAGTACATTCACTTCCTCTTACCTATGGCTAATTGGGGGCCTACTTTAGACCACAGCAGAAATGATAGAGTGTCTCTGCAAAAAATGAGAAAATAAACATTGACAGCACCTATACACTCAAACATGTAATAGCATTTTTTGTACAAGAGTCTGAGATAAACTCCTTAATGTGCAGTCTTGGAAAAAAAAACTGGCACTTAAAATTGTTATAAATATCTTCTCTAAAACATCAGGTGGTGAATAAAATCTCTACATCACAAAAGTGACTAAAGACTAGGATATCCCAAAGCTTAGCCAATCAGAATGCATCATTTTGATAACTTAATGTAACAGTGATTGGATTGCCTAAACTCTGGAATGTCACTGTCACAATCTTTTTTAAAAAAAATAAGATTTATAATTATGTTATTGGCTAATAAACCATGTACATATTTAAAGACACTTTCCCATCCACTTATTTTGTACTTTGTAAACAAACCACTGAGACCAGAACTATTCTTATTTTACTTCTGGCTCACCTTAGGCCACTTTCCAACTGTGTCAATTTTAGGGAATTAGCATCCCACAGAAAGATTATTCCTGTAAGAAAAAAGAAAGCAATCAAAGTTTGAATAATTGATGAATGAAAACAGAACTATGTGAACAAATTGAAAAAAAAAATGAATGCATGAATAACTAATAAAAAATATGATTTGTCTCTGGCTAAACTGGATGTACTGTGTATGAAGCAAAGAGCAACAAAATAATATTGTATAGTGAAACAAATGTTGCGAGAAAATTTGCATAGTTACCATTTTTGTCCTGAATGATTGCCAGTGTGTCTCCATCTTTATCCCACGCCATCCCAGTACAAAACCTTAAAACAAATCATTACCAATTAATACAAATATCAGAAATATATCAACTCTAAAATATGCCATGAACCGATTTTGTAATTCTATTAAATGATTAAAATGTGAGAAGATCAGGAACAATTCTTACCCAGGAAGAGAAATTTCATCCAATTGTTCTCCATGACGATCAAAAATCAAGATATTCTTTGTTGAACTAAAAATTAAAAAAAAAAAAAAAAAAAAAAAAAAACATATGTTTAAGACTGTGTGATGGGGGTTGTAGGTTATTTAAGCAATAAACGATTGATTTCCGTGGTTTATCGTTGAAATAAACCGCGCAGGATGTTGGGAGAGCACGAAAAAGGCCTAAAAAAATCACGAGCATCCTGCGAGTGATTTTTGGCCTTTTGAGTGCTCTCCCAACATCCCAAGTGGTTTATTTCAACGATAAACCACGGAAATCAATGGTTTATTGCTTTTATAATAAAGACAGACATTTGAACACATTTATTTTCGCAAAAACCGTGGTTTATGGCGAAATAAACCACGGTTTTGGACCAATCAGAGCGCGCGTAAGAATAAATCTATATTATAAACTAGTAGTATGGTATTCAACCAAATTAATTGTCTCTGTATTTTGTGAATAACGTTATTATTTTTAGACACGGTATTACAGTATTTGGATTCCACTTTGTACATATGCAGGATTGGGCATTTAGATACACAGCATTATAAGAAAGAAATTAGTGTAGTTAATATATCACATCCTTAGAATCAACTTAACATATTTCATAACTTCAGGATTGGCATTTAAGACTTATTGGCATATATTTGCATAATTAAGCCTCTAAAATTATTGTACACTGTAGACTAAAGGTAAGAGAGCAATACAGGACATAAAGGTCATAAGCTATAGGAGTATGGCTCAAGAAAAATGCATGTGATCAATACAGGAAAATACAGCAAAAACAGTTTGAGTGTTTAATGAGAACATTTTGATGGTTTCTTAATTTAGACAGTTTAAATTTCCCTGTTATGTAAGATGTCAAGCGTTTCTAGGGAAAGAGCCATCGCAGGAGACTTTTCATTGGTTAATGAGTAAAACAATTTCTGATCTCCTTGGAAACACAACATTTAATCGAGTAAAAAACAGTCCAAACAAAAGATCCAAACATTTACATTAAACACTCAAACAGTTTTTGCTGTACTTGACTTGATACCATTATCTATGAATGGCCATGACTGCACGGGTTTCAATAATAGGTGGTTACAGCAGGGGCAGCGGAACAGTAACAGCCATGAGGGGGGGGGGGCACTATAAACCCCCACCCCAAAATCACAATTTTTTTAACTGTGTAAAGTAATACATTAATGTCTTTTAACCAATATTTTGTGGGCCCCCCATGGCCCCCCCAGTTCCTATGCTCCTATACAGTTGATACAGTGCTGCCTATTTCACCTCTTACCGTCGGTTATTGTGTGTCTTCCTTTAGTTAATGAATATACCTACAAACCCCCCTTGAAAAAATTTAGGGGCACAGATGCCTACATCAATTACTCAGACACTTATTAAAGAAGATAACGAAACCCCTGGACTGAGCCAAACATTTGTCTATACAGTCAAACTCAGTCATTGCAGCATTTCATCTGATTATGATGATAAAGGTCCTGCTAAAAATCTTTTAGTTTTATATAAATTACCCGGTTACAGCCAGGTACGAGCCTTGTGATTGCTGCCAGCAATACTGTACACCGGCACCACCAGTGACTTTTTCAGGGACACTAAATACTCTCTACATAGAAAACATAAGACAGTTAATTTACATCATAAGGGTTCATGCATTCTGTACACAATAGTAAAGCAATATAAGCATAACTCAATAATTATTCAATAGATATAATACTATAATTTTTCCAAAGAGAATTAAGTATGCTCTTTAGACATTGTACCTAAGGACTCAAAATAAAGATTTAGTTTGTACAAAAATAACAAAACGAATCTCGAACACTATTTGTGAGCTCTGACACTATAGAAAATATTTAATAGTCTCAAGAAACTTCATATTTCAAAATAGCTTTTGGGTTATATTGATTGTGTTTTAATATAATATAGTGTTTTCGAAGGCTGGCGTTCTCGCTTTTCTTGAACTGATAATCAAAAATGGCGGCTTTTCACTATGGAAACGTGTTGAACTTCATCGCTTTACGAAATGTGGGATTTTCGCGGATATATATATGTTTTACCTGGCCAAATAAAGATCAAAATCCATCTTTATGATATTAATTCACTATCTAAAGCCTTACCTTCATTTTTTGACGGTTGTTTTGCAAAATAAATGACTTTTTTCCAGTGTTTACCAACACTCATGACCCGCCATTTTGAATTCCTGATAACCTGCAACGAGTAACACAGGAACCCCATACCTTTCTTCGTCGGCATGAAAGAAAGAAAGAAAGGGAGAAGTGGGGAAAGAAAGAAAGAAACAAACAAAATAATAACAACAACAACAAAATCAAAAAAATCGTAAGTCACCTTTTTATTTAATGCCAGAAAAATGTGTACTGTAACTTAGCGAGCAGTCACTTTCACAGGAAAAAAATTAAATTCCCAAGTTTTCAAAATTGGGAATTGCATGGGAAATATTCCCATTATATGGGAAAAACACAGGTAAATTTGAACCCAATATTGGGTTTTGTAGCATTTTCCCAATGATAACTCAAAATAAACCCATTCATTGGGAATCTAAATTTTTTCCTGTGTTTGTATATTTTCAGGATAGGGATTATTAGTTCATTGCTGCACTCAGGCTAATGATCAACTTTACAGAAGCTAACTTGGTTTTCCAAGGACGCTTTACAACTTACCGATACAGCTCATGTAAATATGTATGCACAAACATCCTTTTTCTCAAGATGATAGACTTGCAGCATGTTTTGCTCTTGTGACGTACATAGAATTGGTATTTTTATATCTTCCAGTTCTGTCAAGGTTGAAGGGAAAAAATAGATCTAAGTACAGTCGTCTAGTTGAGAGGCACTAACACAGGCCATGGAAGAGTACTTCAGTCAGTAAACAGTATTATGTGGTATCATTGATCACTAACCTTCAATAATATAAAACATTGCAAAAAAGCATTCTTTGCGTGATCATGCATCTGGTCTAATTTACTCTAACCTCTAACAAAGATGTTCTTAATTAGGCACGCTAATGAACTGCTGCATGACAACACCTTTGCAATGCCTGTGTAGAGTATAACCTTGCTCATGCATAAGATTCTTACAATGTGCACAATTAAGAATGTTTTACAGCATAGGTAAAACCACCACTCAGTGGAGAGGTTTTTCCCCCCAGACACACTAAAGAAAGGCTAAGAAAAATAGTTGTACTTGACTCAAGGTAGTCAAAGTGCAGGGTCCCTCTAAGAATACAATATTGGAAGGCTAGTCAAAGCTCTGTATCCTCTGAAGTCAATGTTAGTTTTTTGGCTTTCAAGTGTGACACAGAAAGCCCAAAAACTAAAATCGACTGACACAGAAAACTTGTCAAAACTTGGCTTATCAAAAACAATCACACAACACAATATTTGAAAAATGATGACAAATCAATTCTTCTTTATTACACTCTTTAAAATATAATCATTTTTGTATGAACATTTCACATAGTAAATTTATTACACAAAGAGCACGGTGAAGTGCATGAAATCAAAGTAGCAGTTTAGTAACACAGTAGCTGGATTAAATAATAACGTTTTAGAAGTCCCCAGTTGATATAAAGAATTTTATCCACAAATTAGTTGTTATGCAACTCCTGGCCATGTACAAAGATTGTCCGCATAAAAGCTTGAAAATCATCCAGAAATGTCCAATTTAATTCCAAAATGCAGTGTCGATTTACAGTTTATTCTTCATTCTCAAAATCCTTGGGGTTTTTCCTCTTCGTTGCAGCGTTGGAAGACTTTCCGTAGTTATAGATAAGAACTAGACTAATAAAACCAGGAGCCATGTACATCAAGTTCGTTCTCATTCTTCTCATCCAGTTGCTCATTCCTTGAGTCATACCAGCAAATGCTCGCTGTTCAAACGGCGACAAACTGTAGGATACTATGTTCTTGCATTTTATAAGGTTTCCAAACTCTTTATGTCCCATTTTAACACAGTCTATTCAGCAAAACCACACAAACTTTTCACTGAAAATTCAAAATGGCCGACACCGCCGGTATTCGTGACCTATCGCACTGACCTCTGGGATATGTATTCCTTTCAGCCAATCAAATTAATCTAAATATACAGCCGCTTTGATGTTTAGCTGATACAGCGGGCTCAAATTGAATGAGGAACTACACTTCGATTTATTTGATTTCGTGTCATTTTCGAAGATGAGGTTCTTTATCATTTCAAGTTATTCAAAAGATTACTCTTTATCGACAGCTTGGTTACTAGGTGACAGGAGAGCATAAAGTTAATGGAGAAATTTTCAAGATTGAATTTATAATTTATAGAACACAACTCAGCAAATATGGGCGAAAGAGAAAGCGACAAACCGTCTAAATATAGACTGGTTGTTGCTAGACACCTTCAAACAGATGAAATCATTAATAGTCCTCATTATAAGCACAATCTTGGTAACTCTATCAAGACAACTAAGTACACTATATGGTCCTTTATCCCCAAGAATTTATTTGAACAATTTCACCGCTTTGCAAATATTTATTTCTTGTTTATCGTTTGCTTGAACTGGATGCCTTCGATCAGTGCTTTCGGTCGAGAAATCGCAATGCTGCCTTTAATTTTCGTACTATCTGTCACTGCAGTCAAAGACTTGTTTGAGGATAGGAGACGATATAATTCAGACAAGAGAGTTAACAATACCATATGCTTTGTCTACGATAGGTAAGCTATCACTGTCGTACTTAGAATTGAGCATATTTCCCGTTTCACACTACGTACTAGTACGTACATTATGCACCACCCTTCAAATTCTGTCACTTTTCAAGTATGATTTGAACATTAATGTGTACAACATTCTAATGTTTCACATGCCTAGCAGGTAATTCATGAATAATAAAACTGATTTTTTGCTGACCAATGATCAAGAAAATTATATTCTGCATCCTAGCATAATAGAACTGGAGTACCACAGTTGTATCTTTTTCTATTCTCAATTTTGGCAGTTATGACAAAAGAGATTTTCACTCTGGGGGTAGCTTTTCATAAGCTATTTTGTGTGAAAAATAGCCATATTTTGGTTTTTGATGTTCTATAGTATCAAACGTTGATGCAACAGTGTTTTGATTTGATTACACCTGTTTTTCAATGGCAGCTTTCAAATTCTTTGAAGACATATTTGCAAAAATGTTAATAAAATGGATCAAAAATAAAAAGACAAGAAAGTTTGCATGACGTTTCTTGCATATTTGCTTTTGATTAATTTTGTTTCTAAGTCTAAGTCTAATTTTACTAGCTTAGAACTAGATAACCTGTAAAACAGAATATTTAAATTATTTATGTAATATTATTATCATTATTATTATTTCTTAATTCATTTTTCCATTTATTCATTTTCCCACCCGTTCATCCATTCCTACAAGCATTCATTTATGTATTAATTCATTAAATGCTTCACTCCTTTGTTCATTTTTTTTAGTTCAGCCAATCAATATCGCAGTACAAAATGGAAAGATGTGGTAGTTGGCGACATTGTCAAATTATCAATGGATGAGGTCATTCCAGCAGATATTTTACTTCTTAACTCCAGTGATCCTCATGACATCTGCTTTATAGAAACAGCTAATTTAGATGGAGAAACAAATTTAAAACAAAGGGAAGTTGTCAAAGGACTTTTTAAGGTAAGTGTACTGACTAAAATTTGGTGCTTAGCACATCTATCTATATATTGATATTTTTTTGGTGTGTTTTTCTCTTTCATGGCACAAGAGATTTTCTCTGTCTTCTCTTTTCCTCTCTCATCAAAATGAACATAACTGTACAATAATTAATTTAAAGGTAGTTAGTGTGTGAACATCCACTTAAATCTCAATATGTGTAAAACATTAATTATTTATTTATTATTGTTGACCACTGCTTAGTTCTTGATCACCTAAAATAATAAAATGATCCGCAATTGTGTTTTCTTTATCTGATCTTTTCCTCTTTTTTTAATAGAAAAATGACAGATTTTCCCCACAAACATTTGATGCGCATATCAAGTGCGAAGAGCCAAATAACCACATATATCGTTTCCATGGAAAAATGTAAGAATTTTAGAAAATGCAATAATCAATTGTAGAAAATATCACCTTGCCCCCTTCCATAGAAGGTTCTCAAATACAGGAGAGGAGGCCTAAATGGTCCCAAGGACAATGTAAACAGTTTTGTGTGAAATAAAAAATGAAGTTGGGTTGATCCTGCTCAAATGTAATTTTGATTTTTTCTTCTTGTGATATTCTGACTCTGATGTGCTCTTGTATTTCAGGGAGTGCGTAAATGGGTCTGAGTTGTCAATCAATAATCACAATCTTCTTCTAAGAGGCTGTGTCATTCGTAACACTAAGTGGGTAGAGGGAATTGTTATATATGCAGGTGGGTAATAATTGTAATAATTGTCATGACAATCAGATGGTATACTAAATAAAACAAATATGATTGAAAGATTTGTATTGATTGATTGATTTGGAAAAGATAAGATTGATTATTGAAATTATTGATCTGGTTTGATGGTCAAGTGATGGATTTGTTATAGTGATGATTGATTGATTGATTTGTAACAGTGATTTTATTTATTTAATATGTAATTATTAATCTGGAATGATGATATTGATTTGAAAATAAGTATTTGGAATGATTTTCAAATGATTATTTGATTGATTGATTCAAATGATTATTGATTGGTTGAAGTTTTATTTTGAATGATTGACTGGTAAATAATATTAATAAAATACTGCTATTTTGTTTCATGGTAGGGCATGACACTAAAGCAATGTTAAATAACAGTGGACCTAGATACAAGCACAGTAAAGTAGAAAGAGATATCAACCTAGACATCATTGCTTGTGTTGTCATCTTGATTACAATATGTTTCCTTTCTGGTGTTGGTAAGTACAGAATAGGGGTTCCAGAGTTACTGAACATTACATTATGCTATAATGGATAATACCAATCGACCTGGGACCAGTTATACAAATCCTGGATAAAGTTATCCACTGGATAAAAGTCATAATAATGTAGTATAGATTGTCTTTAGATTTAGATTTTATCCACTGGATAGAGATTTATGTGGATAGTCCTTTTGTGGCTTCGTACAACCAGCCCCTGGGTTACAAGGAGTCTGAATAGCACTATCCATAGGATAATTCCATATCTATAGGATGACTCATTATTCATTGGATAACTCCATATATCCATAGGATATGTTGCCTTTTTCTTGCCTTTGGAATTTTAGGTGGAATAACAGCCATCAATCGAACAGTAGACTATAGAGGGAAAACTGACATTATTGAGATGTGACTAATAAAATGATAATGATAAAAAAACTGAGACATATTTTATTTCTCATTGTAACAGGTTGTGGTCTTTGGACCCAGTCGCATGCTTTCTTCAATTCACACTTTACGCCAGGTGGAGAGAGCAGCCCAGCAATGGAGGGTTTTATAAGGTTCTGGACTTTTATTATCATCTTTCAGGTAATTGAATCTTGCCATATATAGGCTTCATCACATGACAATGTTTGTGGCAGTGTACAAATACAGTAATATGGTGTGTGCATGGTACAAAACCCACCTTGTTTAATGGCAAAAGAATGTAAATAAAGCTCCTTGAAAACAAAAGTTTATAATACGCTCTAGTGTTTCTGAGAGAGGTCAAACATCATTGCACAACCAGGAAAATTTAGTTTTAGTTTATGAAGGCAAAGAGTGATTAACAAACATTGTTTTTGTTGTTTTAGGTTCTTATTCCTATTTCTCTCTATGTATCTGCTGAAATAGCCAAACTAGGACAAGTGTATTTTATGTCGCAAGATTTGGAGCTATACCATGAGGAAACAGATCAACCAGTCATTTGTAGAGCACTGAACATCAATGAAGATCTTGGACAAATTAAATATGTGTTCTCAGATAAAACAGGGACGCTGACTGAAAATAAAATGGTCTTTAAAAAGTGTACAATTGGAGGGGTGAATTTTCCACACAATGAACTTAAACCTGACAAAAGTGAGTCAAGTTTTTTTTTTAAATTAATATACTTACAATATACTTGCAAACACCAAACTAATTTCTAGTAATATAATTATAGCTAAAAACAACTGTAGCTGTAGTTCTTTAGTTTTTTTTGTGAACTTGAGGGAGGCTACACTTCCACTACCATATGATCTGTTGTAACAATACAACGTTTCCTCTGAGGCCATGTCACGCCAGTTAAATTTGAAAGCGCAACTTTTGTTTCGAAACCGTGACAAAAATTTCTTAGGAATTAGCATAAAATTGTTTCAGATTTAGTTGCATTTTCAAATTTATTTTAGTGTGGAAGAGGAATGAGCTGAGGAAGGATTTTCAACGCTACATTCTACTAATATTAAAAAGCGTAAAACATTGTTTTGTGTTGAGAATTATCATTCAAATATCACCAAACCAAACCCAAGCAAAAACGGTTCAGACATTTTTAAGTAGTCAGCATTTTTGTGGCTTACCTGTCAATCACAAATGTCAATCAATATTTGTTATCAAAATCTAACCAATCAGGTATTAAACTAGTAAACTACATCACTGTTACGACTGCAAGTAACATTCACATGGTTTTCTTTTGTGCCAAAAACCTCCAAAAGGTTGCCATTTTTGCGTGTCTTTACCATTTTTCCTAGGTGGGATAGATGGTGCAAATTTGCTCTCGACTAACAACAATTTCAGTGAAAAACGCAGTTTTTATCGAGTGGTAACTGTTTCCTTTTTGTTTTGGGACTTTTTTTATCCTAGTAGATGATTTAGGTCAAACAGATGCATTGAGCCCTCAACTAAGCCAAAGTTCAAGAGACGAATTGTATCACGAACAAGTTCCCAGCCAGGTAATAACAAAATGAAATAAACCAGAAAGACAATCCAGGGAACTAACAAACAAACAGTTGAAGGAAAAAATATTAAAAAAACAGCAAAAAAATAAGCTTGGATTTTAGAATTAAAACGTGAAAAAAAAAAAAAAAAAAATTATATAACTACAAAGTTATACAACATAAAGCAAACGAATGGACAAAAACTGAAATAGTAAGCCAACGAATGAACAGTTAAACAAGTAAACAAAAACAACAACAATACTGACAAGTATAGACGAAGGTTCAAATGAATAAACAAGCGAACAAACTTACAATTACAAAAAAACGCAAAATTCAGAGCATTTCACAGTGGCGGATCCCGGCCCCTTGAGCAACCTGCGCCTAAAGAATTGTCAAGCGTCTTGAGACTTGAAATGCGCTAAATAACAACATTCATATTACATTACATTTGTTACAGTACGGGCGGTACCGTTTCCCACTCAATACTCAAACGATTCATTCTGAGATAATCTGAAACCAAAATGGAACCCCCTCTTGAAAAATCCTGGATCCGCCACTGTTTCAAGCGTTTGTTATTTAATATTTTTGTAGTCAACCAATGTTATTTTGTTTCCCCTCTAGAAAAAGCCAACAGAAGGTATCCCATGGGACGTAAATCTGGCTACTGCCATTTCTGCAGACAGCCAATCTCAAATGTACCAAGAAAAATTATCATCATATCTACGTGAATTTTTCATTGTTCTAGCAATATGTAATACTGTGGTTGTATCAACTCCACAACCTTCGTCACCATCCAAAAAACTCTTCGAAGAAAACAACGAATTCTTTGATAAAACGCCTGAACCTTGCCGAAATCAAGACGAATCACCCATTTCAAACACTCTACATGCAGATATTTGCGATGGAGCTTCAAATCAAACTAATGGTCAAGTAAACAAGGGCTTAGTTCCTTCGCCAGGTAAACCGATTAACCAGAATGAAAACGGTTTATGCGTGCCATCGGCATTTAATGTGGAACAATGTTCAAGCTCTAACGATGTTAGCTACGAAGCCGAGTCACCGGATGAAGCTGCATTAGTTAAAATGGCGAACTCTTATGGTTATAAACTTATTTCTCGTAGTCCACACACTGTGACAGTCTTAATTCCGGATCAAGGCTTAATTACATATGACGTTTTGCATGTTTTACCGTTCGACTCGAGTCGAAAACGAATGTCTGTGGTAATTCGTACACCAGATGGTGACGTCATAATGTATTGTAAAGGTGCTGATTCAGCCGTGATAGAAAGACTGTCACGTGACCATAGGACACATGGTGACCAAACTGATGGGAGTGCTAGTAGACGAGTTTCTATCACTGATAAGACAGAAGTTCATTTAGATGTTTATGCAAGGGATGGTTTACGGACGTTGTGTATGGCGAGAAAGGTAATATGATGATGAAAATGATGAACCTAGACTCCTCTGCATGCATCTCCCTTCGGTTCTGACTGAAAACTACTGGAAACTAGTCTTTAAAAAACGATGGGGGAGGGGCAGGTGGGCCTTCTTTTTCTCAAACCAGTCTCTCTCCATCACAAACCCAAACGGGACAAAGGAGGAGGAGGAGGAGGCTATGATGAACCATGACGATGATGATGGTGCTCGATGATGTTAATGAAAATGATGATGATGATGACAATCGATGCTGATTGTGTTGATGTCAATAAGAGCGATAATGATGATGATAGAATTGATACGCGATGACGATAATTATAGGCGGCGATGGTGATGATAATGATTGAAAATCAAAGGATTGATGATGTTGTTGATGATACTTACATGGTGGTGGTAACATGGTAATTATAGATGGTGACGGTGACACTTATTTGTGATGATAATGATGATGATTGAAAAACAAATGATCGATGAAAGTGGTGATAATACTTAGCTGATGGCGATGATGCTAATGATAATGGTGTTGATGGTGATGATATTCCCGTTATCAGGAGCTCCCAGTACAAGACTACCAAGAATGGCTGACTGAACACAGAAAGGCAGAGACATCATTAGAACATCGCGAGAGAAAGATTCACGAATCAGCTCAACGCCTAGAGAATAACATGGCACTACTTGGCGCTACAGGGATCGAGGATCGTTTACAGGACGGTGTACCGGAGACCATAGCACAGCTTAGACAGGCTGGAATTAAGGTTTGGGTACTTACGGGAGATAAACAGGTAAAACGGGTTTGTCCGGTTGGATACGGTATCTGTACAATCATTTATTCTTAGTAAACTACTACTCGTACAAATATTTAATTGGACAAAAAAAATAAAAAAGAGAGAGAGAGAGAGCCCATTATTCTTTCAAACAGTTAATTATTCATTAATTCTCATTCACTTATTTAATTAAATTATCATTATCCATAAGGTTATTCATTCATTTGCTTTTCCTTTCGTTTATTTTTATGTATTTCTTCGATTTTCAGGAGACTGCTGTGAGTGTCAGCCATGCCTGTAAACTACTTGACAGAAACATGGAGAAAATATTCTTAAATGCTAAATCTAGAGTACGTCATTTTCATTTTAGTGTGTATATGTGTGTGTGGTCTTTTTTGTATAAAGATTCTGCGAAACACTTTTTAGTGAAATATCCTTTATTACACCTGAGTACGCTTTACCATAGTTATAAGAAATAATTTTCACTCGATGAACTATGTGGCTTTACTGTCGAATGTTTCCTTTGATTTTCGTTTGTGTGTAATACATGTACCCACAGTTATTGCACCTTGTCACGCTTCTAATTTAATTGTTTCATGGGTATTTAAAAACCCTTCTAACTATGCAAACTGTTTTACCCATCACCAGGCTTTTCGTGTTTACATCAGTAGGGATAGCTATTGCAAATTCCTTGACACAATTCTTGCAATTTTCGGATCACAAAGACATCACCTTATAGTGGGTCTCAAGCCCCTCGCCATCCATTTCAAAGCCGTTTAGCACCGTTTGTCTGTCTGTATACTAACGTAAGCTGTGTTTTTTTTACAGGAAGATTGCAGCAATCTTATAGTGGCACACCTCAAACAACTACATCTTGATAGTACAGACTTTATTCATATGGGACCATCAACCTCGTCACAGGATGAACACTACAGTAAGGACAACCATGCAAGAGGGTTGATCATTGATGGAAGAACGTTGGTCTATGCACTGGAAAAACCTCTCAATGCTAAATTCCTAAAGTTAGCATCTCACTGCCAAGTAGTGCTGTGCTGCAGAGCAACGCCAATACAAAAAGTTAGTAGGTTATAACATTACTTTGTTGCCATAGTAGATTTTGCTACGATACGCCTTTCCTACGGCCAAGGTCCACTAATACGAGATTGTCTTAAAGTAATGACACTTGCTATCGTACAATGAACGTTGTTGCTAGGATACTCGTTTCGTAGGCTTCAGTTGTCTTTGTTGCCATAGTAACTGTTTCTATGACACTCTTTCCCTACAGGCGTCAGTTGTTCAGCTAGTACGAGACGGTCTTAAAGTAATGACGCTGGCTATCGTACAATAAACGTTGTTGCTAGGATACTCGTTTCTTAGGCTTCAGTTGTCTTTGTTGCCATAGTAACTGTTTCTATGACACTCTTTCCCTACAGGCGTCAGTTGTTCAGCTAGTACGAGACGGTCTTAAAGTAATGACGCTGGCTATCGGCGATGGTGCTAACGATGTTAGTATGATACAGATGGCTGATGTTGGGATAGGTATAACTGGACAGGAGGGGATGCAAGCAGTTATGGCTAGCGACTTCGCTATTGGCAGGTTTCGATTCCTTACAAAGCTACTGCTTGTGCATGGTCATTGGTGTTATGATAGAATCACCAAAATGTTTTTGTATTTCTTCTATAAGAATGCGGTAAGTGGATTGTGTACATTTACTTCTTCGATTTAGCTCTGACGAGATTGCCGATCCTCTCCTGAGATTCTGTCAACTTGTCTCCTGAACACGTACTTCCATCGACTTGTTCATTTTGAGCGCATTGAAAAATTCCCTCAAGACGTCACAAGTAGGTTTCTAGATGCAATGAACTATAATTTGAGAGGGTATGCAGTCGGAACTGGGTAGTGGAAGGGTATATTACCGCTCATCCACGGTGTATAAAAACGCAATGTCTGGTACTCCAGGGAGAATTTATAAACTAATTGCATTCTAATAAAATGCAGAAAGATCACACTGATAGAAGCTAATGAACTTTTCGTTTTAACTTTCTTTCAGATGTTTGTGTTTGTGTTATTCTGGTTCCAGTTATACAATGGGTTTTCGGGGTCCAATCTCATCGATGATTTATCGTTGATTTTCTTTAATCTCATCTTCACGGCTGTTCCTCCTGTGGTCAGCGGTATTCTTGATAAAGATCTCCCTGCTTCAGTACTTAAAGCTAATCCACACTTGTATAAATCAGGTCAAAATGACGAGGTAAGTCTCCGAGAAAAGATCTGGAATGGCAATCTGGATTACTCCTTAGATTGAACATCGTGTATAGCCCAGTTTTCTTAGAAATTCAGTGGTATAGATGGTTTTCAACCCTTCCCAGGAGACAATTTAAACAAAAGACATGGCAGCCATGCTTGAGGGATTTTCAAAACAAACCCACAACCGTGACTTGTGTTCCACTCACTCTCCTGGGAAAGGTTGAAAACCATCAATACGATACGGTACTGTTTCCCAAATCGGCTGTAAAAGGCGACTTTTAAAAACACTATCATGGTGTTTCAGGAGCGATGATAATAGGTATTTTCCATGGTATGGTACAATCACATAATACAAAACCGCTATATTTCATCCCAATAATATGATTTTGTCCACTTTTTTCTGTTTGCAGCTTTACACGCGCAAGTCATTCTGGGTGACTGTTTTGGATGCTCTTTACCAAAGTGTAGTTTTGTTCTTTTCTATTGTTCTGGTGAGTTGAATCTGTCTCGAATTGGCGATATTGACGATGATAAACTTTGGTTTGATAAAAGTTGATTTCGCCACAAAAGCGTGAAACAACTCTTAACTACTTAGTGCCAGATAGAGTGCACTAAATGTGTTCAACAGTTGTCATTATTTAGTGGTAAATAGCACTAATTAAACAAAAGAAAACAATAGAATTAGCATAAAATAGCACTATTTACAGTGGTATTTATGTTGCACACTTTTAGTGCGTGTACTCTAACATTTAGTTATGTACTAACTAAGAATTCAATGAGGCATAAACAAAGGCAGTTTATTTTTAAAGGTATTGTGTTTGTGCGTCGGTGAATTCTTAGTTATTGCATATCTAGTAAATCTTATCGGACACCAAATATATTAAGAGTTGTTTCGCACTTGTGTGGCTTGAATTATATCAATCCTAACGATAATTGTCATGGTTATAGTTAATGACGATTGTTTTTGTTGTTTGTTGTATTCAGGTATTCGAAGACAGTAGAGCTGGTGATAGACTTGTCGGTATCACAGTACACCAAGCCGCTGTCATCATAGCTAGTCTGCACATGGGTCTCGTCACTGCACAATGGGTACGTTATCTTTCTTACTTCGTTTACAACTTACAAACCCCCGTCAAATAGTTAGTGGCCATTGACCGCCCACTGAACATTGTTCGTTGTTTTGTCCACTGAACAGCACTGAACAACGCTGCTAAACGGTTTGACCGAGGATAAGAAGACCGCGTATATTATAATTCTTAAATTCTGGGGTCCCTTTTTCCCAGAGCTGCTTGATGGGAGTTCATTGTCATATAAGTCGGCTTTGATAGTGACGTTTTTAAAATTAACCGTTTAAAAAGCGAAGAATAATGTGCATGTTCATTTGTTTGTGTGTTTTAGTGCTGGATACATCATGTCATGTTGTGGGGCAGTGTAGCTCTCTCCTTTGTCTGGACAATCTGCTTTGGTCTGGTGCAGGTCACACATAAGATCTACTACGTATCTATAGCAACGCTTGGAAGCAAGGAATTCTGGGCACTTTGTGCGTTAATTGCTGTTGCGTCACTATTACCAAGGTAACAATTTATTAGATATAGTGCTGTACTGTTGAGCAACTGACGCACGTATGTGATGTACATGCAATTGTTTCAGTGCAAGAGACCTCACTCTGAATTTGTATTGCTATACTCGCATCCTTGTTTCGACTTTCTGATACGTAGTACAGCAAATAGTATCTCGAGATACACGAATATAGGGTGTCAGTGGAAAGTACGCCAAAAGTGCACGCAGTCACTTTCTGTCAAAAAAGTTTTTTTTTTTTTTCAGAGGAAACTGTAAACAGTAACTTTTAGCAGATTCGAATCCCCAAAATTAAAGGCATTTACGAAAAAAAGAGAAATGAGCGCTCCATCGTCTTGTTTGGAGAATAATTTTCTTCAAATGTAACACCCGAAAATAACTTGACAGTTAATTGTTCCCTATTTACTCATTAACTTGTCCACATTCTAATTATTGTCTTTTTGTTCAGGTATTGTTTGTTAAGTCTACGAAGAACGCTTTGGCCAACAGACATCGACAAAGCTCAGATAAGGATCTACTCAAGACATTCCTCACTACCTGCCAAATTAGTTCGTGTTAATACTAATACTGAGCCCCCTACCCAGGTCTCTGGTGCCAGTACGGCCTAATGGGATCCTGTGTTGATCGTGACTAAAGCCTGGTTTCCATATAATCGCTAATGATCGCTGAAATTACTGTTGCGAGGATCGCTCACGATCTCTGTCAATTGTTTCCATGTGTTTCGATCGCTTAAAAGTGTTTCCATATAATCGCTGACATCATTTTCAGCGATGCGGCGATCGTGAGCGATTATATGGAAACCAGACTTAACGCACGCATGGTCTAATAACCTAACTCTGAAGTCAAAACGCTGTAACAATGTCTTCCCAGTTTCTCCAGTTACTGGGCTCAAACGGCATTGCAAAACAAACTGCTGATGAATTGCAGACGCAGTTACACTCTGCAGTTTCATCAGCTTTTTTCTCGCAACACTTTAAATGCTGACAATGCATCTTGGTTGTAGGCCAAAAAGCTATGCGCACGCAAGAAAGTTTTGTGCAAGGCCGTTTTTGGTAATGTCAGTTGCTGCAGGTAGCGTTCTGAATTCGATTCTGTGAAACGCGTTGTGCAAGCTTTCGAAATAAGAAACTGGAAAAATGCGCAGTGTCTTTTGCATGAACTGGGGTTACATAACCATATAAACTGATGTAATTGTTGTTAAACTGGTCATGAAGTACTCGAGGTCAAATGGGGAAGGTTTTCATTAGACTTTCTAATACATAAAGTAAAACAATTTTAGGATTATTTCTAAAGAGAACTAGGGCAAATTTTATTCAAATTTATAATAAAAAAAAAACAGATATTTAATAAAGGTTTAAGCGTTTGCTAGGCAAACGAAAATAATTTTGTTATAGAAGAAAGAAAATGTTTTACAACTATTTTTGGCGATGTATGCATCAAATTTGGGGTGAGTGATTATATATTTAGTGAATTACACTTTATTGTCCATATTTTATTTTATCAGTTCTGTGCTTTTCAAGAGTTTTTGAAAATCATTCCAGTGATATTAAATCTAATATCGCAGATAGAGTGCACGCACTAAAAGTGTGCAACAGTTGTCACTATCGAGTGGTAAATAGCACTAATTAAACAAAAAATAACAATAGAATTTGCATAAAATAGCACTATTTAGTAGTATTTATGTTGCACACTTTTAGTGCGTGCACTCTATTACAATTGGGTAAAATGACTATTTTAAAAATGCAAATATGTAAAATTTATTCAAAAGATTTATTCCTTACAATAACTGTGTACATACGAATTTACAATTCTTGTTTAAAATACACTATTAAATAGCTGTATTGATTTGCCAATATCTCGAGTTGTTGATATGTGAGCAATCAACTTTGTATTGTTTTTAATTAGCTATTGGTTCATTTTTCAATTCTCTTGATCGATATTTAGACTATTTTATATTTCTATTCGAGATTTAATTATTACGATTTTTCATTTACAACGTTCTAACACATAGAACAATTTTGGAATTCATTGATTGAATTCTCGAAATGCTACTGAAAATGGTTTTTGTTTGTACATTTATAACCCTAGTGGCTCTTCTATCATCAACATACATTACGCACTGGATTTCAAGATTTCTCAAAAACACGGAAATATATAAAAATTGTTTTCTAAAACGATTGCTCATTTTACTAGCAATGTTCAGTAACCAGAGGAATTTAGTACCGACTGGCCGGAAGATGTTGTGATTTCATAGCTGTGATGTGGTGGCGATGGGAATAACAAAAGCGGATCTAGGGGAGTGATGCAAGTGGTGGACACACCCTCCTGAAAGGATTTCGAGACCTTGTTTGATCAAATATTTAATGTTGGCTGGGTAGTGCACCCCCTCTTGTAGATGATGCACCCTTCCTGAACACAATCCTGGACCCGTCCCTGAATATGTAGTTATAGTTGAGGTATATAGTTTACCGTGTGGTTGTGCTGGTAGTATATTGTTACTGTGGTTTATGAGGGTAAATTAGTAGTGTTTAGGTGTAAGTAGTGACAGTGGTGTTGGGGCTGCTAAGTGGTGGTAGTCTAATCCATTCGATAGGTTATATTGTAAGTGTAGAAGTGGTGATGTTTGGGTGGTGAAAGTGTTAAAGTAGGTAGTGTTGGTGATAATAGTAAATTGTTATCTGCCAACCACTGTGGTGGTTTGTACGGTGAAGGTAGAGAAGGTGGAATTCGTTGTTATCTGCCGATCACTGTGGTGGTTTGTACGGTGAAGGTAGAGAAGGTGGAGTTCGTTGTTATCTGCCAATCACTGTGGTGGTTTGTAAGGTGAAGGTAGAGAAGGTGGAGTTCGTTGTTTCGGTGGTTTGGGTGGCGGTGTTTCTGTTGGGCTACTTTCTTGGTTACTTGGTATTCTTGAGCGAGGTTTAATGGGCGGCCTTGGCGGTTTTTCTTCGTCATCTTCAGCTATACTGCCTGTTTTATAGAGAGCTGGTGAACTGACGGATTTCTTGTCACCAGACATCTTTCTTGGTAGTGGCACAGGTTTTGTCATTCCTCCAGGCGACGTCACCCGACGTCCTAACGACGACCCTAACTCATCCATCAATGCAGTCAAACTTTGGTCAGACGATAGAAGACTGTTGGGTCTTAACGTTCCTGATGAAGTGTTCCCCCCTGATGAAATGTTATCGCTTGATGACGTAAATGTATTTTCGGACGAAGTCGAGCTGACGGTTTTCCCATTAACTATCGTTGTTTTCGTGACGGTTTTGGTCGCAGTCACCGACCACGACGTTAAAGGTGTCGTCAGAGGAAACTGTTCGTTACCAAAGGTATTCAAGTCACTGCGAAACTTGCTGAAAAAGTCTTCGACAGGATTGTTTTTGTTCTCGTCGGTATTGTCCATAGTTTTAGTTGGAGTAGACTGTTTCAGTCGTGGTTTCAAAGGTGGTGGGATATCATCTGTATTATCATTTGCTTCTGCTTTACCACTCGGCGGATATACAAACTGTTTCGACGGTAATGTCGGAGTTGGTGAGAAATCAGATGGTACTGGTGTTAATATCGACTCATCGATTGACGAAGTAGACAAACGCGATGATTCACTAGCACTTGAGAAAACACTGATAGTATCGGAGTCTGGTGATTGCACCAGGTCATAATCGACTTTACGTGGTATGTGATCCAGAGAATGCTCCGACGAACCAGGGGTGGGGTGGGGCGTTGGGATGTCGTAATCGTCTGTATAAGGCTGTAAGAAAACAGAAATGCTTTAGCTAAGTATATTTAAATATTGCAACTAAGAATATGATAAAATAAAGTGGTAGTATAGAGTTCACTTAACAAAGCCATCATTAGACACAGGCACATTTTTAATGAAACAAAGTGAGGGTAAAACGCTAACCATGTGACGTTTACTCTTATGCTGGAGCTCAATCACTTCGTTCACATGTTCGTTCATTCATTATTCATTCGTTCACCCCTAACTGGTCACAACATTACCCATATCAATAGTGCACACGTCTCTTTGCCCCCCCCCCCCCCCCCCACCCTCCCGTCTGCGCTCCTTTGACGCCATCGCCTTCTGTACGAGGATGCAAAACATTCAAAAATAGAACTATTGCCTTTACTGATATAATCCTTACATTTGATGAATTTCTGTTAGAAGACTCATGAGCATAACTATGTCTACTCTTAGGCGGTAGTTCAGGTACGGGGCTTGTCTGCGGTGTATCAGATTCATCCTCGGAGCTAGAGTTGATACTGGACGATGAACTGTAATGCCTTGATTGTCGAGGTGGTAGAGGTGGTGGTGCACCCGGTAATTCGTCATTATCGGTAGTCAGTAAAGAACTCGCTGATCGCTGCTTTCTAGGTAATGGCGGAGACTTGTCTCGGTCCTTTCTGGGTAGTAATGGAGAACTCGCTGCTTGTTTTCGAGGTAGTCGAGGTGAACCGTCGGTTCTAAAATGCAATATAGAATATGCTGCTTTTTGGTTGAACTAAGATCTATTAGAACGGTATTGAGTGACTTGTACTAGAACTCTGCCTGAGACAAGATATATACCGAATCGAAACATGGCGGACGCCGCGGTCATGTACTGGAGCGAGATCACAGAAACGAGGCTAGTCAGTCGTCGCACATCGACAGTGTTTTGTGTTGATCCTTATATTGTGGTTTAACTTCAAATAGAGTGGTTGCCACGAGTTTTGTATCATTTTTCAACAATAAAAACAACAAAGCCCGAAGATGAACTGTTCACGTAGACGACTGACTAGCATCTGTCTGTCTGTCTGTCTGTCCGTCTGTCTGTATGCCTGTCTGTCTGTCTGTCTGTATGCCTGTCTGTCTGTCTGTCTGTCTGTATGCCTGTCTGTCTGTGTGTCTGTCTATGTGTCTGTCTGTCCATGGATGCACTAGTACCTGTCAACATCTGCTCTATAAAACATCATTGAAGCTGGAAGCGACTTTCTACCATGGTTAACCGGTATGGTATTCAGACCGTCAAGACTTCGCTGGTTAGGATCAGACGGTGGGCGGTTCTTAGACGGGACTGGTGGAGCTGTTTCATCATCTTCTTCACGAACTGTATTCAGAGATGCAATGCTACCGTTCAACGAAGACATGCTGCCACCAAATGATTGAAAACTGGACCGCGACGTGGAACTGTTTAGCGATGATAGGCTGCTGCTGAACGTCTGTTAGAAGAATACGTTGTTAGCATTTAGTTAAATGATAGTATTCTATTGTATTCCATTCTATTGTATTCCATTGCATTTCATTTTATTTTTTCCATTTTTGTGAGAAGAAAATACCAGTAGTATTAGTGCGGGGACGTTTTGCTTTTTTTATAGATTTATCGATTCTAACTTTATTTTATAGATTTAATTATTCATTCTTTCAAGTCACTCATCGTTTCATCACCTTGTTTGTTTATCTGTTTGTTCATCAAATGTACAGTAATGCCAGCTCAAACGAGACACACTCGCGTTTATTGGCCAATTAACGCCTCTGTAATTTGATTGGCTGATAAGGACATTAAGTTGATGTCTTAAGTTCTAATGCGCAAACTGATTGGCTTGAGGTGGTCTTGGGTGATAATCAATTATGTATTGATTCAATGACTTTTCCAATTTTTTAACAAGAAAAAATACTGAATTACATGTTATTACTTACCCTTCGCGCTAGAGAAGCATTAGGAGACGGCGTTATTGGTGATGAAGTAGAACCATTGTCGTAAAACATACTGTTTCTTGATTCTCTGCTACTCGTACTTATTCTGTTATCAATAGAAAGAAATTGTAAATACAGAACTGAATACAGAACACATGTTGAAAGGCACGTAGACCACAGGTAGTTAAGCTGCAAAATTAGTTCAAAACGTTCGTTTTCAAATCATATTTTCATGTTGCGTGTTTTTCAGGATTATAATTACCTCCTCGCCATAACTGTGCCGGCTGATTTTACGTTACGAGGAAAAGGGAGTTTGAGTCGGATCATGTTGAGAATAGAAACGAATAGAAGAAAAATAGCCGATAACGTAAAGTTCACCGAAAATTACTTCAATGTTCTAACGATTTTAGAGTGTAGACTATATTAGGCATTTCTTTCCTTTCCTTTGTAATTTGGCCGTAAAAGAGAATGTGATTCCAAAGGAAACCCAACGTAGCAAATAAAAGCTCATTGGAGAGGAAATATAAAAAGAGTAAATATGAAACAAGTAGAAAGATTATACATCACGTAGTTTTACTTACTTTCGTGGCGTGAGAGTGAGTCTGCGACTTTCAGGTTTCTTCTCCTCGGGCGTGGCTGGCAACAATACCTGAAAAGGCAAGCAAGCAAATCAGTATGCAAATACGTGAATAAACCATCATAAATTCCATTCAACTCTGTGAATCAATCAATTAATCTATCAAACAATCAACTATCAATCCATCAATCGATCCGGATCGCTTTATCAATCACACTTACAATTCAATCAATCAGTTAATCAATCAATCAATCAATCAATCAATCAATCAATCAATCAATCAATCATTCAATCAATCAATCAATCATTCAATAAAAAATATAAAACAATAAAAAATGATAGGCCAGATATCTGACCAACTCAAGGGGACATTCAGCTAGACAATTACTAAATTGATAAGCAAGGTATCTGACCGGCTGTGGTTCTTCGTAAGGTTCTCCTGTAACATCAGCCTTCATTTTAGCAAACTGTAAAGCCATCTTCTCGTGAAACGGTACAAGTGGCTTTCTTAGCAGTCGAAGATGTAGCTGGAGTCCTTCCTCTAGTATGTACACCTAGAATATACAAACAACACTCTCTTGGAAAACTTCACTATCACAAGGGAGCTTTGCAAACCTTTATATAAGAGGTAAATCGAAGTCAATGACTTATTTATTCAGTAAAATATATTTATAATTTAGACACCGTAAAAGGATAAATGCAATACTGACGTTTCGGACGTTAGCCCTTCGTCGTAGTAATATGAATCATTCACTTAATCATGCACTCCTGCATTTCTTTTATTTAGTCATTCATATGTATTCACATTAATCCATTCATTTATTCATTTATTTCATCCAACCGCTCATTCATTCAATCATTCATTCATTCATTCATTCATTCATTCATTCATTCATTCACTCATTTATTCACTCATTCATTGATCCATCCATCCATCCATCCATCCATCCATCCATCCATCCATCAATTTTTTCATTCATTCATTCACTCATTCATTTATTCATTCATTCATTCATTTATTTATTCATTCATTCATCCATCAATTCTTATATTCATTCATTAATCCATGCATTCATTCATTCATTCATTCATCCAGCCATTCACTTGTGTGTACATTCAACCATCCACCCATTCAACTGATTCACTGCTAAAGTGACATACCTGCTGTATAATGACTCTATGTAAAGCGTTCACATAGTCTTCATCATCAGGATTCGACAGTAGATACCCGTCACTGAAGAATGCTTCTTGGTATTTAGCAATACCGCCCATCACCGCAGCGTCTATTACACCATTTAACGCCATACTTAAAGGATTGATATTCTGGTTTGGTTCTCGAGATAGTTCGCTGATAAGTGTACGTAATTGCAGGTTCTTTTTGTCGACAGTTTCAACAGCATTTCTAATTGGAGATATTTCTTCCTAACAAAGAAATTAACACAAAATCAAACAAAGTACTTCAATAGCGTAAATATATTTACAGCGAGGAGAGCGCTACTGTTTCAATCTTTTTAAATACATTTTTCTCACTTTTTGATAAATAGACATCCTTGTATTTTAGTTATTCTTGTAGTGCGTATGTTTAACTTGAGTTAGCTCTGCCAACACACCAGAAAATAAAAATTACGTGTTCAAAAAATCAAATCAATATCTTTGTCAGTGGAAACGGTAGCACGTTTCGGGCTGTAAGAGCAAAGGAATATGATTATACTATGGTAGAAACCAAAATGTAACAATTGGTTAGAGCACAGCCTTCGGAGCATCGTCGGAGACCGATCAGTAAGCAATACTCTGTCGCTCGTAACTTGCTCAGTTTCCGAGTATGCCTTCGCAGCAAGGTCCAAAAATGACTTCACATCCTCGTTTCGACTTCTTTTTGGTCTTTATAGCTTGGAGCGACTTGAAGAAAGTTCACAACGTTGTTTTTCCAAAAAACGTAATTCAGCAATCTTTATTTCGTGTAAAGACATGCGGTGGCAGTTTAGTACCCAGGCTTCGCTGTTACGAGTGAGTGAGTGACATGGCGTCACAGTCACTCGGCTGCTTAAATGGATTTTATGGAGTAGGTGCGAGAAGACTTGAAACTTACCATAGACGTTGACACAACTGGAAACCACTTTAAAACCCCAGGTAACGGTGATGCTATTGTGATAGTGGTCCTCTCTAACCACAGATCCTGAAGAATGAAAACACACTCGATATCAAGATGAGGAAAAGGAGTAACGAAACGGATAGAAAAGAAGAGAAAAATAATCAGTAAGAAAAGTAAGAAAAATAAAATAAAACAAAACAACAGTGAAAGGACAGTGAGAGAAAAAAGAAAGAAATTCAAAGTACGTACCGCAAAGTCCATTACTTTTCCTCCACGATGGAACGGTCTGTCATACGCAAACCGTTTAACATGATTTGTACGAAAGTATCTATAAAAGCATATCAACATTGTACTGTCAATGCGTTGAAGCTTTTAGTGACATCACACGCAGCAATAGCAAATTCCACGAGTTATACGAGTGATTTGGAGGGCGGCGATTTTCATATGATGTATACCGTAAACTTCCGGTAAATTCGGGAAATCATCGGAACTTCCCATATACTCGGGAAGCCATCTTCCAGTGAGTCATATGTAGAATGCATGACATGATCAGTCACATAAACTTTTGTGTAAAATCAATATAACAGATCCAACTTTGCTACTATTATTTTACAATGATTTCAAGAATCTCCTGTTCCCACAAATTCTAATTTCCACTACTTGTGTTGTATTTGCAGCATGTTTTATTTATTTACAAAGCTTTAGCTCGATCACAAGAAAAATTGAAATAATCATGATGATGATGACAATGATGATGATGGTGATGATGACGACGACGACGACAATAGGAATGAATCAGAGAAATGAGGCAGGGTTTGCTCCAAACTGAGTACACCTCTAAACAAATAATAGTTTGTCGTAACAAAAAGATGTAGACGCTTACCCTATAATTCTCTCATCGACTGGTCGATCGTTAAACCTATCTTCACATTCAAAAACAGGATTTACTTTACAAGTTTGAATATCTATCAAATAGTTAAAGAACTTTATGTGTAAAGGACAGGGACGGGGCATTACCTTTCGCACAATACACAGGTCGCTATCTGGTATTTACTCACCACGTTTAAAAAGCCGGATAGACAAATAATAGCCTCCTTTACAGACGTTAATGTTACGCGTCACGGGATTCCTGAATTGTAGAGAAAGGAGGTGAAAGAAGAAGGAATGGGGAGAGAGAAGAGGAAAGTCTCACTACATTCTCTCTCCGACTCCCACAGGAAACCCACAGCAAGGAAGAAGCAGCCTGGAGGAGAAGAAGGAGGCTGTACAGATCAGAAATATTAGATTAATATTACATGATTTATTCGTTATTTAAAGACTAATCAAGGATACATTGTCCTGAAGATTGCAGCACGCTGTCATCGGGTGCGTCGAGTTTGTCCATGAACTAAAAAGTATGAAGAAAACTCTAGTTTAGCCTACATTGTGGCAACTTTAACGAAGGAAGGTCAGTAATCACACGGACGTAGTTCCTGGGATGATAGTCATACTAGTAACGATGAAGACAAATGCGATTGTGTTGCTGAAAGTGGAAATGATGTCGACAATGATAACGGCTACAATTACTATTGTGACTTGCGATCTTGATTATGATTGCGATAACGACAGCGATTATCAAAACATCAATAACAATTCTATTATTTTTAATTAGTCACCTGCGCATCTGGAAAGAACGCCTGAATTCGGGAGTTGAAATCGCCGATCTTTTCATACTCATTTCCACGAAAAATAAATATTTTGTCCTACGACAAAGAAAGAATAACAGGTCAGCTATGGAATTGAAATCGCTGGAATTCTAGATCTGAAATGATTCATTCTCTTTTACCCTTAACGAAGAAGGAAATCCTCGGCCAAACATTCCTACTCGGAAATATTCTGGATCCGGTCTTACTGTCATCATGATCCGGTCGTAAAATGACGCCTCTGTTTGCTATAATGAGAAAACCAAACACCACTAAGAGGGCTTCCTGTGGTAAGGAGTACTTCGGAAATTCATTCATTTATTCATTCATTCAAACATTCAGTTATTAATTCATCTAACATTTTATAGATTTATTTATTCACTTTTCATTCATTCATCCACTTTTCATCCATCCATTCATCTACTATTCCATCTACACATTTGTTGTACTCACCAAGATATCTCGTAGTTTAATAAAGTCATACATCTCTTCTTCGTACAGCACTGCCAATTCCTTACACAGCTCGATACCCTTTTCCCAGCACTAAAAGAAAATATTTGATAAAACAGTTGAAAAACAACATGAGAGCATAGCTTTTTTTCTAAAACTACCCCTACCTCCTGAAAAGACAAGTCTGGTTGCTATATGAGTGGTTACTAAGTAGGAAGGGAATGCAATGGGTAGCACGAAGCCAGGGTCAGTGTGAGGCGAACAGAGTGGCCTCCTGGGGACAAAGTTGCTGCGTGGTTAGTCAAGTTGTTAATTGGATTACCTTTCCCTTGTCAAAGTACTCGATAGCATCTGAGTATAGCTTCTCCTTTAATTGACGCTCAGTAATGGACGACTTCGACTGATCGACAGGTCGCTCTATCCACTGAAAACAGCAAAAACAACATTGATGTACTATATCGATAATTGCACCAGAGGGATTTGATTCAATTTCATAAACAGGCGTTTATTATATTCCACAAAAGGTAACTTGTTCTACAATGACTTGACCTGGGGGGAGGGGGTGGGGAAAGAATGCCCGCTTCCCAAGAGCCACTTCCCAGACTACAAGTCTTTATTTGTGAAACAAGCGCAAGCACAAGTGTTGTGTGAAATAGCGTAAAACAAGCATAAGCACAACAACAACGGGAAGTTTTGATTCTTGTGCTTATCTTTGCACAAGTGAGGGCAGCATAAGAGAGTTGTGTATGTTCGTCCACTTGTGCTTGTATTTGCTTGACAAGTTAAGACCGGCTTAAGTTACGCTCACTGTCATTTTGTTTTCTCCGACCTCTGCTAATCATGCACACTGCTTATTTCTCAAAACACAGTTTGGCGTTAATACTCCCTACGAGGGAGGATCTCCGATCGGAAAAGGGCGGGGATGCTCGTCGACATTTTTGAAAATGTTATATTCTGAAAGGATAGTTTTTATCCCTAAAATGTACCAACTCAAATACGAACAACTGGATATAATGGACGTCAAATCGACACCTTGTTTTCGAATATCCGTCAATACCCTAAATGGTACCAACTTTAATTCTGAGAGTCTGAAAACCTCTAAGAGACCCTATAAAGTACCAGATTTTGACCCCTAAAAGGTACGACGAGCATTTCCACCCTCCGATATATGGGAGTAGTCCCCGGGGGTTTACTCACTAATGTAAAACAAATATATTTAGTTAGACTTACTGTCATAAGATCGGCATGAAGAAGCAAAGTAAAGCCTGCTTCAGTGTAGTTTTCCGCAGGGATATGAAGCTCACATAAGCGATTGAGATATCTGCAAATAACGCAAATTGAATTGTTGTTGTGAAACATACATTGTGATAGTACCAGACGTTTTCTTAAACAGTACAGCAAGATATCGTACAGCCGAAAAAATCAGCTCTGTAAAAAATGACACTCAGAAATGAAAATATCACACAGAAATCAATATCACGTACTTGTCAATGGAAACTCCGGTGGAGAAATAACATTTCACTAGAGTTAAAGTGACGGTTTTTCCCGACTCTCGGGGGCAAAGTTTCATTATTCAAAATTCTATTTTAGTTTCCGTTAATAGGCCTTTACTGAGTTGGATAAACAAGATGCATTATGGTCTAGCTTCAGTACAAACAACACCATATACAGCATAATGAACAAAAGATGTTTATACTGAAGCTAGACCATAATGCACCATGTTTGCTATTTCAGAAATGGTCTATTCTCCCGTCTCTCTGTTGACAAGGGGTTTTAAAACATCATTAAAACTCCCGGTATGTTACATTAAAACAATGACCTTTCCCAGGGGTATATGGGCCAGGGTTTTACTTGACTAATGCATTAGTATATTCACCTTATCGCAACTCCTAAAACACGGCACGAAAAGAAGAAAAATAAAGGAAAATGATGAGAATGACAGCGAGTTCATTACCTTATATACATATCTTCACGGTTTATCCCCCGATAAAATTCCTGTCATAAAATAACATATAAATGTTAGAATTGCCCTATTGCGTTATGACGTCACGGTGTGTTCATTTGAGGGACAGAATCGCCAATTCTAATAGGAAATTTGACAAAATTTGCTACTAGAAAAACAGTTTAAGCCAAGTTTTCATCGGCAGATGCAGACGCAAGGATCAAAATGTTTCCATCCTGCCCTCTTGAAAACGCGCAGGCAGAGGGCGAGTACATAATAATTTGTGCATTTGATAACTACCCTAATTTTCTTCACGAATTAGGAAGGATTTTAGAACAATTTTGCATTTGCATTGATTTGAAATTCTCCAACGACTATGATCCTTTGCGTTCAACGGAAGCTTGTGCTTCAGGGCATTTGGACAATTGTTTTTAGTCGCTGTTGCTGGAAGCATGCAGATATGGAGTGGATAAGAGCTGACATACTTACCAGTAAGTTAACGATACAGTTGAGGCTTCGGAATGCATTATTTTCAGCTTTACAACTCCTGATAATAACAAACGAACGAACGAACGAACATTAGTGAACAAGAAAAAAACATCTAAAGAAGACGAAATTGAAGGATGGGAGAGCAAAATAAGGAAAAAAAAAAAGGTATGAGAAATGAGAAGGAATGGAAGAAAGAAGCTGACAAGTACAAACAGGAATGAGAGGAGGGAAGAAAGGGAGTAAAAGGATAGCAGACAGAGAGAAGGAATTAATGAAGTAAACGAAAAAGGAATCAACAACCAAATACACAGAAAAATGGACGGATATATTGATATTGTTACTAAACAAATCAAAGCAGTCCTATCTGGAGGACAAAACGAAAGATTTTTGCTCTCTTGGGAGCCGAAATCCATTGTTTTGTCCTCCAGGTTAAGCTGCATTCCAACGAACTGCAAGGAGTCTATAAATGCAAAGTTCACCTGTAATCAAGAAGTAATTCTAACAGATCTGTTATAGTATTTACAAACGCCAGTCCTTCTTCTCGAAATTCTCCTTCTAATTCAGCTTCAACTTTATCAGACAATCTACAAAACAATTTGACAGTGAGAAGTATAACGTCTGAAAACTGTAATTGTAAACCGAAACTTTTTCCTCAGTGGGAAATACACGGATGGTTTCAGTATTTCACTGGAAATGTTTTTATTATTTTTTATGGGGAGTTGTTGGCTCATCTCCTGATCTAATATGGGGAGTTAATGCCACATCTCTTGATATCATATGGGGTGTTGTTGCAACGTCTTCTGATCTTATACGGGGAGTTGTTGGCGCACTCCTTCATTTGTCCTCATATAAAAAATAAAAAAACGTTATACATCCATTATCGCCACATGTATTCTCTACAACACATATCTCTGCTAAAATGATGCGATTTTTGATCGGAGGAAGACGAAAAATACCCTTGTGGGGCCAACAAACTGTTCATGTCTAGGACCAGTAAAGTATCGGCTCACTGGTATATAGTTATGTGAGTGGAAAACAGGACCGTATCATATCGTAACCGTACTTTTATAAAACAATCGAATCATGTGCCGTTTCGTAGCGCTATCACGGAGTTTAAGATATGATACGGCTACTTTGGCCAAGTGACTACCGTACGACGTTGTCGCGCTAAACACAAATGTTTAAGACTTGCACTGCTTGTGTGAGTATTCCATAGCACAGCTACGGCGGGAAACATCGAGTGAGTATTTCTGGTGATGTCAACGAAAGTATTTTTCCCTTCCACTCGCCATAGTAGAGCTTTGCCGTACCATATCTTAAACTCCGTATCGTATACAGTGTAACCCGTATCGCTTTGCACTCATGCGAAAACAAGAAATGTTTTATTTTACCCTCACTAACTAAATATAAAAGTAGTTTTTCTTACATTTCATAAAATAGTTCTTTGTACTCCTCGTCTCCTTTCTTCTTGATACCAGTGTCTCGTTTTCTACTTTGACTTTCGTCACTCTTCCTACTGTAATTGACTAGCTTATCCAGTTTATTTACAATTTCATTTTCAACCTGAAATACAGCATTTGATACAACGGGTTTAAAACGGTTGTCCTAGAAATTATAAAACTCGATGACTTTAAAAGATTTCAATGAAACCTAAACACAATTGTGATTAGACACGACAAAAACTGTTTGTGCCAGTTTAAAGGGTAATAACAATTCAACAATTGGTTATTTATATAGTGCAAGGCCCAATGGGAGAATCTCCCATAGCAAAAGTCATCTTGAATTGGTTAACTTACGGTTTGTATAAAGCCTTTACTCAGTAATTCACTTTCGATCATATCAAAGAAAATAGGAAGTGTTGCTTTCCTTAATTCTAGAAGAAGAAGAGAAGACAGTAGTCATTCCCCATACAGTAAAAGAAACCAGCTAAACCGGGCTGGCTTACTCCATATAATTGTCATACTAAGTTATATCATATATGGTTATGTATATATAAATATGAGAAAGTATACGCCTGTCTTGAGATAGATCTGAGAGGACGTTAATTAAAAATTGTACTCGTGAATAGCTTGAAGTTTTTCTTATTTTTATCTTTAAGGGCCATTCTAAGTGAGTAATGTTTTGCATAGCATCGATTTTACCTGTTTCTGGAACAAGAGTCATTTCAAGGAAAGGTCCTATCAGTCCTGGTATGAAACTCTTTTTATGTTCGCCTGAAAACACGAATTAATAAACAAATTAAAATCTCAACAAATGACTATTTGTAGAAAGTGATATTTTCGGTTTCGGTATAGAGCCCAGCCAATCTCTTCCGCTCGAGTTTGTGTTGCAATATATATTGACCATTATTTAGAGCAACGTCGTGAATCAAAAACTGTACGTTTCATATTTTTTTCATCCTCGGAAACCCAGGCGTCGAGCATCAGAGTATACCGCCTATGTTTCCGAGAATGTGTCTTTTATTAATGGCTCAGTAAACAATCTGGGACTTCAATTTCTCCTGCAAAACCTAAATTGAAGGAAGAGTCTCTTCAACGTTTTCCACTGGATAAAATTTAGTATATTTACCCCTATACTGCCTTTGAATGGCGGTCGCTTCGCCTTGAAGTAGTTTCAACGTTTTAGCGCATTAAAACAAGCCTCGGTACTCACCTAGGTTTTGCCACATGTCAACGATCTCAAACCCCATGACAGTTCTCATATCGCCATATCTAACAAAGAGAGAAAAACTACTAAAATACTAGAGTACAAACAAAAAATCCGTGAAACACTAATTAATAAATAGTACAAAATAGTGCTAATTGAACAAAAGAAAACAATTGAATTACCATAAAATTGTACTAGAGTGCAAACAATTAATCCGTGAAACTTTAGTAATACTAAATAGTGCTATTTTATGCAAATTCTATTGTTTTCTTTTGTTTAATTAGCACTATTTTGTACTATTTAGTAATTAGTGTTTCACGGATTCACTGTTTGCACTCTATTTAGTATTACTAAAGTTTCACGGATTGTCGCTTTACGGTGTCCAAATTACACATATTTATCTATATGTTTGATATCACTGTACGATGCTGATGAAGGTGTTGAGAGCTATATTGCATGGGCCATTTGTAAAACTATGGATAAAAGTTATACACTCCTAAATATTTGTTTAGAATTTATCCGCTGGATAGCGCTATTCAGGCTTCGTACAACCAACCCTTGACATTGAAATAGTTGGATATGGAGGTGTTTTTACGGCCAGTATTTTCGTTGTTGCTATTGTCGTTCGTGTTGTTGTTTGTGTTGTTTATGGTATTATACAGTCCCTTTAAATGATGATGATGGCGATGCTGACAATGATAAGGATGATGATAAAAACGATGATTATAATGATTAAGATGACGATAGCGATGCTGATGATAATGATGACGATAACAACGATGATAACAATGACGACGATAACAATGATGGTAAATCATATCGACAATGTTGAATACAATTATGATGCAAACGACGATTATGATAGCGATGATGATACATTTGTTGATGATAACGACGATGATAACAAGAATGATAAAAAAAACGATGACAATGTTGATGATGATGATAACAATGACGATGGCAATCATGATAATAACCATGATGATGATAACGATGATAACAATGATGATAACAATGATGATGATAACAATGATGATGATAACAATGATGATAACAATGATGATGATAACAATGATGATGATAACAATGATGATAATAACAATGATGATGATAACAATGATGATGATAATAATGATGATAACAATGATGATGATAATAATGATGATAATAACAATGATGATGATAACAATGATGATGATAATAATGATGATAACAATGATGATGATAACAATGATGATAATAACAATGATGATGATAACAATGATGATGATAATAATGATGATAACAATGATGATGATAACAATGATGATGATAACAATGATGATAACAATGATGATGATAATAACAATGATGATGGTAACAATGATGATGATAACAATGACGATAATAACAATGATGATGATAACAGTGACGATGATAACAATGATGATACCAATGATGAGAATAACAATGATGATAACAATGATGATGATAACAGTGGCGATGATGATACCGATGATAATAACAATGATAATGATGACAACGGTGTTGGCATGTACCTATCGATGATTTTGTTTCTTTTAACTTCAGTGAAATTCTCCAGTTGTAGATGAGGTTGAATAAGAAATGCCACAGACAACTGGAAGTAGCTATTCCATAACTAGAACAAGCAACAATTACAAATCTAAAGTAAACTGAAACACTTTCACAAGTATTTTGTGACACTTTGGACGACACTCAATAATCTGAGTGAATTCATGTTAGTCGTAATAATTGTATATTGCTGAAGCTGCTTGAAGTAGCACTAACAGAAATCGAAACAAGGTCACTAAGCATAACCCAGTATGCGTAGCCAGGCGTGCCCGAGAAAAATAACGAATATACTAAAGCCTTACTGGTAAAATAGACGCAAGCATGAGAATAAAATCTTTCCATTCTTCTTGTGTTTGCGCTTATGCTTATTTCACGTCAAATATTTCACAGTGAGGACAGCACTTGCGCTTACGCGTGCGTCTAGGTTTCACTAGTGAAGACATAGGAGCTCTTGCACCGCGGGGTTCACACTACTGGTTAAGAAATTACCTGGAAATCGAAGTTATTATCACAAAAATTTTCACAAAGTGCCACAGAGAAGTTCTGAACGGCTGTTAAAATAACACTGAAAAAAAAAATACATAAAAGATATTTATTAGCTGTATGCGCTCAGATTGATTGCCATCGCTTTTACCATATTTTGTATGACTCGAATCAAAATCACCATAATCATTACTATCCCTACGATCTATTTGTCGAGTGATTTACCATCATCATCATCGTCATCGTCATCATCATCGTCAGCGTCATCATTATTGTCATCATTATCATCACTTTCATCATCATCATCATCGACATCGTAATCATCATCGTCAGAGTCATCATCATCATCGACATCATCACCATCGTCGTCATTATCATCATCATCATCATCGTCGTCATCATCGTTGTCATCATCTATAATTACTCACTTGTTTGCCAGCATAATGATCACGACCCAGTCACCAGGAAAAATATGTCGTTTAATCATCTCGGTAAAAACAACAAAAGCATTGAAGAGAAAATCTCGAATGTCTTTCTTGTTTTCTAGTTGTTCTAGGAATCGCCTGTAATGATCTTCAGTCATAATTCGTAGGAGATTGATGAGAATTGCTAGCAACTGACGCTAAAAAAAAACCCAGAAATACGAACACAGTCGATACATTGGTAAGACAGTTTTGATTGAATTAGCACATAGTTCTACAATCGTGAGCAAAAGTATCTGAGTAACAAGATTATAATGTATAAAAAATAAGAAAATTGGAAACCAATTGGACAACTGAAAATCAGAGATGTGCAATATCAATGTGCCATATTGGTATTAATCTGTCTTCACCAAGTCAATGTTGAATTGCTCGCATTGCATAGTGTCATAGTGGGGAAGAAGGGTCTTTTTTACAGCGCTTAGAGCTGACTTGTATAAGCGCTATACAAATATTTTATTATTATTATTATCATTATTATTTTGATTGTCTAAATTGTGCCTGTCTATTGTGTCAGCATTTTTGTCCAAGATTTTAGTCTGTTATTGACTGTCCATTCCCTTATTTTTGAACAATGAATAACCTTATGTTGTATTCTGTAAGACACAAAATAATCACTAATGTTCCAGCCATCAGTCCTTCATTGGTATAAAGATAGTAACTTGCTAGCTTGGGCTACGATGTGAGTATTTGGTTCATTTACTTACCGACAAAGTACCAGCTCTGTCTAAAATTTTAACAGTTGAAAACACAGTTTGTAGTAAGGACTTGACAACAAGGAAAATGTCTTCGTCTTTATTACCCTGAGAAAACACAATTCAAAGGAATAATAATTTGTAAGCACCAATTTAGCAAGCATTATCAAGGGAGCCGTCTCAGTCAAGATGCTTTGCGGCCCTGTGGTCTACCATATGCTTAGATCACGCCACACAAGTGAATTCTTTACAGTTCCTTATTGGTTAATGATTGATTTTTGAAGATGTTTTGTAGATTTATCTATTTCACTCATGTGTAAACAATAACAGAGGCGCGCAAAACATCGTGGTTGAGACGGCTCCTCTCAGTGACAGCTCTGTGGCCTTTAATCCCTGGTCAAACCGGTAGATGTCCAGTAATGGACAATACTGAACACTGAACATTTGTCATTTTTCAGTCCACTAAACAACATTGAACAAGCTGGCCCTGGGAACGATCACAATTACTTCTGAATAGCCCTGAAGTGTATATACCATAATAGTTTTTAAAATCTTCATATTCAAATTTTTATAATCCCTCGAGAATACAGTAACAATAGAGATAATTAGTGAACAAAAGCGATGTGAAAAGGATTCTGGTCTAGACACGGGGGTAAAACGTCATCACGCTTCAGGCTTATTCAGTGGGTAAACATTTACCACTGTTTGACTCTGGGAACAAAATTCTGTCATTTTTTATTATTAAGGACTTTACGCTTGAGGACGAGAGGCGAACACGACGACAAGTTGCCATAAACCATAGTTGATGTACATGCGCAGTGGGTCTTCCTTTGAGGTGAATGTTGCATTTTCACAAGTTGTTTTCAACCGTGAAGCTGTTTTGTCTAAACATTACTCAATGCACATGCATTTCCAACAAAAATTAAGTCCAAACTCGTCGTCGTCGTCTCTCTCGTTCTCATGCTTAAGGTCCTTTTTATTAGATCTTTGGCAATTCAATCCTTTACATAGTTGATAGGTTATTGAACTGAACTAAACCTAAGAAAGAAATGTTAAGAGAAAAATATCATACGCCCTTGCCAAGGGCGTATGATATTTTTCTCTTAACATTTCTTTCATTACTACACACCGAACGCATTCATAAATTACTACTTTACAATGAACTAAACCTAACTGAACTGGATTGATTCATCACTAACATCACCAATTGACTTTTGCCTGAATATTCAACATTTCCACAATAATTAAATATCTCCAATAATGTTGGTTAACTCCTGTGTAATATAATTTATGCTGCACAAGTGAGGTCAAAAGACAATACTTCTTTCAGTCATTAGCGAAACATTTATTGATATAATATTATTGCCAGAGAATCAATTGATATAGCATTTATTGCCTTTTAAAATACACTTGTGAGCATATATTACACGGGAGATAACTCCATAAAGCTCACCACTATGACTTACCACAGCCTTAGTCTGTAAAGCTGTCAGCACAGGACCAAGTATATCAGCACACGTTTTCATCTCTTGTTTTTGAGACAAATGAAAATGAATATGACTGACAATCATTGGTAACAAGATCTTTCGTGAATCTGAAATACAAGAGAACATTATTGAATATGTAAATAGTTTCTTTTTAAAACATTTTATTTACACAGTGCAATCGGTCAAAACGTGTTCACTGTTGACAACAACTCATTTGTGAAAATACAACATTCACCTCAAAGGAAAACTCAGGGCACATGTGCGTCAACTATGTTTATGGTAACTCATTGTAGTCTCTGCTTCTAGTCCTTATGCGTAAGGTCCTTACTTACTATCTCTACATTCTGTATTTCATGGCATACAACAAGAGACAATTGTCACATACTGATTCTTGTTTTTTTTTCGAGGGAGGAAAACCCAACAACCTGGAGAAAAACCGTTGTGGCATGGACAGCACATCAAACAAACTCACAAGGACGTGAAATCTGAGAATCGATCCTGGGTGACAGTGGTGAAAGAACAGCTCTCACCACTCTATCAACCATGCAGAAGGATGTAGTAAGCAGGACACTGATTGTGGCACCGTGATCTTCATCTTTCTACACACTGCTCTGCGATCTGTATAATTTTCAAACCTCCCTAGCTCCTCCATTGGAGTTAATACAGGATAACTATTGTGGACAAATTCAGAATGCACACCCAATGATAAAAGGTAGCTGACAATTTGAACGTTTATCGATTACTGGAGAAGACAGTACATTTAAAAATGTGATGTGTGATTCCTTTTCTTTCTCCTGTAAATTATTCTGTTAGATGAGTGATGTGTGATTCCTTTTCTTTCTCCTGTAAATTATTCTGTTAGATGAGTGATGTGTGATTCCTTTTCTTTCTCCTGTAAATTATTCTGTTAGATGAGTGATGTGTGATTCCTTTTCTTTCTCCTGTAAATTATTCTGTTAGATGAGTGATGTGTGATTCCTTTTCTTTCTCCTGTAAATTATTCTGTTAGATGAGTGATGTGTGATTGCTTTTCCATCTCCTGTACATTATTCTGTTAGATGAGTGATGTGTGATTCCTTTTCTTTCTCCTGTAAATTATTCTGTTAGATGAGTGATGTGTGATTCCTTTTCCTTCTCCTGTAAATTATTCTGTTAGATGAGTGATGTGTGATTCCTTTTCCTTCTCCTGTAAATTATTCTGTTAGATGAGTGATGTGTGATTCCTTTTCTTTCTCCTGTAAATTATTCTGTTAGATGAGTGATGTGTGATTCCTTTTCTTTCTCCTGTAAATTATTCTGTTAGATGAGTGATGTGTGATTCCTTTTCCTTCTCCTGTAAATCATTCTGTTAGATGAGTGATGTGTGATTGCTTTTCCTTCTCCTGCAATTCATACAGTCAGATGGGAGTGTTTATAATAATTACAATACCTTCGTGGATAAATAGCTGACTCTGGACAGTCTGTAGAATACATTGTAGTTTAGGACATACTAAAGGCTTGGTCTTTGAATCTTTACCAACACTGTTAATAAAGTCCTTGATGATGTTGCTAATAAAACAAAGAACAAAAGATGATCAATAATGACATTCACTGTTTTCAAACCAACACACCACAAAGAAATAGTTATGTTAATGTGCCAACTAATACCATAATTATTATTATCTATGGAAATAATAGCGAATCCCCAGGGAAAGGAGGGAAAACTCTGAGGTTAAAAAAACTGGAGAAGAACAGATAAAAGATACCAGACGATTTTCAAAAGGGCATGATTTCACAAATTTTCACCCCTAAACGATACCAAAATCATGAGTTATAGTTTCATTTTCAACCCCTTAAAGATCTGATGTTATCTAGGAGATAAAAGAAAAGATCATCATTTTGTTTCTTCATTCTCTTGTTACAGAAACTCACCAGAGTTCTACTCGACTTAAAAGGTTTAGAGCATCAGGAAAAATACCAGCAAAATGTCGCAGTAGCAAACTCTAAATGGTACAAAATAGGAATGTAAATGCATAAATAAAGGAGCAAACAACTTAATGAATAAAAGAAAAGAAAAGGAAAGGAAAGAAGGATAAAAGGAAGGAAAGAAGGAAACAGGAAAGAATTAAGACATGACATTAACACAAGCACAGGCTCTTTCATTTTTCTATTTTTTTAATTTTTTAGCTTTTTGTGATTGCTTCATGTGTTGAAATGCTTATTGACTAAGTTTGGCCCAGCCAGGAAAACATTTGGCTCTTGGTCATTCGTATGGCATAATTTCCCGTACACCCCTCCAAACCAGTAGACCAGTACATAGCATAACATACCTGTGCCTGGAGTTTTTCTGCTGATCGTTGAGTCATGAGGTTATTCATAGCCATGAATAATGTCAGTAAATCCTCTCTAAAAGAATCATTCTCTCCATTGGCCACTCTAGATAGAAATCATCATGTTAACATTGTCATTATGTCATATGTCAGGTAACAAATAAGAACAAGGAAAGTTTTAACGAGATGGCTCATAGTGTGCACGCCACATTAGTGTGAAACAATTCCTAGCTATTTACTGCTAGATAAGATTTAGTATGCACTAACTAAGAATTCACCATGACATTAAACAAAGACATCTTTTATTTCAATTTCTTTTGCAGTGTTGTGTTCATGTTATTGAATTTTCAGTTAGTGGATAACAAAATCTTATCTAGCACTAAATAGTTAAAAGTTAAGAACAGTGTCACACCAATATGACATGCACTCTATACAAATTGCAGCAAAAGGCAGTGAAATGCATTATAGTATGAAGGTATTATGAATTTTCACTCGATTTTGATGCACAAATCCTGAATAGCTAGCACTATCCATAGGATAAATCCCAATCCATAACTTAGATAAAAATCTATAAAATTGGATGCAGTGGATAACTTATATGCAACCCGCCCATGGATGTCACATAACTTAAGCTGCTCAATGGAGTCATGTTTTTCTCATACAAATAAAGGGTCACTTACTTGACATACAGCATTCTTGATTGGACAATAAATTTGAATAGGAACTTCAAAGCCTTAAAGAAGAAAAAATATGGCATTTGTTTATCCCTTGGGTATATGCTACAACTGGTACAGAACATAATGAATCACAATTTTAATCTAGTTTTAATTGCAGATGTAATGATTAAGAAAGACTGAGATTTTATCAGATTCAAAAAAAACAAAAAAAACTACAGTGTAAATGGCTGTTACAAGAACTACTTTCTTACCATGACAGTTTTCTTTAGATGTTCAACACCACTTGCATCACCAGTGGTTTCTATTGCTTGTTTCAAACAAAGCATAAGTTTTCTAAATAACACAATGTAATCAAACAAATGAATAAGAACATTGTTTGGATGAAAATGAATGAATGAATGAATGAATGAATGAATGACGGATGAATGGATGAATGAATGAATGAATGATGGATGAATGGATAAATGAATGAATGGATTACTAGGATTGGTACCTTTCACTATTCTATGTTCCACAAGTAAATATGTTTATAGTCTGATTCTGGATACAGTATGTTATTGTTAAATACCTATAAGCAGTAGTCCCACTAAAGTGTTTTTCTATGTATGTAGTAAGCACAGCTTGGAAGTGTTGGTACTTCTTATTGGACAGAATACAGATTATAAACACCTAAAAACAAAACACAAAATTAAAGATTGAAATATAAAATTGGTGATAGAGTCCAAACACCAAATGCGTGAAACAGCTGTCACTATTTAGTAGAAAATAGCACTCATTAAACATTTAAAAATTATGTTGTGCACTTTTAGTGCATGCACTCTAATTTACTATTAAGGTTAGTTTTAAGGTTAATTGTTAACCATATCTTTTTTAAAAGTTTAAAACACAGAGGCATTTATGAGGCATGTATGAGTTTGCGGATTCCATTCCTTACCATAGCATGAAATACCAGATTACCATATTCTTCAGCTTCATCTTTTAGGATTGCAAACAGTGCATCAAATATATCTTGAAGAAACTGCAAATAAATAGAAAAACAGCCATTCAAAAACTCATTGATAAATCATGAACTTGAGAGGGAAGTTTATAAATTAAACTACCAGCTACGTAACATTGAAACAAATATTATTAAATATTATTAAATTATACTAATTAACCATTAATAAAGCTATGAAAAATTTAATGGTAATACAAAACAAAAACTGTTTATGGCACAATGAATTAAACCTTGAGGGATTCATGGCAAACACATATTTTTTTCACAGCCCATTAGTTAACTTTCGATACCACGAAAAAATTATAATACGATGTGACATTCATGGCTTTTTATTAAGGTAACTATGAAAAAGCCATGGCACATAGCCATGGAGATCATAAACGGAAAGGTTTTGTGTTATCTTTGCAGTAACAATTTTTTTTATAACTCTGCAATCTATGAGATGAGAAGTTGTTTTGTGCTAATACAAGCAAGGACCTTTAACAGTCGAAGAAAGGCGACTGAATAAATACCTTGACAATTTCTTCTCCATCTATCTTGACCAGTGATTCAAGGACTAGTCGTTTTTGCTTTTGTTCTTTCCATCGAAGTAAACCAACAAGGTAAACTGTAAAACAAAATATTTGTACAGTTAAATGAAAAGAATACCACTGGATTGTCTTTCGTCCAGTTTTTGTGGAGTGCAACTAAAATTGTGAGGCAATTGAATATAATCATTCACTTCATTTATTACATATATATATAATGAATGTAATTTAAAGGCTTTTCTTCTATAAGCTTTTTCAGTTGACTTGGTCTAATGCATATAGGAATGTAATAAATTGCAATTTAGTATTACCGTTTTGAGTGAGTTTAGTGGAGCACACAATGGTTTTGACATAAAAAGTCTCTTTTGTACATCGTGACACTCGTTCTGATGTTGAGTTTTTCATTGTTCCTAGCTGTGACTGGGTTGATGGCAAGGAAAGAAATGCTTTTGAATCATAGTATGTGTTCTTCTCAAACTAAAGAATAAAACAAAACATCATGTTAATTACATTTACCGTCTGAGTAAGAGACACAAAAATAAGCAGAAGTAATGGGCAAAACAACCAGCAGTAAATAACCAGTAGAGTATCTAAACACTTGAAAATTAATCATGCAACAATAAATATTTTGCAGACTTACTATCTCATTCGAACAAGATCTCTTTCTGAAAATTTGAAATCAAAACTTTGATATATACAGGTACTATTAAAGTTGCTGAAAGCACTCACAAGCCATCAGCATATCACATTCCAAAACAAAGCAATTTTTCTACAATTTGTTTGGGAAAAGAATTAACTGAAGAGTAACTAAAGAAATAAATCACAATTATACCTTATAAACACAGAGTTCATGGGACCCATCACGAATTGTTGTGCCATCTTCTTGCATCATTTCAAGAAAAGAGAAAGCAAATGTTTTGCTTTCTCTATCTTTCTCCTCAAACTTGGCTAAATGTCTGAACCCGAATCTAATCATGGAGCCAGCAAACTTTTCAAATGGAATCTTAAGCTAAACATCAAAATGAAAATTAATGTGAAAAATGTGAAATAATCTTGTTTCTTATATTATGTAATATTATAGTAATTTTTTGAATACGGTAGTTGACCTTTGTATGAATATGCTGGTTTTATATTAATTGCTGTGCTCAATGAGAATTTGATTGATTTTTCTTAAATAAATTTGCCGAATGATATACAGCAGGCATATACACAGTACAACAATTGCCCTCTAATAGGTGTGACACCAACCCAAGCCACTATAAACTAAAGTAAAATGAGAAATACCCAACTCATCCAACCCTTGAAAGCTCCAGCACCATGTACATGAAGTTTGCTAAAAGTGCTATTCTGTTTTATTGTGTCACATAGATTGATGGAGATCTCTACCTTTTGTCTGAAAACTATCTACTCACTTTGATTGTCTCATACCACTTGGGGTTTCCATTATGATAGTAAATAACTGATTGATACTCTGAAAGTGGCTTACTACCACCACCAACATAGATACAATCCTCTATAACACGGCCACTTGCTGCTAACACTACCATAGACACTTCAACATTTCTCTGTGCTGTCTTTCCTGATCCTCGTTCAAATTCTCCTTTCTCTATGGTTATGTAGATATCATTACGCACATCACCTAGTAAATAGAAGAGAAATAAATATAGGACCCACAGTTTTCCCAAAATAATGCAACGACTTACTAATAGACCAGATTCAAGTTTGACTTAAGGAGGCTCCATATAGTTATGTGGCGTCTAGGACCTTAGAGGTTTATTAAATATCAACTGCCCACAAAGCTCATGGGCGGACTATTGAGTCAAAGATTTAGTTTTTGCACAAATGATCACTTGACCGGTCACCATAGCAACACTATGGCTGTCATAATAAAGCTCATTTTTAACGTAGAAAAAATAAAAATTCTAGTTTTAAGTGGTAAATTTTTTTGAAATATTGTATATGGATTTCAGTACGATGACCTAGCATATATGACCGTGACAAAAAAATCCCAACTGTAGAACCTCAGAAATAACGGAATAATGGTTTTTCCTAAATTAAAAAAATTCTGCAGTTGAACTACTTTATTATAACACTAAAATAATATTCTGAAAATTTAAAAAAAAATTACCGCTCAGTTTTTGAGTTTTTCAATTTTTTTTTTTTGTATATTTCCGTGACGTCATCAAAATAAAAATTCTTTAAGTTTGAGGTGTGCGCATGTGCGTGGTCATGCACAAGCCCACATGCTGAAATTATATGGAGCCACCTTAATTCCTCGACAGGCAAAACCTCCTTTGTAAGTAAATTAACAAAAAAGATGAGACAAAGATATTGGTAATAATTTATATTGTTTGTGGATATGTGGACTGTATTCCTGGATGTACTCAGTATGTGTAGTACAAAACGATATATCAGGTGATGTACGTCAAAGGCTGAGAAATGAAGAACTTGAAACTGGTCTAGTCATGTTTTTTTTTTCCAAATAAATGAATGAAATGAATGAGATAAATGAGTGAAGAAATGAATGAACCAATAAATTTAATTAACATACAAAAAAAATTGTGCAAAATATCAAAATAAATGCATGAACAAGATATTCAGGACGGTATAATTATTAACAATTCCACATTAATTAATTAATATAACAATACAATGAACATATTTTCATACCTGGCATGATAATCTCAGGAAATCCCAGTTTTCTTATAATAGCTATTTCCTTCGGCAGTAAAAGAGGATTTTCATGCTGAAGCTAGAGTTGAATCAAAAGTAAAAGTCAACATAGTTAAATAACATAAATAAAATAAATAGTGTTATTTTATGCTAATTCTAATTATTTTCTTTCATTTTATTAGTGCTAGTTACTACTAAATAGATTCAACTGTTGCACACATTTAGTGTGTGCACTGTATTTCGTCACTAACAATGAAAGATTGATAAGTTGCAACTTACCTTATCAAAATCACCACACAGCATACGGACAGATATCTGGATATCTATGCATTGAAACACAAATAAAAGTTCATTTTCATTATCTGGCTTAGTTTAACATCATGTAATGCAATATTGACACAATTAATTAATATTCACTTGTACAATTTTTCTTTTAGGAATACATAATTGTAAAAAATATGTTCTGTAAAATACTGTATCAGACTTCAATATTTGCCATTCTGCTACAATTAGTGAAGATAATCATCACTGTAATGACTTCTGTGTAATAAAGTCATAAAACCATTTCTTCCAACATTGTTATAATTGTAGTTGAAAATCCATAACATCATCATAACAACAAACACAGACTGCAATGTTTGCATCACTGTGTTAGTTTTAGAATTTCTGTGTAAAAAAGAAATGTGACAGTGTTTTCCAACATGGCCACTAAAGCATTGTCGTTATGTTGTATCGATCATTGGAAATCCATCAAGACCATATACCAGGAAATGTTACAATCACAATAATCATCACCACCATAATCATTTAGCCACAGCAGTGGAGGACACTCTCAATAAGATAAATATACCATAATCACATACTCATAGTAGATTCAGGTGCACCATATTTGGACTGTAGTTTCTTTATAATAGACTCATGCATTGTGATAAAGTCAGTGTCACTGCTTCCACCAAGTAGCTGTATCGGCATCTCAAGGCTGCTCTCTTCAATCTTATCATGATCTTTTAGAATATCTACTATATCTACCACTGTGGAAAATTGAACAGAGAAAAAAGGGTAAGAGAGTGCACAAGGGCGAAAAATGCTAAGCACATGTGTGCACGCATGGACCAATCATCTAACATTTAACAAAAACCACACAGTCTAGATCACAGTCTTTTCAAACTATAGACTGTTACAAGCTGAAACCATACAGACAATTTCTTTCATACTAACCTGCACATCCAAAAGGTCTTCTGAAAGACATGTTTGTAACTTTTTTGGAAGAGGAATCTTGAAGCATTTTACCTGGCAAGCAGATAAATTGAACATTGTTGAAGTTGTAATATAAATGAAAATCTTGAAAAAGTATTCACTATTTGCATCCATGTTCTGTGATTTTGATTTGAAAATCTGTGTACCAGTGGCTATTAATATAGGATGTTATTCAATTATTTGGATAAAATAATAATTCATGCCGCAAAACTATAGGTTACTTGAATGAGGTTATATTGCATATTGAAAATGTGTAAACTTTCTGTGAAAACAAGGAAAATGTGTGGTCAGCAGTTATTTGTGGACTTCCTGTGGTTATATGTTTGTTGCAACATTTTATTTCATTATTCACCAACTGAAGATGGCATCATCATTCAGTTGATTTCTACATTTCAAAGCCAACACATCCACCTCCTCCCCAGTCCTGACCAGCATTTTTCTTGTTTTCATTTGCGTAATTTTACCCTCACCTTCGCTGGGCAACACTTGTTGATATTCTATACAGTAAAGCATGACTTTGCATGCTTTACAATTTATTTATTTATATTATATATATTTTATTTATTGCTTTGCCATAGCATAGTCACATATTTGCCAAAACCTAGTTGTATGTTGTACCATGCGAACAAAGCTTAGCTTACACTGGATTCATTATTTCATAGTAAGGATAATCTTGACATATTTTAAAGGCATAAAAAATTTTAAAAGACTGTTTCTATCATGAGCGGTATCAGCATAATTCACTTACCAACTCTGACAAGCTGTGCCACTAAGTAACAATTTGAATGCATCACGCTTTCATCAAGATCCTAGAAAATCATGAAATTATTGGTCGTGTTTATAATCAACAGTGAATGAAAATTCCAAACTGAAGAACCATACCTGGACATTCAAAATGTTAAGAATATTGTGGAACTCTAATTCAAAAATACACACACAATTTGTGATGACAATTGAAAGTTGCACTGCAAACCTATACTTGATATTCCAGCTATGTCTCCATTATGGCTATGTCCATTTGGTCTTGTGGTGTAGTGGTTAGTACATCGGACTAGAATACTGAAGACATGGGTTTGATTCCCACCAACAGCATAAGATAGTTTTTCTCTTATTCTACATTTTTAAAATAATATTTTATGCAACTGTTGGCTTACCATGAAAACACAGGTAGCATTGGAAAGCTTTTGGATCTGGTCAACTTTCTGGTTACTATCACTTTTTCCCACTGATATCATGAACCTTTCACTACAATACGAATGATGTAATTATTACAATCATTATGATATTTTGAATAGCAATCATACTGTCTGGCTGCCTGTCTGCTTGACTGACTGACTAACTGAGTGACCAACTGATTGAATGACTGCCTGCCTGCCTGCCTGCCTGCCTGACTGCCTGACTGCCTGACTGCCTGACTGACTGACTGACTGACTGCCTGACTATCTGACTGACTGACTGAATGACTGATGTAGAGGTAAAAATACTAGGCAGGACTGCGTCGGTGATTCTAGAGAAACAGTTGTAAATGTAATGATAAGTTGGACACTGTAGAATGATGGTCGAGAAAACTGACGTTTCGGACATTAGTCCTTTGTCGGAGCAATACGAATGATTGAATGACTGACTGACCAACTGACTGATTAATTGATTGGATGACTGACTGATTAATTGATTGAATGACTGACTGACTGATACTAGAATACCCAGACTTGACTTTCGCTTCAATGCACTAGCTGCAATAAAGTTTTTAACAACTTCTCCTACCTGCAGGCTCACATGACTTCACTTTCTATAGAGACTACTAGCAAGTGTGATTATATACCTGATAAATTCCCCTTTAGTTGCATCATACAAAGAAAAGAACATCTCACAGCTTTCTTCAACATTACACACAAAGCCATCTACTGTTAAGTAGAGCATGTTATTGGTGATGGTCTTAGGAGGATATTTCTTGCTTTTCTTTAGAGTAGTCTGTAATCAAGAACAAGATTTTGAATGTACTGTAATACTTATAAAAACATAGCATTGTTGTCGTAATAATATTCATTATTCTTGGTAAGGAAGATGATATTATGAACCAGGCTGAGACACTCACTCCAGTTTTGTATAATTGTAAACTCCTGGATTTTTCACTAGACTCTTTACTATCATTTACAGGAAATTTTGATTGCAAATCTGGTTTAAATAATTATTGGTACCTGAAACAGTTGTAAAATGTATTATATACAACTCCAATGAAAGACTAACATCCAAAACATCAGTACTATCCCTTTACGCTGTCAAAATTACAAATACATTTAACAACTGTTTTTATAAAAACACAGATGCAGTCTACACTTTGTCTAGTACTTTAATCTCTTTATTGGTACCTGAATTTACCCAATAGAATCCATGTGAATCATTCCCTAAATCCCTTTTAAAACTTATCAGTTTTAATTGAGACAGTGAAGAATCAATACATTGCTACTGTCATGTCTGCTGCCTGTACATGCTAGAATGCCCAGACTGGCCCAAATTTTTAACAGATGTATGCACAGCTTAGCTGAGGTCACCTTAAATAAGCAAGTAGTTAATACTAGACATGTCACTTACCAAACCACTTTCACTGGCTTTGGCAGTTTCCACATGCTACAAAAAAAGCAATCATAACATCATTGAAGAACCATTGACATACTTCAATCCTTCAAGGTTTTTTGATAGAATTTTCGAATGTTTTTAACTAGAATCATATTCAGCATAACAATCCCCATAGAGAGAGATTGCTTATAACTTGACAATAGTAAAAAGTAAATTAAAGTAAGAAATATTAAATTATAAGAAAGAAAATTCATAAGCCCTTGGCAGGAAAATGTAAAAAGAGTCAACAATGAGGGGCTGGTCTTACCACATTGTAAAGCTCCACTACACTGACTGCGCTGTCACCATCTAAAACTTCACCATTGATTCTTGGAATCAGATCCAGGCCCATTTTGCTGAAACATTATGAACATGAATGAATAAGTAAAGCAATAAATGAACAGGACATCAACATTGCATAAATGAATATATGAATGAATGGTCAAATGAATGAATGAATGAATTGTAGACAAGCAGATAAACAGACAGACAAATTAAAGGACTGTACGTGTGTGAATGAATTAGCAAAAGAACTAATGAATGAATAAATAAAGGATTGAATGAATGAATGAACAATATGAATCGACAAGCAGATGGACAGATAGTAAAATTAAAGGTCTGTGGTGAATGAAGGTGAATGAACTAATGAATGAATAAATGAAATAATGAATGAATGAAGGAAGGAAGGAAGGAAATAGTGAAAGAATGAATGGATGAATGAATGAAGGAATAAATAAATGAATGAATAAATAAATGAATAAATAAATGAATGAATAAGTAAATTAATGAATAACTAAATGAATGATTGAATGAATGAGTGAATGAATGAATAATGAATTAAATTAAATTGAATTGATGAATATAAAAGTTTATACAGCCTCTAGTTCCCACCTGTTTGCCCAGTCAATATCAATGATAACTTTTTGCTTGATTTCAAAAGCTTGATCCTGATATCAAATATTACATGTCCATTATTATTACAGCTTTGTGGAACATTATCGGATGACAAAAACATCTATTCACATGGGTTTCATAGAATGGGTTACGTTAATTGAAATCTTCTTTTTATTGGACCTACATGAACACATCTGGCAAATATTTTTTAATTGATTGAAACTGCATCTGATTCAATATGATGTACCTTTGTAAGAGTTCCACTGATTAGTTGTTGTCTGAATTCTATCAAATCCTGCATGATCTTGGTCAGGGCAACAAATAGCTGCATGTTTCGTTTCTATAATAAAATGTTCAAATAATTTAGTTTGTTTAGTATCTTGAATTTCAAACATTCCCGCATCGAAATCATTATATATAACACTAAATAATAGGTTTCTAGTTATTCTTGCATGTGGGTACCCTGTTTAAATTTGAGGCCAGATGCCATTGTCAAATGGTCAATGGTTTCAAGGTTTGAGCATCACTCTGGCAATTATAAAAAAACATATTTTATTAACTTTCGGTTTAATTCACACTTTTACCATCTGATAATTATTTCAATTAGTTTCTATTATTCTATTATTATTACTTTAGAATTTCCCAATAAAGCTTTACGAGCTGAAGACAATTTGGCAATTACTTTAAACAAAAGTCACAATTGAGGTAATTTAAGTTTTGAAAATCAGTACTTACTAAGTATAGCTGTTTCCATATTATTGACCACTCCCTTAAGACAGATGATAGTTCTTTGACTGTTGCATCCTCATGAGGAACAACCGATTCATACTGGGTTCTGAAACATTTTTAAAAATCATCACTTTGAGCTTTATTGCACAAAGGAGATACATATCCAATAGCTCTAACGTGATGATGTTTACCCCTGTCTCTATAACATAATAGTTTTTATAATCCTTTTATATTCAATAATTTTTTAATTCCCTTGAGAGTACAGAAACAATAGTTATAATTATCGAAGAAAAGCAATTTATGAAAATGATTCTGGTCTAGAGACAGGGGTAAAACGTCATCACACTTCAGGCTTATTATTATACAGCTCCTTTTCCTACAGATGGACGGCTAACTTACCCAGCATGCTCTACATCACAGTCTTTAATGCTAATGAATGAAGCTGGAAATATTCCCTAAGAAAGGAATAAAAATAGACAATCTGAGGAACATTAAAAATGCATACTACAATCTGGATAAAATTTGTTTAGAAAATTATGTAGCCCAACACCCTGGATCAGCAGCAACTAGACTTGAACTGGGGTACATGCTTTGATGCTTGCCCCAATCATCTTGTCTAAAACAAAATAATATTCATGTAGACTTAACAAACTTCAGATATTAGTTGTCCAGAGCAAAACAAATTTTGAGCCTTTTTCCAGTCACCATGCAGTATATATCTTTTATATTCGTGGGTATTTGTTGGATAAGGCTTGCCTGGTGGAAAGGTTTCCAGAATTTTGTAAATGGAGATGTTTGGTAAACTCCCTCGCAGTCATTTTTAGTTTCGGGCCCATTCCCCTACAGTCCACTAAAAACGACTGCAAGGGAGTCTATATGTTTAGGGGATGGACATCTTCAAGAAAGTGTACTTAATGAACTTGTAAGCACAGGAAACCCAATTAACCAAAGTTATTTATAGTAGAAAACTGGTCAGGTTGACTGCACATGCACTTGTCAAAATTATGTGTCCATTCAAATATAATTGAACAAATTCACAATAGGTTGACATCCATGATGACCTATGTGAGTCATGATTGAGGCTTAATTTTCACCAAATCACTCAAATCCAGGAGCTTGTTTTGGCTTGAAAACAAATAAATGTGTTTATTTTTGAAGAATTTGTCCCAAAAAAAAAGGTGAAATTTAGTCCATAGTTTTACAAAATAGATCTTTAGGCTTAAAATATTTAGCATTATCAATGGGTTTTTTTCATTTCCTGGTAATTTTGTATAATGTTGCTTTTGAAAGTTGCTAAGTTTTTTTTTTCGTCCTTTGTCCTACTTTCGTTTCTTTCTTGTTTTTTTTAAATTTATTTCCTTTTCTGTTGTTACTGATTTTGTTTTCAAACATCAAGTTTTTGTAACAAAATCCAAACAGTTGGGCACAGTTTCCTATTGTGTTAAGGTCAAGTTATGATAATTTGATATTAATTTGTACAACAAAAACTACGTTACATGAAATTTTACTCCATGTCTTAATTATGACTGTCCAAACTTAAACAAAGCTGAAACTACTAGTTTTACTTTCTTGCTCATATATAATCATATAATAATAATGATAATAATAAACTATTTTGGGACGTTTATAAATTGTTTGTTGGAAATGAAATCTAATTTGTGAATGCTTTCTTCTAGTGTCATTTGTGAAGTTCGGCTGTACATTCTATCAAATTCGATTTTCCAGCATTTAGCAATCATCAGACGTGACCAAAATGAACAGTCGATTTTCGCTTGTTCATTGTGAAAGTTGTACTTACTTTTTGTGACTTATTTCTAATAAGACAACCGTGATACCAGCCTAAAATACAGGAGAAAATATACAAATTTTATATGAAATAATTAACAATCTAAGCAGCAATAAAATTCAATTAGAGTATCTTTTGGCAATGAAACTTCAAGCGATTGCTAAAACATCTCATTCAAAACAAACAAATTAGAACATAAATTCGATCATTGAAATCAATATAAAGGCCATTTGACATAAACTTTTGAAGTTTTATGGTTTATTTTGCAAAGGGAAGTTTTTCATAGTATAATGATTTCAATGTTTTTCGAACTTTTTTGAAGAGCATGGAAAAATGCGTAAAGTTGTAACCTGAACATTCTTCATAGATCTGAACGGTATCGCCTATCGCCAACTGCAAACCACGCTCCACCTTGACATGATAATTATAAATAGCTGCAAAGAAACCCAACCTAGAGTAATTATCTACCACAATATTTATCACTGATAAACCACAAACGAATAATAAAGCAAATTCAACTCATGCAGAGATTTTTGTGCCATTCGGTCGAAGTACGCCAAGTCAAACGATTCTTACTCACCAACTCCATATTTCTCCTTAATTGTTGGACTCCAAGTACTCATTTTGTCATGTTTTATGTCAGGTTTCAGTCATAGTTAAGTAAAAAAGGAAAGTAGAACTAGCATAAACTGTTTTACGGGCTGCGCTAATTTGCAGCATATTAAATGAGCTTCCTCCTCTAAACCGCCATATTTGTTTGCAGACAAATATCAGCCTCGATATCACGTTGACATTGAAAATTTCACCAGGGGTGGAGTACCTGTAGAAAAGAAAGTAATAGTTTCTTCCTTTTTTCCTTTTATTTAAATTTTAATTTGGATGTTGTCTTTTGAACATTCTATTACTTAGTTCTATACATTGGTTTACAATAAATTGATTAACGTAAATAACTGACTTTAATAACATGTTAACTGCTTTGAATCTAATAAAGAAAATGTGTTCATTCTGTATTGATAAAGTTAAGAATTTCTCATGGAATGAGTGATAGACAAAGTTTGTTAGACCCAAGTTGAACCCAAGTTGTACAAGGTGCTTTTAGTTTTTCTTAGTTAGATCCCAGTCTCTTTGGATGCATTACGTCATTCGAAGAGCGCCATAGTCGAAGCAAGGAACTCCAAAATGGCGAGTTCTGTCGATGATAGTGGCGGTCAAATTGCAACGAAAATACTTCTAAAAGACAAAATATCTAGAGAAGAAAAAACAAGTGTGGAGCATGTGAAAAAGAAGAGAAAACACAGTCATGACTTCCAGCACGGGAAGCATGAGTTTCGTGAAAAAGAGAAGCAAAGTGCAGAACGCTGGAATATAACGACAAACAACGACTCTCGGTCACCGTCTCCGAATAAACATGGAAATGGCCTTAAAACTAAGCTGAAAAAGATCAAAGTGGAAGGTAAGTTTGTGTTCAATGGTAAATCTGCTGTTTGAGTTGTATTTTCGAGTTGAATGAGCTTCAATTATTGATTGTCGTTGTATTTTCTCATTGTTGTCATGCATGCAGTTTTGTTTTCATGTAATATTACAATAATTTTACTTATTTTTGGTAATTCAACGATTTTTCCTCGGTTCATATTAATTCCCACGAACTCGATTAGCCATTTTTTATTTAAATATCCCATTTCAAATCACTTTTCCCTCTTAAATTCGTCAAGTTAGAAAAGTAATATTTCAACGGCTGTTGGAAAAAGTGGGACGTTCTGAATTTTAAATTGAAAAATCAACAAGCATATTTGAATCGTATTCGCCAGTTGATATTTTTTCTCTTCAATTTACACAAATGATAACTTATGTTAAAGCACTTTTAAGCATTACTTGTTGTGAAAAAATCGTTTAGTTGGAATTTGAAGTGGAGTTACACGTGTTTTTAGCGGCTAAAATCGTGCAGTTTGTCACATCTTCCAGTACTACTATGATTCAAACTTGCGGAATTGCCCTGATGATATTTTCCATGTCTATCTTAATACTCAAATTATCAACAGATCTTCCTTTTACTGTATTGGTAAGGCAAAATGATTTTCAATTTTTTTTAAAAAAGGTGTACAAAAGACAAACTTTTGCCATTTTGACAGATCATTTCCTCCTGTAGTTGATACTACAAAAACTCCCTTTGTGTCGTTTTTTTGTGTATTTCTAATGTACCTAATTTTTCTACGTAGACTGCAAAAGCAGCTAGAGTAATGTGAAACAAATGTTTCATTTTGCTGTTCTCATTTACATGTTTTCATTGTTTTGTTTTGAGAAATATACTCTTGATTCAGCATTATTTTTACCCTGAGGTAAAGTCTAGTTAGAAAATATATTTTGCAAATTGACATATTTAGTGAAGAACAAGTGGTGTTTGATTGTGTCATCTCGATGTATAGCTCTAGCTGTGAAAGTGCTGACAACCTAACTAGACTGCAGATCCCCTTACTGCAAGACCCGTTACCTCTGTCTTCATCAAATATACTCACACCCAGAAAAAAATACATTTTTCACTGTTTTTAATGGTAGTTATTAAAATGAAATAAAGTGTTTTTCAAACACCAGAGAATTGTACTTAAGAGAATTATACGTTTTTACACTTTTTTCAGAAAGTAAGGACAGAAGTCACCAAAATGATCTCACATTTGGTACCAACTACTGCGATCATGTCTTAAATCCCATGTGACATCTCGAGACTTTAGCATAGTGAAGTCGAAAGCTGTTTGTAATTTTTAAAGTAACATTGTACTGTGAACCCATTGTTCAGTAGCTTGCATTGATGATGAAGACTTATGAGATAAAGATAATAATTTTGTTCAGTCTGTTCAAAAGATTTATTAGATCAGAACATGTTAAAATAGCTTCGCGATATACAGTCTGTGATGTTTAATTTATCATCTAATGTTATGAACTGTCTTATGTATTAATTTGGATTCAGTCTAGACAGTTGCAGACAGTAGTTTTAATCTTGACGTTTGTTATTTTGCTCTGGCTTTTTCATGTTTTCTTTTCATTATCAGGTAAAATAATCCTGTCTGTAATACTGTTTTTAATTAATAATATTGCTAGTATTGCAATATATATATTATACTCATTTATACATTTTGTAGTGACACAGAAACATTGTCGAAATAAAATATGATCCTTCCCGTAATTTTCGTTGTAAAATTATATACTTTATTATAAAATTCATGAATAATTAATGAACCCAGAACAATAGAAAATCACTACCGTGAAGGCATCTGTATATTTTATACAGAAATCGTCCTGATTTGCATAAGGTTTATCATGAAATATCTCGGCCAAATTAAATCTAATTTCAAAAACATTACTCTAGAATAGCTGCATTAATCTAGACATTTTATAAGTAATATACAATATTCGCATCCGATCTGTATGGAATATAAAATGTCTCGCCTTCGTCTATACAATAGCTTTTATTATATTTTGATTTTAAATTTTTCTGTTACAAAAGTTAGAGTTATTATATGTCAGGTATTTCAACTTCACCTTATATCTAGAATCAATACTGTTATTTATAGCTTAAGCATTTGATATTTTTAGTGCATTCTGTTGAACTGACAGGTGGAAATTCAGAAATGGATCTCTCTTGGCTTAAGTCATGCAAAATCCAGTGACAGAAATAGCCAATAATTATTTAGAAAATAGCACTTTATTAAATGATTGAGAATGTTCTATATTCAATTGAAGTGCTAATTTTGAATAGCAATTCAAATATGATTTGCCAGCTTGCATTTGTTACATCTATTTTTGACATTGAATTTAATTGAATGCCAGGAGTGTATTCTCTATAATCCATTCTGTTGTTTTCTGTCATTGTAATGTTTTATTTGGCCTTAATTTATTCTGTTTGAAGATACAGATATATTCTATTTCGTTTGTAATTTATACAATATGAGCGGCCGATCTGTATGGATTATACAATATACAATTTTATATTCCATACAGATCGGACACGAATATTGTATATTACTTATGAAAATGTCTAGATTAATGCTGCTATTTTGGATTAATATTTTTGAAATTAGATTTAATTTGGCCGAGATATTTCAAGATAAACCTTATGCAAATCGGGACAATTTCTGTATCCAATATACAGATACCGCCACGGTAGTGATTTTTTATTGTTCTGGGTTCATTAATTGCTGCCGCAGCTAAGCTAGCCTGAGCGAGCTTAGCAAGGCAGCATTATAATTGAGTAGTTAGGGAACTGAAATCAAAATTTTGGGCCCCCCAGGATCCTTTGCGAGTTTGTTTGAGGAATTGTATTTCAGTCACATGATCTTGAGGGAATTGTATTTGAGTCCCACAATCTTGCTACCACAGTGAAGCGAGCCTGAGCGAGAGTATATACTGATTCTATTCTATTCTATTCTATTCTATTCTATTCTATTCTATTCTATTCTATTCTATTCTATTCTATTCTATTCTATTCTATTCTATTCTATTCTATTCTATTCTATTCTATTCTATTCTATTCTATTCTATTCTATTCTATTCTAGCAATGATGTTCAATGCTTATTCTAATCTATTCTATGTGTGTATGTTTAAGACATTTCTCTAAGGCCAAGTAGTATCCTCTCTAATGTTCTTTCTGTTGATTTTGCAGGTGAAGAAAACAATATGGCATCAAATCTTTCTTCACCTAAAGTGATATCTCACAGTGATTTGAAATTGAAAATCAAGAAAAATGCAGGTACAAATTGAAATATGGTTTTATCACCGGTATTTGGTCATGGCATAAATTAATGATGATGATGATGATGATGATGATGATGCAGATACAAATTATTAAAATATGGTTTTATCTCCAGTATCTGTTCATGGTATAAATTAATGATGATGGTGATGATGATGCATATACAAAATGAAATATGGTTCTATCTGATCGTGGTATAAATTAATTATGTTGGTGATGTTTATGTGTACTCTTTTAAAATAATTATATTATGGACTATACTGCATGAGGGTGATGATATGATTATGATGAGGTGGTGATAGTCTATGATGATGATGATGATGATGATGGTATTAGAATGTACAATGTTTTATGTAGTGATAATATATGTTGATGATGATCTTATCATTCTGTTGAAATCAATAACTATGGTTACTGTTAATATCTTACATTATTTTTTACTTTGATTTTGACAAATCACCATAGATTAATTAATTAATGAATTTCATCTATTTTCAACTTTGTATACCAAGGTGTAGAAAACAGTCATGAGCATAAATCCAATGGAATAAATGGCGAAAGCAAGAAGAAAAAGCACAAGAAACATCATCACAGACATGAAGAAAAACATTTCTACAACGTTGATCACTATATCTTAGATAACCCTAAAGAAAAGACGAGACTGTCACATTTAATGCATGTTGAGGAGGACCCAAATGGTGGAGCGACAGTGTTGCATGTCTACCAAGATGAAATTGCCAGTTTAAGTCCAGAAAAGATGGAAAAATTTGTCAAGTTATTTTTTCGAGAATGCTACGGTGAAGATCAGCAAGGGCAACCTAAGCATGTTATGAGCATAGTACACGGAGCAGCAACATACCTACCTGAACTAACTGAGTACTTTGGTGCTAATCACCCTAACATGACAATCAAAACTTCACCAATCGGCAAGAAACTTGATGTAGAAACAACAAAAATGAACGAGTATTTAAATCGAGTACAGGCAAGCTACAGTGCTGGCACGTTACGCTGCGGGCCGTTGTTACAGTTCAGTGTGGTTGGCACGGTTCAGGAGGAAACTGGGGGATATTTTCCAGAGTTTTTGGACATGTTAGAACAGAATCCATTTCTTAAGGAGACTGTGCCATGGGGTGGTTTATCTGCCATTAAACTTGAAAATAGAAATAGAAGTAATGATGGCCCAATTGTTTGGGTGAGGCCGGGTGAGCAGTATGTCCCAACAGCTGATTTTAACTCTCCAAATAAAAGAAAAAGGTAAATATACTAACGATTATTTTAGTCAACTTGTTTTTCACAGGGGAACAGTTAATTTTAGCTGAAGGAACTACTACAAATAAATAAAGTAGATAAATCCTCTTATATTTTCTTTTTCCTTTTACTTACAAAATTATTTACCTGTATTCACCAGAGCATGTACTCTTTGAAGACTTTGTAAACTTGTTAGAAGGTTGCAGTCAAAACACCTGAAGCATACCAACCAAAAGCTCATTATTGATGTCATTATTCGAATATTGAATTGATTATTCGATTCCAGTAATCCAATTTGAAAACAAGTCTACAAAATTCAAAACAAGGTATTTACAAAAAATCCTAAATAAGCAAAAGAATATCTCTCTTTTGTCAAAAAGTACTTCAAAATATATCAGTGAGAGCTTCTAGACAATTTAATCTTTCAGTTTAAGATTTTCAAAGTTTTTTCTGTCAGAAATGGTGACTTCTTGTTTTGAAAGTATTAGACTGGTCGATTTCAAAATTGAATATTCAAATCGAATAATCAAATCAAGACTCAAAGAATGAAATCAACAATGAACTTTTGGTGGGTACGCTTGAGGTGTTTTGACTGTAATACACCTTTTCCATACAAATCCAATTTAGCAAAAATTATGACACTAGCAGAGCTGTGCTTTTAATGTCTCACATTTTCATGATGTTGTTGTTGACCTTATTGCCTTTTCACATTCCTTGCGTGTGACTGTGTATCGTTTAAGATGTAGATTGGGTCATGCAAGAATATGTTGTGCGTTCTGTTATTTGTACAAACCAAGCTTCTGTGTTCTTTCTGTGCAGCATCATCTCAATCCATCGTCTGTAGCCCAAGTTCACTGCTAGTATGGGATTAATTGACAGACAGACAATAATTACCATATATAAGCTTTACATGATAAAATATGGATATTTTTGAATCCACATTTTCAGCTTTAAATTAAATAAAATTACACATTAACACTACCATGTACTGTTGATACATTCAAGAGTGCCACATGAATTTCAGCTCATTCCGTTAGGTTTAGGCTAAAAGTGAACTTGGGCTACCTGTGAATCCATTACCCTCTCACTTAATTAATAAATTACACATTTGTTATTTTTCTATCAGCAGAGCATCAGTTAATGAACTACAGAACCTTCACTACCTACCAAGAACATCAGAACGCCGAGAGATGTTGGTTGAAGACAGAACAAGATGTCATGCTGATCACGTTGGACAAGGGTTTGATAGACAGACTACTGCTGCCGTTGGCATTATCAAGGGTGTGCATACACAAAAACAAAAGTAAATATTATTATCATGATAGATATGTCACGATTCTTTGGTATAAATGTTTTGATTTTGTAAATGACAGGCCTTAATGTACAACTTGTTGTACTGTGTAATCCAGGCTGTAGTTTCTAGTACATGGCATTGTTTAAAGGGGTACTTGGATGAAGTTAAATTTCAATAAATCATCAATCTAAGATTACAGAAACAATACCCAAGAGCTGTACTAATCATTTTGAAGACTAATTTTCAAAACTTTCTATGAGAAGTATTTTATTTTGGAGCTTTTTTAAATGGTTTAATGATGTCATAAACACAGCCTAGTCCATGCTTCACATTTCTTTGTCACTATGAAGTAAGAAATTGTCAATATAATCAATCCTAAGTAAAGAAAATTGATCAGAATATGAATCTTTGGAAAAACCACGATGAAACACTTTGTTTAAAAAGTTTTGAGTGCCAAACAAGCAGAATAACAATTAACAAAATAAAATGGTAAAAATGTGTGGACGTGTGTTGTGTGTGATTTGTGTGTGTATGACATCATCAAAATGGCATACATAAACAAACACAATTACATTATGTCAAAGCACCCCTTTAACATGTACAATGTCATATGTCTTGGGTCTGCATTACAAACTAAGTTGCCAGGACCACTGTACTCTGCAATGTGCAAAATTTCGTGTTGAAAGTAATTCATTGACAACGAGTACTGTATTTTTGCCAGTGTAATACTGTGTCATCTGGTGGACCAAGCAAAATATTCTCATTTAAAATCTATTGTCAGGATCTGTCAGATGACAAAACATGAAAACAGTCAATAGTACTTAGCATAATTTCACCCATGTGTATTTTGGTAAGAGTTTTGCCAACTATTATTTTTGAAGACTTTTTTTTCCTGAAATACTTTTCCAGCTTTCAAGGATAATTGCATGGAACTGTACCCTAATGACCCAAATAGAAGGGCTTGTAAGACTAAGAGATAAGCACTTGTTGACTTTCTTTATTATTCATTGCTTATGACTTATCTAACTAAAGAGATTTAACAATACTTTTGTTGTAGAACTGAAATCAACAGATATTGCAAAGATGTGATATGTTTCCATCCTTCAAACTTCATGGATCTTGTTCAGAAGCTGCAGATTGATCTTCACGAACCGCCGGCGTCCCAGGTAATCAAGCAAAATGATTAATGGGGCACTTCACAGTAGTTGTTGCTGATCAGAAGAAAAGTATTGTGATTCCCACAATTGGTTTATTTTGGTCCCCCCTTTTTGATTTATTTTTATAGATAATTCTTTTAATTTTTGATAATCAAATTGATAATTTTTTGATTAGTGCCCCTCATTTCACAATGTGATATCTAGAACGTATTAGTCTAAAGGGCAAGTTCGGTCCCAAAAAATTGTCATTCCAGAAAAAGCAGTGTCCAAACAAAGTTGTCACTGGACAATGATGTTCTCTGTAAAAATGGTTAATGTTTTCATTCATTTATTGTCTACAGTGCATATCATGGGTTGACGATGCAAAGTTAAACCAGTTAAGAAGAGAAGGTGTCCGATACGCACACTTTCAACTTAGAGACAATGACATCTACTTTATACCTCGTAATATCATCCACCAATTCAAGACAGTCTCAGCATCGGCAAGCATAGCATGGCATCTACGACACAAGCTTTACTATCCTGAACTATCGAAAGAAAACAGTCAACATACATAAAGAAGACAGGTGGACAAACACTCTGAACTCCAGCCCAGAATATATATTATGATATGTTATTGTCTGGAGGATAATCATGCTATGGAGAACCAAAACATAGTGTACATTAGAAGTGGGGCAATCTAGGGCTAAATGGACAGTATATAGAAGATATTAATTTATTTGTATATAATAGTATAGCAATATGATATTGTTCTTGCAATATGCAGATCATTTATAGGAACATTTCGCAATGGAAGAATGTTATTTAACATATGAATTCAATCAACCATTCTTCCCGGTTCTTAAAGTGTATTATTTTTAACCCAATTTAATGATAGTTTTATATTGTTAGTTTTTGAACAAAAACTCTTACCAAACTTGAAGCATTTTTAACAAAGTTGTTGTAGATACGTTTTGTACCAAAGATAGCATCTTACCATTTAAATTGATTGTACTTTTAAAAAGGATTGGGTGACAGGAATATCCCTGAGCCAATTGGAATGTTATTTCTAGTGGATAACATGTTCTGTTTGGCTAAGCTCTGGAATAAACCCTGTCACACAATCTTTGTTTTTTTTAAATTGTCAAGTGCAGATTTAAATGATTTGATGCTTTATATAGTTTGTGTAAAAATATAATGTGAAAACTTTTGAAGTTCACTCTGATGTTGGATGATGTGATGACTATAAAAATTTCTCTTGTACTATGAACACCAACACAATAACGAAATTATAGTAGTGGTGTCGTAGAGTTGGTTTATCACACCTGGATAAAGGGATGCAACATTTTTGTCCCTAAGGAATAGAGTAAGGCTATAACTTCAACTAAATGGAGGTTTTAAGTCATTCCACAATTGCTCAGTTTGGAGGGCTGAGTTTGCTCACATAATTTTGTAGAAACATTGGGCAGATATCGGACAATCAGGGCTGAACTGGAAACATTGAACAAAAGGAATGTTTAACACCATTACTGATGTACAAGATATATTGCAGACACTTTTAGACACAGATAAAATCAAATCCTGATTGTATAAGAATAATTGTCAGTCCACTGTGCTGGGTTGAAATTTCTAGCCCAGCCAGGATAAACCCAGGCTGAGATTTCGTCTTGGCTGAAAAAGTTCCCATGTTATCGTTATCTCAATATGACAAAAATCTGGGCTAAAATTTCAAGTTCCATTTTAATCTGACCCTAAGGACCTGTTTACATAAGGAGGGTGCCCAGAGGGCCTGTTTACACAAGAAGCTAACCAAGAGGGTCTTGCATAAGGAGAGTGCCCTAAGATAATATGGACAAGTCTTCTGTTTTCTACTTCCAAAAAACACATTTATTGAAAAACACATTTATTGAAAAACACTTATCCCCATTACTTTGGGACACCCTACCTCATGTAAACAAGGCCGCTATTTCCTAGAGGACAGGCGGCTGGGGACTCATTTGGCATTGTTCAAGATCTGTACAACTCGCTTTAGATAGAAATTATTTGAAAGTTTTGATGAACTTTACTCATTGTAAAATGATTTATTTGGAGTCAGTTGTAAAAATCTTGGTCAAGGTATTCATTACAAATGTTCATATCCAAACATGTAGCTACATTTATGAGGTAAATTGTTGTAAAAAATGTCTTGTAAAGCACAAATTATTCACACCAAAAAAACTTTCCATGGCCTTGGAAATATCCCATCTACCTGATGCTGTTGTTTTTGTCACGCTTCGAGATTTAACATCTATGATAATTTCTCATTTCGTTTTTGACAGCGATTGTAGCACCATTCATAATGAGTGATGTATGTAAAGTAGAACATTCCTTGTCTGAATACTACAGTACGAATTTTTTTTTTTTTTTTCTTTTTCAAGTATTGAAAATCGAAAGTAAAATTCAAATTTTATGCAACCATGTTGATACTCCTTGGAACTTGGAATTTACACTCCTAAATAGTAGTTATACCACTAATACTAGGAGAATAGCTACTTCATTGTAAATTATTACTGTCTTATCATCGGCGGGTCCAGGATTGTTTCCAGGGGGGTGCACCATCCTCAGGAGGGGGTGCCTTACCCATTAAGCATGGAATACTGAGGTATTTTGAAAACGTATATATGAATACAAAGACGCAAAATCCTTTGAGGATGAGGTGCTCACCTCTTCACTAGATCCGCCACTTATTATCTTGATCATGGTAGCGGGTACTCAAACATTACTAGTTAAGGGCGTGTTTATATATTGGCAGGTAGTTGTCATGACTAAAACCTGGTTTCCGTCGCAAGCGATCAACAACAAAAAATCGATTTTAGGGAAACCAACGTTCTTCGATCCTACGACCATTCTCGATCCATATATGATCGCGATCAAAATCGTTCAAAAACGGTCGTAGGATCGAAAAACGTTGGTTTCCCCAAAATCGATTTTTTTTTCGATCGTTTGCGACCGTTCTCGATCGTTTGCGATTATATGGAAACCAGGCTTAATAGGCACTATATAGTCTTTTGCTTTCTATTATCAAGTAACACAGCCAAAGATCTTATGCAACGGAGGCTAAGCCAAAGTATCTTCTGACCGGTACAACAAATAGGGTCGAATTCAGTCGGTAATAATAAACTGAATGGATTTCCCATCAACATGGTTACTAATTGGTTGTCAGTATTAACGTATTGCTCGACAAAAAGGGGGATTGAATTGTCCAAGCCATGCCCATTCATGATAATTAAAACAGACAAAAATTGGCGAGGCTAAAAAATAATTTTTGTATTCACTCCTACAGCAAACGCAGGAAAACCATGAAATAAAAACAAACTAAATACTAAAATTAGTAGCTATTTAGTTGACTATTTGCACTAACACTCAACCAGAACACAATACTGAGACATGAGTGATAGACTAGTGGCAAATAGTTACTAAATAGCTACTATTTCTTAGTATTTAGTTTGTTTTTATTTCATGGTTTTCCTGCGTTTGCTCTATTATCCCAATAAATAAATAAAAAATCGTCCTTGTTGCACCGTCAGTTCTGTTATATTCTGTTCTAATGCAACTTGGTGACTTGTAACCGCAATGGTTTGACCTCTATTTTAAAATAAAGCAGTCACCCTAGGGACTTTCTGATTTCCGAGCTTTATCTGTTATTATTTAACCTATACTCTAATTAAAGATCCATTTGGAAATCATCTGATGGCCGCCTTAGAGAGGTGTAGATTAAAAAAATAACACATTTTGGAACCGCCCAAAGGTGTCCATGGCTGTTTTATAGTAGAGGTGGCCGCTTATACCAGAGTACGTACACAAGCATGACCATACATAATTACCATATACAGTAATTTAGTGAGAAAAAAACTATGAGTTGAACTCTATGGCCGCCTCCTGGACAATGGTGATAACAGCAGTGGCTCATCCAGGATTTTTTCATTGAGGTGGACTAATGGGAATTTTCCAACAATTTCGTTATATTCTTTTTTGGATGCCACCCCAGTCCCCCTTCCTGGATCCGCCTCTGAACAGAACGTCAAGCGAGTGTGGGCCTAATAACTCTAATTAGTATGTTGTTTTGCGAACAAACTCATTTGCATGTTAATTGAACGTTATATACGTTACAGGAAAACGTGCTGGCCAATCTCATGGTCGTAGCTGGATTTTCGATTTTTAAAATTTAAAAAATTTACTGTAATGAAGTCATCGATTTGCGTAGATTTGTAGTTTTCTTCGTTTGTGATTGGTCACTCTAATAGATAACGTAATTTGACAGCTAATAACACCACATTCACTGCCTAGCTCCAGTTATCATAGTGTAACTAATGTGAGATATTCGAAAATACAGTGGAGAACCATTGGAATTTTCAAGGAACATTTTCCGAAGAAAATTTGAAAATTTAGTAACACGTTTACAGGAGTCCTCATAACAATGGCAAGTTTCACCCAAACGGTCGTATATTATGTCTTATCATTGGGGTGAGTACAACTGAAGAAACTAACTGTGTAGTTTTCATCATCGATCATAACGGTTACAGTAACACTATTATAATACATGTTAATAGGTGTATTTTTCAAAAAATGATATTTCATTGTCCAAACGAAACAGTACCTAGTGAACCGATTTGCCTCATTTCAGCAGACTTCGATTACCACGATATTAGAAATTTAACAAAACTCGTCCCAAAAGCTTGGGCAGCTTTTGCTATCATCAACGGTATTGCAGCCTTACCAACAACTATCATTAACGCATTTGTCATTTGGATAATTATCAAAGATGAAAATTTTAGGAGTGTAAGCCATAACGTCCTACTCGCTCTCCTTGCATCAATGGATTTTCTCGTCGGTTGCCTAGTAGAGCCCTTGGCATGCTTTTTCTTCTTGACAATCGTTTTCGGACAACCGTCGCCATGTTCTATAACTAGTTATGCCATAGCTGGTCTTACAGTCAACAATATGACTTTGTGTATTATAACGGTGCTCAGTGTAGAAAGGTATCTTGCTATACAACACTCTCATTACTACCTGGAAAAAGTTAGTCTCAGGAAGGCGATCATTGTAACAGTAACACTATGCCTGATCTTGTCAGCTAGTTTGACAATTGCCAGAATAGTTTTGAACAACTCAGAGAGATACCACAAGATCCCTAACATGTTGTTTTACCTTATAAGTTCGTTGGTGATTGCTTATTGCAATATCAAAGTCCAGTTTACAGCACGGCGCCAGAGGAGAAATATTGCAGCACAAAAAGCTTCAGTGCAGCAAAACCAGGAGGACCGAAACACGCGCCAAGAACTCCACCGTGCTACTACTTCTTCTCTATTGATAGTTGGGTCATTCTTGTTCTACATTCCATTCATCGTTATGAGCGTAGTACAGACTTATCAAGATGACAACGTTATCCTGCCGTACCTCACAGTACCACTCGGTGGGATGTTTATTCATCTTCAGTCTCTAGTCAACCCGTTTATCATGTCTATCCGTCTTTCAGACATCAGGGAAAGCATCAAAAAGAAACTATTCTGCCGTGATTGATTCTGATTTGGTTTGATTCAAGAATATGTTGTTAAATCGTAAACCTCCAGCGTTGAGTTTTATTTTACTTTATCCAATGGAATGAATCAGATTTTAAAATTGTATCACGCGTGTTTCAGAAGGGCTCCAGGGCTGTTTCAGCAGTAAGATCGATAGATAAGGGGTGGCAAATGGTAAAACCCGAGACTCGCCGAGACCCTTGTTTTAAAATCCGAGCCAGAGACTCTTCACTTTTTAGAAATCCAATACGCGAGACTTTTGCCTCAAGGACCTCAAGAAATTCCGAGACACGAGACTTTTAAGCCTCAACTTAACTTATTATAATTATAGCTATCGTTTTGATGCTGAAACGGGCGAATTGAAAAAGCCGAGACTCCGAGACTGCTACAAAAAAATACGAGACTCCGAGAAAACGCATAAAAACCCATCAAAACGCCTCCGAGATTTCGAGACTTGGTCGAAATTTGCCGAGACCCAATTTTTCATAGTTCCATTCGTCATGACTTCTATAGATACTTCCTCTGGGACCCAAACATTTTAAGTAGTATACCTGCACTATAGGGTTTGGGCATGTTGTGACTTGTAGTGTTCGCCGTGATTAAATATCAAATGAAATCTCGTCTTGGTGCAGGTTGCAACTAAAAAGGTACGTTTTAGTATTAATATCTTTTGTTCTAAAACTCATTAATAATTAATGAGTTCTATAAGAATACATAAAAATGAGGCCCAGTTAGGGGTTTTTGGGATCCGGTATATTGGATGGAAAACGTAGAGGTATACGGGATACTTGTACACTAAAATTTAGGGGTATAAGGGATCTTGACAAACACGGTTATGTGGATAAGGTATACGACACATAGATTGTATTCCGGCCGTCTTAACAAAGCTGGCCAATCAAAAATAACAAAACCAGACGTAGAAATAACTTTACAATTAATAAACAAATGAAGTTGTGGTGATTCAACTGTTACAGCGGTCTCTGAATACCAACAAGAAGCTAGATATTGCGATCTTTACAGAGTATTTACAGTTCGGGATGCCTGTGCTTTTGCGCGCAAAGGCACTGTGGAAAAGCTCCGCAACACGCTTGAACGAAGTTGTATGGGTCAGTTTTGAGGGATACCAACTCTCAAAGTTAAGGGTATACGGGATATTTACGTTACGTATTTAGGGGATACGGGATCTCAATAGCCTCCCTAACTGGGCCTCACAAATGTCTTATTTACATATACTTAAATCCCTATTTTCTGCCGATAAAATTTAAAAAAATATTGAGTTTTTGATGGAACAGTAAACTTGAGTTGGGTATTAGAAACTGTTTATAGAATTCGAGTTGGCGGCCTCCGTACCTGTAAATCTGATTCAGCACTCTCTCGTTCTGTAAACTTAATTGATAGGTGCTGAGTGACTGTTCAGCACATAATACTATACAATACAATATTTTATTTTTACCCTGCATGAGATACATATGCTTAGTATGATAGATTGCAATTTTAAAACTAGATTCATTTAGGTAGTTGTCTTTCTATCAGAAGCTTTTCTCACAATGTAGTCTTGGGAATTCTGCTTGAGGCTAGTTCTTGTAACATAAAAAGAAAAGAAATTGCGAGAAACACTGTTAACAAGATTATAAATTGCTGAAATGCATTGCAAAACGTAGAGTGCACATGTACATTAAGGCACTAAATGTAACTTTGATTTTCTGTTCACACTAATCCACATGAGTCCGAAACAATTTTATTTAAATTCTATAGTTTCATTTGATTTTTTGTACTGACTATTGTTTTTACGGTATTAGTATAAATGTTATGTTTAATTTATCCCGAATAATGTGGACATAACCTGATGGTATTTGTTAATGAAGACGCCTAACTTGACAAAAAACGTATTGTTGGCATCTTGAGTCCAATCTGGATGCATTACACTAAAAAAGATGGAAAAAAGCAAACAAACAAAGAATTACACATAATAAAATAATTCCGTTCTCAGTAAATTTTGAAAACAGCACGGCGAAAACATTGCAACTTTTGTCTTTCACTAACTATGATAATAATGAATAATAAATATTTATTTATATATATACAAGTATGCTCTAAGCGCTGTAAAAAGTACATATATATAACAATTACAAATTGAATGCTAATTTAAAAAGTTGACGCTCATGACGCTTAAAGGACGACAGGCAGTCAATGTTTTTAATGAAGAAAGAAGTGTGCTCCGTAAAACTGGAGGGGAGACAGAGAAAGAACGGTAGCCATAATTTCTTAAATAAGCCAGTTTCACGTTTTCTTTTACGCTGTATTAGCCTCGATAGCAAGATATATTCTTTTGAATTACAGAGGCTTGCGCAACACCAAAGTTTAATTCAAGCACTTTTGAAGAGTACCCATTAATAGAAACAAACTATGAACGATTAGAAAGATAAGATTTAAACCATTGTAAAACTTTGCAGAGATACCAAACTTAGAATGGAGACCATTAAGCAGAATAGCCAAGGGGGACTCCCATATATCAGAGGGCGGACAGCAGCGCCTTTGTAAGAGAACCTATCCACGGATCCCATCAGGAACCTTGCTTGTGCTATTTTTAGAACCCAGGCTATTTGCAAACTGTTACCAATCCCGCTAAAACCATATTCTTAAGAGAAAGACGACTGGGGAACAAATATCTAGCATTGTTAGGTTTTTGTTTTGCAAATTTGAAGAGCTTTTCTTTTTTATCTTCGACGCCAGCACAAAATTCGTCTATTTCCTCTCTGGTCAATCTAATCACGTCCTGTTCTTAAAATAACTCGGTGACTATAAATAGCGGATTAGTTCTTTTAGCTCATTTTCATCTCAAGACAAAAGTGCGGAGATTGGTAACAAGTTTCTCAAAATAGCACGTCGAGTAGAGCCCCTGATGGGTCCGTTGATAAGCCCTCTTATCTCATATCTCTTGCTCTTGGTAGAATCGAAGAAAAATTTCTTGCACACAAGAAAGCATGTGGTAAGATAAGAAATTGCCGATATTTCATCTTAATTCTTCCTTAATTAGAACAAAGAACTTGCATTTGCATTAGCCACTTCCTCGTAAAAACAAAAATATTTCTAAAATATTGTATTTTTTAATTATTCTAAGTTCACAATTGAAACGGCTTTACGATATGTTTATAATTAAGCCCAGGACTTCCCTTACCTTATGCATGCTCTCTTTTATAAAGCATTATATACATAACATCTACACTTACCGTCACAGCCGTATAATTCTACACGCATACAGATCTCGTTTTTCCATCTTTGAGCAACGACCATAACGTATCGTGCGGTGATTTGATAGCTGAATTGATTATAATATGCCGCTGTACCATCCCAATTGCCTGTGAAAGTCTAAAAAGTAACCCATAATAGGTCATTATGTGATTTTACTGTTGCATATCCTTCCGACGCGGTTAGCGTCTAGCCTAGGATCGAAGGCGGCCGTTAGAGAGGTTGGCTGAAAGACTGGTGCGAATCCTTTCCTTAAAGGCCGGCACACACTATGCGACAAGTCGCAGCGACTTGTCCCCGCGACATGTCGCCTCAGTGTGCACTGGTTCAGCAATCCCAACCGGTTGGATTTCATGCGGCAAGTCGCAGCAACAAAATTCTGTCGCGGCGACAACAATTTTCGCCAAAAAATGTTAGTACACACGGGAGGAAATTGTCGCTGCGACATGTCGCTGGGACAAGTCGCTGCGACTTGTCCCTGCGATAGGTCGTAGCGACAATTTCCCCCCGTGTGTACTAGGTATTTTTGGCGGAAATTGTCGTAGCGACAAAATCAGATGTATTGGCGACAAATATTGAACCAATGCACACTGAGACGACATGTCGTGACGACAAGTCGCTGCGACTTGTCGCCTAGTGTGTACCGGCCTTAAAGGCTCCAAGTTGCGCGATTACACACACGTTACCCAACTCGTGCATATCGGTTTCCTTAGAGATCTATAGAACGCGTAAGAATAATTTTTCCGCAATCCCCTGCACACCTAATCTTACATGTTATTAGAGACAACTCACTTAGAGTACAAACACTCAATGTTTGCACTATTTAGTAATAAATAGCATTGTTTAAACTAAAAAAACATCATAGAATAAGCATAAGATAGCACTATTCAGTGGTATTTATGTCATATTAACGAACGCCTAATGGAATGAATGTAATTATATAACCTTGTAAATTGTGTACAATTCTGGGTTTCAACCACATGACCACGAATTCCTTGAGGAACAACGAACAAAGCTATTGCCGCCATGTTGGATGAACACAGAAGACAAAACTAATTCACTTTCAGTTTATTATTAAAGGAGCCGTCTCAACCACGATGCTTTGCGCGCCTCTGTTATTGTTTACATATGAATAAAAATAAACAAATCTACAAAATATCTTCAAAAATCAACCACCAGCCAATAAGAACCTCTAAAGAATTCACTTATATAACATGAGTGAGACAAGGTGGATAATCCGAAAAGATTTTTTTTCTCTAGCGGCCATTTTCGGTCACCTCGAAAATGGCCGATCTCATACATAAGATAGACCACAGGGCCGCAAAACGTCCTGGCTGAGACGGCTTCTTTAATCAAAACTGGTTACAATTTAAGATTTGAGATATATTCCATCTGCATATATAGCTATGAGTGCTAAACTAGTCTAATGAGGAATGCTTTGTTATAGACTCTTTTCAATACTTGATTTATGTAAAAAAAACCTTATTCACTGGGTTGGTCACATAGAAGTTAGCAAAGTTTCAAAGTTTTGATAGAATAGCTAGTAAACGGATGAAGATATACATTTTTAAAGTAGACTAATCTTGTTGCCTTTTTACAAAGACATGTATGTGTTTTGGCACAAAAACGAGGGTCCGCGTGCATCGATGCACGGTTACCATGCATGTTCTTGCAATTCACATCTACGTCAGTTTGAAACCTACCTAATCAAAACTTTGGAATGATTTTATTATTAGTATGAGCAATTTGATTATGAATTTGTTTTTCTCAAAAACTACATAGTTTGCATTTTGATGTAGCGTGATAAGAATATTATTATGCAACATGGCGGTTATAACGTGCAACCCAAGAATAGATTAAATGATATATATACTGTAATCCTTTGCTTGTTTGCATTTTAATTGTGTTGTTAAAGTTCCCCTTGGTGTGAAAGGTCCCGAAAAAAATTCCCAGCGACATTTTTTCAATTCTATGTTGCCTGGTTAGGTTTGAATATCATTGAGAGAAGATAAGAAAGTGCATGACGGTCGCAACTGCGACCGTCACCACCGCCACTCCCATCAACGTTACGTACCATTACCGATAAACGTATCATGTGTTTTATTTATTTACCTGATAAAGATCCTGCCATGAGTGATGTCGATATACACTGAATTTAATGCTGTATGTTTCTACCCAAGCATCTGATGTGAATACTCCAGTCTTTCCTTGGGTAGCAATCCCTGATATCTTCTTCTTTTTACCCAAATCAATCTACAAACATCAAAACTAACTATCAGCTGGATGAGTTCGTAAATTAATACACCGTATAAAGGCTAGTGACAAACTGACGTGTCGGAGTACGATAAATTGACATTAAACTCTTTCAACAGTTTTATTAGAAACACCGACGCAGTCAACGGTACGTAGCTCTTTGAACTAGTCATACTTTGCTGCAACACTAACAATCAGATCAGCCCTAGCAAACCATGCCCAAGAGATGCTTGCAATATGAAAATAGCCACAGAGACTGATCATGACTGAGCTCCATCGGAACATACCAAAAGATATTGACCAGCTTGGTTATAAGAAGCACACCAGATCCCCGCTCCTCTAGAGTTGGCCGTGAGGTGTAAACGAGCCTGGTGTGGTTCATAGTATACTTTATATGAACTGGCTGATATCCAGCTATCGGGTATTCGTTTATCTTCCATTCCTAATGAAAAATAGCATCCTAGAACATAAATCAAACAAAAATAGTGTGAATATAGATGCCTTTACCAAAACTTGGTGGAATTGCATAGAATTTCAGTATTGCAGTATAGAAAATCTATTGTTAGAAAGCCACAGTGAACTGGCAAAGCTCATCAAGAATGAGATGAGAATAAAAAGTAACTCGATACTAGAGTTATTACTCCGACGAAGTACTAACGTCCGAAACGTCAGTTTTGCTTTACGCTGTACAATTTATCTTTATATTTTACAAGTCACCAAGAATCACATTGATTGTGTATATTACATACTTTGTAATTTTACATTGTTTCATTCGAACCGTATGTCGCTATTTTTCGTCACACCAAAAATGTACTGTTTTCTAGAGATTCATTTTCTATTCCCCCTTCGCACCCCCGATCGTGGACCTTACCTTTATTATTAACACATCGATAAAGAGTGTTAACCTCTTGAATATCAATTGGAGAAAGTCCATTGAGTTGTCCTAGAGAAATGTGTGAGCCTGCACGTGCTAATATAGTCGAGCGGCCGTTTTTACTAAAACTTGTCCTTGGTAGATGGAGTATTGATTGGAAGTCGTAGGGAGCTCCTTGTCGGCTTACTTCACTACTTTTGTACTTTTTGAAGTCATTGAGATGATCTGGATGTGCAACAGAAAAGAAAAAAAGTACAATGAGTGAAAAGAAAACTGGACATAAGCTGGTCAGAACTCCAAAATATTTGTACAAAAAATATTTCACAAAAAAATGAATTTCAGAACGATATGAACAATAGCAACTAAATAAAACAGCAAACCGAACGAACAAATTTGCTACAGGACACAAACAAGTTGTAATCCAATAAAAGCTAATCCCACTGGAGTGAAAATCAATTTATTGTACAAGCGTTCGAAAGACTGAGCAAATACAACGCACCTAGCTAAACTACATTTACGTAGAAATGAAAAAAAAAGCAAAATATATACAACTAAACTGATTAACATATTATTTTTGTATCTGAGGTTTTTTGTTTGTCTGTTTGTCTGTCCGTCTGTCCGTCTGTCCGTCTGTCCGTCTGTCCGTCTGTCCGTCTGTCCGTCTGTCCGTCTGTCCGTCTGTCCGTCTGTCCGTCTGTCCGTCTGTCCGTCTGTCCGTCTGTCCGTTCATTGGTTTGCTGATTATCGTTTGCAATTTCGTTTTGGTTGCTGTCATTTACGTTTTAATAACCACTCTAGAATAAGTATAAGTCACGTTACATACTCGATAAAACGTTATTGTAATACACCACAACGTACGAGTCTCGATCAGGGCGAGAACTTGTGTGAAAGAAGCCAAGTGAATGCATGATTTCATGTAGAATAATCCCAAGATATCCACAGCCTGGTCCAATGGAGACGGGCTGTGCAGTCTTGGAAGACTTGCCTACGTACGAGTAACACCTGTGGTCAGGACAGAGTGAATACATTAATCATGATTGGTTGGTTTTCATTCGGATGGTAATTGGAGCTTTGATTGACGGGAGCAAAAACACCAAATTGTGGCAAGTGTTGATGTGTCAGAAAACGGAAAATTGCATTAATCGAGATCAACCGCACTTTTATCTGTTTACCATTTCGATGTCATTGTAACCTAGGATTATTATTACGGCTCCATGCATCTCTCTCTCCGTCATCATTACATATTGGATGATATAATCTTAATATTCCATACCCACTTCCTCTGATAAATCTCAAATAGTACTGTTCAGAGATTCTTGCTGTAAATCGAACACAGGAATCCCGTTCGATCAAATACATGGCCTGCTTTATTAATCGTCTTTCATATGGATAATTGTCTGCAAAGAAAATGTTTATAGCAATATACTGGACATGCACCGAAGTAAGTAAGGGTCTCAGTGGTGGATCTAGGGGAGGGAAGCAAGGGGCTACACCCCCTGGAAGGATTTGTTTTGCCTCTTATATATCTTTTCAAAAAATCCTCGTCCGTCTCGTCTGTAGTTGGTGGCCCCACTTCCAGAATAAATCGTATCAATCCATGATTGTATCCAACTTTTGGTACTATATACAAATACTAATATAACACGCTATTTTCTGTTACATACGTGTACATAAACACTTAAATAAACATATACACTGATCCAGTGATCCGGTCAAAGCAGTGTGGTACTATACCATACTGCTCCATGCATACCATCCGCTGATAACACTATTGAATACATATATTTCTCTTGGACATATACACTAACCCAGTGACGAATCAAAGTCGTAAGGTACAATAGCATTGCTCCACGTATACCATCGGCTGATAACAGACACTCTGCCTTGTTTTAGTACTTTGGTGTTTCTATCCAGCTTTATATCCCCTTCAAAGTAGGTACCTAGAATAACGGATACAACAACGTACACTGAGTGTCTGCACTTGATATAGCGATTAATTTCACATGACTGTGAAATAATAGGCGAACCAACCATTAGTAGTAAACACAAATGCATTTTTTTCTTTTGTTGTTTATCAACCACTACAAACTAAATGACCTATTTTCTTTCACGATCATTTGAAAATCATTCTATTACTCTAAAACAAAACTGATCATTGTGCACTGTATGCTCGAGTAAGCAATTAATGACAATGGAGGTTCCTTAAGGGTTATAGGGATCCAGAGCTCTGGGCAGTAATGGAAAGGGCTCCACAGTCCCCAACGAAAAAATTCAAGGCTCTATAGCTCCGAAGGATAACTGAAAGGGACGATATTTGGGGCTGATCCAACACTGTAAGACACTTTAATCAACGGAGCTCCAGCCAGGGAGAAAGAACAAACAAGGTCCCACGTCTCCAACACCCATCCCATTAATGATGATGATGATGATGATGATGATGATGATGATGATGATCGTGATGACAGCAATAAAGGCAATACATAGTTTCTGATATTTAGCATATGTTTTTTTTTACCACATACCATTGTTGATAAATCCATAGTTTGGTTTTAATGGTCTCTTTTTACAGTCCACTATCATTACGAACATCAGAAGCTGAGCCAAGACCAGCTTGTACTTTATGGTATTCATCTTACAATAGTTCCTCTACAATTATAAATGTTAAAGCATATTGTTGCGAAGCACTCCCATGTTACATGTAGCCAATACTGGCCAATACTCCCATACTGGGCTTTAATTGCGCACATCATAAGCCACGTTGAGTATTTTAATTGTTGCCGAGTTCTTTTATGAATAGGACGTGATTGGTCAGATTGACCAGAGAGGAAATAGAGGAACTCTGTGCTTGCGTCGAAGTTAAAAAAGAAGAGCTCTTCAAATTTGCAAAAGAAAAACTTATCAATGCTGGATATTTTAACGTCGTCTCTAAAAATAGCCTGTTTTCTAAAAATAGCACTAGTAGGGTTCCTGATGGGGTCCGGGGATAGGTTCTCTTAGCTCATTTTCTCTTGCACATCAAAGGCTAGAGATGCGCTGCAAATGTTTGTTGTGTAATTTTATCAGTTTTTCTTAAACATTTGGAGACAGATCTTCACTTGTTATTCTTCTGAACTCTCGAATGCGATACATTTTGGCATTAAAAATTCGGACAGTATAACATCTTTCAAATCTTAGCTCAAAACTGATATTTTTAGCTAAACATATCAGTGTCTGTACCATAATAGATTAATAATACCTTAGCTTTTTAAGTTTAATATTATTTATTATTAATTTTTATTAATTTTAATAATATTTTGTAATTTCCATATTTCCATAATGCAAAGCTAACCTATCAAATTTGTTGTAAAGCATTGAAACTTAGTACTAGTGGTTAATATTGAATTATCATTATTATAATCATCCATTATTACGATTATTAAAATCTAAGTTGTAATGTAGCAATATTGTTAACTAACAATATTAATTAATAATAAATAACTCATCGATAAGTTTTTATCTAAAAGAAAATCGAATTTCGAGCTGGAATCTGGCTGGGCCTGCCGTTCAAACTAATCACCTGCATGAATTTGGATCAGATTTATGTGATTTCTATTGTTTAATTAATACTATTTTGTTGCGGTTTCACGGTGTGAAAGTTGTATACACCCGGCATAGTTTGAACGGACCTGAATCCTGATACAAGAAAACTTCTTGACTTGCACTTACTCTATAGTCTATCCAAACAAACGATTCTCTAGCTTGCTCTCAATGTAATCGAATAAACTAACAAAGCATACCTGTCGCCCTAAAACATATTCCTTGTGCTGTAACTGGCTTTTCAAAGTATTAATACCTCGTTGACTTTATGGCTTATTTAGTCTTGTTTTTGTACGAAAAACTGTTAGTAATTGTATTGCTATTAGTTTGTATCAACAATTTGTGGCGTTTGTTGTCGTGGTTGCGAGCTGAATACATTCTAAATGACAACTATCCATTTAGTTAGAAGGAAAGCTATTGATTCGGGGGAGCCATGACACTCCGCCGATGAAATCGTTGGACATAATCCTCGGAAAAGAGGGAAGAATCCTAAAAACGCTCGTCACGAAAATATGTTTGACCAGCTAAGCAATGTTCCATGTAAAACTCTCTCATATATTATCTTAATCCCTAAAAAATACTATCACCCCCGGCCTATTAAACTAATATATTGTTACTACCTCTTCCCCCGGGACTGGTGAATACATCTGAACAAGACGTGTTTTCAGCTGTATCAACTTATGTAGGCGTTTATAATTCAACTTCTTTTTCAGTGTACACATCTTTTAGAGAAAAATAATACTTTTGACATATTTTGGGCAAAGAATTGAAAGCTTCGCAAATGTATGGACGTTTATAAATGGAGGTTAATTTCGGGCATAAGTTATATTTCAGAACTTTGAGATCGGGCTTAATTATTGCGTTTGTCTCTTGATTATTTTTGTGTTTTGTATTTTCTGTTATGTTTTTTTAAATTGTTTGATTCTTTAAGCCTGGCTTTTTATATGATCACTACAATCGCTATGATAGCCGAAAAATTGAAAAATCGCTGTTCTTTTCGTGTTTTAACAACTAATCTATGTGTTTAGTCGCGAATGATCACTCAACTCAATCGTTGATATCGCTGAATTTCAGCAATCCAAGCGATTTATATATCATCAGTATTTTGGCGACCGTGGAAACTACGGATACAGAAACAACTTTACTTATCGCCTTGTTTGTTTGCCATCAAGTGCCTGCTCGTGATTTTTTGTCTGTTAACAATAAACACACTATAAAATACACCATATTTTTAAAATCAAGGAATCAGTCATAGTTTAGTCTGCTTGGGCTTCCTATGGTCCCTATATTGGAGTGAAATGGGACTGACGACACCCCAAAACTCAGAAAAAAGACGAAAAATAAATATGTCAATTTGCATGTGCGCGGGAAAATGACAAAAACATTGTTAACAATCAAATGGAATTTAATCTAATAAATTATTTTTTTAACATTTTTACAGTAAATAAATTCAATTTATGAAATCAAATTTTTAGCCTGTAGCTTCGTGCAACGTAATTTGTTTTCAAGTCAAACATATCAGCATCAAATTGCCTTCTCTTTCTTTGGTATAAGTCAATTTTTTCCCATGCAGTCATAAATAACTGAAGTATTTTCCGTATAAGATCATTGTTGTTATTTTTCTTCCTATTTATAGTTCATTGCTACTGCTCTAGTTGTAAACAAGAAGCAAGGTCACGTCGTCCATGTGTAGAACTTGATATTGGACTGTAAACAAAATCACAGGAAACATAAAATAACCAAAAAACCGCACTAGAAAAACGACTATTGAAAACACTTGCCTTTTAAATACTTTCAAAAATGTACAATTTCATTATTATATTTTTTTAATCGTTTGTTTTTCTCGATGATTTTCACGTAAACGAATATTTCATTCCAGAATGCTCTAAATGTTTTCAAAACTATGGTTGTGCTTGTCTTGTTTTACACATATTACAATAATTACAATTAAATATATGCTAATCTGAGGCTCCCTGCCGAGATAGTTGTTCAAGGCCAATAAAAAAGTCGTCAATATAATAGAAACTACTCTAGTTACTAGGTAAAAACAAATCACAGGAGACTTCATACTTTGAAGTGCACAGGAATTCTAGATCTGCACAAACAAAAGCGGGACGTTTTTCACAATCAATGTGAAGGAAACATTTTTTTGTGGTCGGAGGTCTACTGTGCGATTTATTATTGTCATTTCTTCCCTCAAATATAGTAAATTCATGCTTCTATATATTGTTTTATTAGAAATTCCTAGCTAAATCAAATAGTCGTTCCATTAGTTATCACCGTTTAGAATCCATTATAGAAGCTTTCTGCTTTTTTTTCCGAGGCTTTGTTTCTGATATGAATGAGTCTGCTTTTTTTGTCTTCCAAGCTCTCTGAATTCATTTTTCATATGTTTTTTTAGTTTCCGGAAACTGAAAATGAAGCTAGCAAGCAATGATCAATTAAATCCCATGAAAGCGGCCCTTGCGCTTGAAATGTCCATTTTTCAAGTCATGTACAAATAGTTTGGACAAAAACATTAATTTGGTCATGTTTATCACAAGTCTTAACATTTCACAATTAAAGCAAAAGCATTGTATGTTGTTTACAATTGAAAAGACTCCTAACACTAGGAGGCTTGACCTCTTGTAGCGTTCTTCTGTTTTACCTGATAGAGCGCTCCGCGTCACTTGCATGCGGGCATTCTTCGTGCTCAAAAAGGCATGCAATAAAGCTAATCAATGCACATGTTATTGGTCCATAGTTTTTATACATTCATTCTTTTGCAATATAAAGAACTGTCTTTGTTATGTACTTTAAGCAAAAGAACATCAATGAGTAAGCCGTCTGCTATTTAGTTTGCCGCTAGAAACAGTATCACCATTGAGCAATTATTATTGCAAAGATGAAGATGGTTAAAAACTGTGATGTTGATGCCATTGCAGTGATCATGGTGCTAACGATGATGATGGTGGTGGTAATGATGCTAATGACAGTGATGGTAATAACGTTGAATATGATTATAGGGAAAGTGAAGGTGAATATGGCAAAAGAGAATGTGGAGTTGACTTACTATTGAATTGATGCTAGTAAGAATGATGATGACATTGATGATGATGACATTGATGATGGTGATGATCATAACGATGGTGATGATGATAACAGTTGGTAACAGATAACAGAATGATGAAGGCAGGGATGAGAGCATTAAAATGATGGCAACAGCTTGGCCATAGAAAAGGTGAATAATCAAATGCATGTATTGCAGCAAATAATTATTGAGAGATGTGTAAATGCCGTATTATTGCAAGATCACGGAAATGTCGTACTGTCGAAATGCTAAATTGCTAACTTCAATGCCAAATGCCTACGTGGTAATCGTTTCTTGCAAATCATTGAAAGTTTAAAAAAATGCCTTGAGCCTGCATCAGATACAGGCTCTCCGATATAATAGCGTAGAATCTCTGGAAGTGGAATTCTGTTCCACAAAGTTATCTAAATTAAAGTTGAAAGTAACTGTCACTTTCGCCTCGGAAAAGCGCGGAAAAATATGCTTAACTTTAGCTGAATTGTAAAACCCTATTGCATTCGACCAAGAATTATGTTCTTAATCTAGGTGTGAAATGTGCAGGTTGCAATACTATTCATGTCATGTCGGCAGGTGAACGAATAAAGTGTATTTCATGTTGGACAGAACGCGTACTCTATGCATGTGATTTTAACAAGAGTTATATTGCTTTCACAAAGGTGTGAAATATGCCGGCCGCAATGCTAGTCATTGCATGTCCTGCAGGTGAGAGAATAAAGTAAAAAGCATGCAAACGCGTATGCAGATTATTTGCCTAAGAGTGATTGCTTTCATAATGGTGTGGAATGTGCAAGTTGAAATGATGTACACTAGAATGCTATTTATTTAGAGTAGCAGGTGAATGATTTACGTACAATGTATCAGTTTAGATTCTGTTCATAAGGATTTCAGCTTATAATTCCTCGATTTTTATTGAAGCTAGAAGCTACTGATAATTTTGTTTGAAGTCGAGAGTTGAAATTCGAAAACCATATATTTACTAAATTCATCAAAGTTGTGAGAAGAAAAGCAAACACAGACAATAATTTCATGAAGGAGCTTGTCGAGTATGTTGCTTGTTCTTTTGCCTGTGTCTCAAGTGCGGGAAAAGAGCGTCAAGTGTGCATCGGAATGCAATTCATCACCAGCTTCGCTTTGTTTAATTGCTTGTAGCTTAGCAGGTGATGTATTGAATCCATGACAAAGCTCTCAGAAGCTCTTCTATAAGCTTGGTCCTTATTTGCGAGATAAACACAAGGAATAAATAGCAACACACGCCGGCGTCTCAATACCAATTTTATCACATGGATGTAAAATAGATAAAATTAAACCTGCTAATGAGCAGCTGATTACTGGATCTACATACAAGGTTGCTTTTCAGTGTTTAGGCCGCAAATGAAAAGCAGGTTTCAAACACTTGTACTCTATATCTATAAATGTATTGTAATGACATCCATATTTGTACATTCCGGCACATAGCACTAATGGCTGACATGATCAATGATGATAAACGATTAAAACTAACTTGATATAAATCACTTCTCCATCTACATTATTGACAACTCAGCTCCACCCCAAGCTGTAATACTTGACATGAGAACTTTTTTCTTTCTTATAAACAATGTGCTTTTTGAGCTTTTTGTATGACATCTAGTTTTGGGCCGTCAGTAATCGTTTGGTGAAAAACTATAAAGTACGCAAAACAAATGGGCTTACGGATGAGCAATGGTTTACTGTAGACACCGCAAACCATGGACATACAGTAGCAGTTAGGCCACGCAAGACTTTGCTACATCCAGTCAACGACATCTAACATGCAGCGGATGACTTTGGGGCTTTTTAACTCGAAAACTTTAGCTACTTTAATCATCCTACAATATAATACTAATTTATTTTGTATAATAATTTGTTATATTTTTATTATTATATTTAAATGAATCAATCAATCATTCAATTTGTAAAATTAATTTATAATCTATTTGTGGGAAAATATAATGAAGTTAAAGTTGTAGTTGAAGTTGGTTGTGAGAATGCAGACCTGGCCATGGAGACACAAATCAATTGTGAGAAAGAGATTTAATCGGGTGCCATGCAGCCGGATCGGATAATGATGATAATCAACGCTTGTAAAACCAAAAATAATCAACATTTTTATCAGCACCATCATCGTCTTGAGCTTTATCATCATCATTGCCATCATCACAAACAACATGCACTAACTATAGCACATTATACGCCTCCATGAAGGCACTAAATCTCAGGTTTGTCACTGTGTAGTGTATTAAGCACCCATGCATGGTCAGTAACGAGACGTTCAGCATTCCACGCCTCTGTGATTCTATGAGTGTATTGGAAGACATGCAATCCACGCCACTGTGACACTGCACGTGAATTAACTGAAAAACAAATGACAACAAGAAAAGCATTCCACGCCTATGTGACTTCATTGAAAACTACGTTTTTCCCACGATACGGAAGAAAACTTCTGAGCATAGAGCCTTATCCAGCGTCTTATTTTGATATCCCCCTGTGTTTAGACCGTTTTCCGAAACGTTACATTTTCGCGGGAAACGATTTTGGGAATGATAGGCGTGTCGATGTGATGCTAACTGCAACATGGTGTAAACAACACTTTTTTCTTGTAAAAATACTTGGCGGAATATGGAAAATGGTTTATTTTATAATGATATGTTTGTATAACTGTTTTAGCGATTTTTACTGCACTGTCGGGGTTTTGTTACGTTTCTTCGCGAGCGCAAAATTGCACTGTCCGAATCTACAGAAAAAAGTTTTGATACAGAATCGTCCAAAAGGCTTTTCCTCGCTGGAATGGTAGTGCTGAACTAAATGCAAAAAAATCGGATTAAGCCTAATTCGATAGAGCATAAATTAGTACGCTCTACTGAAAAACAGTTGTTTTTCTGTTTGGTTCAATGCTAATGAGTATCAACAAGCTCATTGACCACGAGCTATTAATCAGCCCATGAATCAAGTCAAAGCAATCATTATTATAAATGATTATTTCGATTTGGCCATCTGTGCTCTTTTTTTGTAAAATCACATTCAATCGGTGCACCAGGGTTGTTTATTAGAGAGTTTGTCTCCAAATAAACACACTGTTGTTGTTATATACATTTTTAACAAGTGAAAATATCTAGATCATACTGCGGGTATTGTTTTAAGGTGATTTTGTTTTTATCTTTACGATGTTATATGAACCATAAAAAAAAACGGGAGCAAATATTCACTAATTGGCCACAGATACAACAAGTGATTTTTAATTTTATTTTTTTAACTTTACATGGAAAAAAATTTCAAATTTACAACAAATTCACTTTCAAATTACTCAAGTTTTGGGCAGGGCATGCGCACGCGCAATAATGTTCATTGTAACTCGGTACATAACAGCAGGTAAAATATCAACTGACAAATACAAAAGAAATTGTAGAAAAAAACTGTAATGAAGTATGATAAAATGCAATAAATTTGATACCTAAAAGTCTAAATTATACTGTCGGTGAGAAGGTATTATATTGTAATCGCAATTTCCAAAAAAACATTTGAATCTTCTGCGCGCTGTATAACCGCGGTATTGTTACTGTACCGTTGCCAACTCATTGGCGCAACAATGACTATCGTACTTCATATATCTGGGCAATATTTTAAAGCCGGTTTCCAGATGAGAAACCATACCATGAACATTTTATACAATCCTCTGTGTTTATATATGGTTTTGTTTCGATAAAGCTGCGTCATTTTGTTGTGGTTTTAATCTAAGCATTTGTGCTTTCTGAACCATACTACGACTTGAGTTGTTTCATTTCTGAATAAAAAGATAAACAACATATGATGAAATCACCTAAAATGTATCACATCTATACATATATAAGATAAATAAATCATTCATTTGAAAGATGAATTATTTGCACATTGATGTAAATTGATGTTTTATTGTATAATTATTGGAAATGTTCAATGATGCAACTCGATCAAGCTATGTTCACAAACCGAAACGTCTAGAAAAATATAATCGAAAGAATTAAACTACCTTCATCATAAACTTGATTCGACGCAAGTACGATGTAAAAGCCGATACTACATGCATACAGTAATTAGCTGAATACTTTATTTTCCATCGTTATTAAATTAGTTGTTTTTGAAATATTTCACCATTAGCACGACGTAAGGTACGTTACAACTTTACCTCAAAATCAATTGTGACGTATTTTTTCCACGACGCCAAAATATTTTCATAATCTAAAATAAAACCATTTCATCCCCGGGTCCTCTCCTGAATAGCATTGACATTTGGCAATCCCCACCCATTGGCTAAGGAAGAAACTGTTGACAAAGGGGGAGGGGTACGGTTCTCTGGAACTAGCAAATCATAATGTTGCTGCAATAAACCCAAGAAATTAAGGACGATGCCAAAATTTCCAAACTGCTTCAAGAAACCAGACATTTTGCAAGGCTGTGTAAATTTGTCTGCACTCGCTCTGGTGTCTAAAGTTGAATTCGTGCTAGAGGAGTGAAAAGAGCCAACATAGAAATCTTTGTGTTCTAATCTCAATAAGCCTACCACATATCGGCAGTTCTATAGTACTTGATAGATATGCATTGTATTGTACGTAAACCCATTATTAAAACAGAAAACTGTACATCACGTTTAACTTAAACCAACACCAACTGACACTAAAAACAACTCGTGCAAGTGCCCGTCACTACGAGCGCATTGCTTATTCGATATGACAATGTCCTGTAGCAATGTGTTTCGTAAGCGCAGAGGAGACCAAATTGCATACTGCAAGTTTGCATGCAAGTTATAACTTTCTTCTAAGCTATGTACAGTGTTTCTGTTTGAGCTCAGCTCTAAGCTGCGTTATTGTTGCAAGGATGATGATGGAGAATGGAAGATTATCAACCAACATTAAACAGTGAAGTTAATCGTTAAATGTGAAGTCTTTTTTTTACAACACCAGAGTTTTTGTGAGGCTGTTACGCAATTGTGCGCTATGGATCAACTTTACGTAAGTTATTACTTACGTTATAGTGAGCTGCATTTAAACTGCGTTGTTCACTTGTTATGCCACCCATTATCATCAATGTATAGTTCATTTAATTAAACGTGTTGCGTTTCCGTCATGTCATACGCTTAATGCTTGCGTCTTTACATTACATGCACAGTAAGCACTTGCGGTTCCGCGTGTATACCGTGAATATTGCGCTGCTGCGTTGCGTGCTATATTTTATGACGTTGAATGCATCCTAAACTGACCGGTGCGCTTGATATGTGTTTTAATCAGGGTCCGTTCGTATCCGCAGTTCATCATGCGTCATCTCAGTACGTACTGCATGTTTATTGTTTGCAGTTGTAGTGTTGCCCGCTATGCACAAATTGCTCTGCTGCTGTTGCAGTTTGTCGCTTTTGTCGTGTATTAACATCGAGATTTCTTATCATACGTTTAGCATACTTCTGCCGGGTTGGACGCAGGTACGATGGAACTGCGGTTGTGTTTTATCTCAAATATATGCTATCAGTTGCACTGTTATAAGATTGCACAAACTATTCCCTTCATACGCTAATTCTTGCGTTACTGCGTAATGCAATTGCAGTTTAGTTTATTAACACTGTCGCGTTATTGAAGTTGCTGACAGATTTATCAGACACCTCTTGCTTGCGTCGTTGCTTAGTAGTTTATTATAGTAAGCCGGTGTATGAAACAATTGTCAGTCATTTGATCATATACCGAGTGCTTGCGCCGTTAAACATTTTGGTTTCGGTGCATTGCTCATTTGATAATAACGCTTGTAGCTTGAGTATTTGCGCATTTTGGTTGCGGTCCGTCGATGAGTCTGATTGGATTATGCGTTTTATTTGATCATACGCTTAGAGCGTACGTCGTTGCGCTTTTTGCAATTGATTGCGTTGTGTGGATACGTTATGGAATTATAAGTTTCATTTGATCATACGCTTAGAGCTTGCGTCGTTGCGCGTTTTTGGCAGTGCGTCGATGCGTTGTGGGATTATGCGTTTCACTTGATTCTACGCTTAGAGCTCGCGTTTTTGGCAGTGCGTCGATACGTTATGGGATTATTTGTTTCGCTTGATTCTACGCTTAGAGCTTGCGTCGTTGTGCGTTTTTGGCAGTGCGTCGATACGTTATGGGATTATACGTTTCACTTGATTCTACGCTTAATGCGTCGTAAAGTTGCATGAGATTGAAGTTACACCACTGCAGTTATATGGTCATGACTACCGGTGCGTTAGTCGCACGCTTGTCTTTTTATTAAACAAACTAATACTATGCCTGGTTACGTTCGATAGGAGATTAAGCTTCACTAGTGATGGCTGACATGAAAATCACGAAACTAACTTTAAACTCATTAAGTATCCTATCGTGCATGTTCATCGTTATCAAGCTGACAAATTGTCCTAGATATTGTTCGACGCGCGCTATAAGATATGGTCCGCTTAAAGGCATCTTTCGATAGACTATGGTATTTCTTTATCGTCTAAGCCTTAAAGAGTCGGAGCCTTTCTGTTATAGGACTAAGATAAAGTTGTTCCTTTGGGAGTTGTATGTTAAGCGGAAACATCTAGTCTGCGCACGACAGTCTGGTTGCGCTAAAATCCAGCACTGGAAAATCATCTGAAAAACTGATCATTTAAAAAAAAAGAGAATATCTAATCTAAGAGAAATTCCACTGTTAATGTTATTGTTTAGTTATTATTTATTGCTATCAACATAATGGATATGGAAAGGAATGTAATGAATATTCATTAAGGGAGGTTAAACAGCTTTGATAACTATGAAACACTGAGCTTTTATTTACACGAACGTTTATCTGAAATCTTACAATTTGCTTTGAGATCAACATCAATGGAACTACGTCTACCAAGTCATGGCTTAGTGATTAAAGTTGCTTCAAAATAATAATTAATGGCTCTTTCTTGCTTCGTCGCTTTGATACGTGAGTGCAAGCTTGCTTGACCATGTCATGAGCTCAGCAGGGACAGGGAAAAATCATGCGTACACACACAAACTTACACATATGAAGTTCAATATGCATAGACATTTATCCCAATACAAAATTTCAGTAATATTGATGATTTTATTTTCATTGAAAACGAACATTAAAAGTTATCAGAGCTTTTGAAATGTTATTAAGTTATAGATATGAACTGCGCGTCAGATTGAAATCGTCAGTAGAGGGGTGGGGCCTTGATGCATATAGCTTGTAGATTCATAGACTGGATGATCGACCAGAGACGCAAACAAACGAAATGGATGTCTGAACATTCAGTCGTCTACAGCAAAACCTTCTCTAGAAAGCATTTTAACCGAAAATATAGTGAAAAACTATATTAATTTATACATAAAAGCATATTGTATTCGTTAATTGTGATATTGAAAGTTATTAAATAAATGCACCCAAGTGTGCTTGGTACAAAGACGATCTAATCACAATAAAATATTTGAAAAAGGAAGTTTGAGATTTCTCAGCACGCACATATATGATCTAATGACGGGAAACTCGTTATATATCACAGAATATTTAAAATATTTCGTGGTTTTGATTCTGCGCTCAGATTCCCTAATTGACGTTATGCTTTGACGTATTGAGATTGTTTTCGTATTTTCCGGATTGTTTCTCAAGTAGATGCAAGTACTAATTGACTCCCACGCTAAAAAGACTTCACACGTATATTATACACCATAAAGCATATTACTTGACAAATATTATATCAATATTAATATTTACATTTTCACTTTTTGGCCTTATGCTTGCGTATGTGCTTCAGTCTTAGGGCCTATTGTTAGTTTATCAATCATTTATCTATTGAAGTTGATCGTCCTGCTTAACTTCGATTCTTTTGCAAAGTAAAATAAAATAAAGTGAAATCATCAGAAAGCCGAGAACTGCGTATCTCAAAATATTGATAATTTCATTGTAATTTTTATTTTTAAGGTTCATAATCGCATTGTCGATTTATGATCCATTCTGAATGAGTGATGCTGTGGCTGATTGGTGCATGGATATTAAGTCAATTACCGTTATTGACTTGAAGTAAGCAAATTATTTACTCATTGCATTAGTAGCAGTATTACATACTTTGCAAACTTTGGTACTAACGGTTAGTGAAATATATTTTAAAGTAAAATAAAAGTACTCACTACATATTCACAAAATAAGCTCATGTTTGTTTCCGAGTCAAAAAGGGGTGCATTTTTTCCCAATAAACACTTACATTAATTTTATTCGATAAAATTAGCTTCATTATTAATCACGAAATGAGGTCAGTTCTTAATCCCAACATATTCAAAACAGATTATACAACACTTTAGATGTTCAATCCTATCATTGCACGGAAAGGCAATCAAAGAGTGCATTTTTAATACGGGCGATTGTCTCTGAACTTGACAGTGTAGTCGCTCCTAACGACACCAATAAGTCGACACTGTTTTAGATAGAGATCTACAAAGATTATAAGTCGAATCTGATCGCCATTCAAAACTGCATTCCTGCTGCGTTTTTGCACCGTATTATAGTGAGTAATAGCTTGCGGCAATGCATTAATGGTGAATATGAACTTGATTATAATGACAGTCTAATCTGCATAACAATTGGCCCTTACTGTGTTCACTATTTATGGCAATCACTTCAATCACCCACTCAATCATAAGACGACAGTGACTCGGTAGCAAACTGACCACTACCCAACATCTTCAAACGCCGCACTTTCTACAGTAAAGGTATGTATGTCAAAAACCTATCCTTTACCTTGAACTAATCTTGCTAAAATCATCCCTAACTATTTTCTAAAATGTTTTCTCCTTATTAATAGATTATTTGTTATTTTCACAAAATTTTAGTTTAATAAAGTTTTAGAGTGACGAAGCCATTTTATAGGGAGAGCTTTATAATCAATTTATAGCTTATAACTTTTAAAAGTTTGCGTTTTCAACGTTTAGTGTAGTCCTATGTGTTGTCTTTACAATACATATCAATATCATGATAATTGCAGTTCAAATAAATCAAATATTTACAATGAATTCCGTTATGTGAGAAAACAATCTCAAGGAAAATGTCTCTGTCACAGCCAACTAGACCTCAACGAAAATCGCTGGCGATACATCCCTGATTTCCACTGTTCCATAAAGTTTATCGTTGATAAATACCGCTTAGTGGGTTTAGCTATATCACAGTAATAAAATCAATCCTGCGAATCGTTGATGATTCAGTTGTTAGCCATTTATGCTTGATTGAGACGCATTGAAGTGAAGGCGTCAAGACTAAAGCGCAAAGAAAGAACTCTACTTCGCTCGGTTGCGTATATCTCGCTTCGACTGAACTCATTCGAATGCAGCACCTGTGTTGAGTTTAAAGATTCGTACAGGTGTATAAAAGACTGTGGATGACTTAGAACACAGTCACTTTTTGCGACTGTATCCGACTTGTTAACCTCAACTGCTCTTTTCTTGGTTATCGTCGCGACTCAAAGCCTAGATCGAAACTGATATTGCTTCTGATGGAGACGAAATTTTAGCTACAACAAACAACTGACAACAGAAGCAATTTTGCTAGCGAGGATTTTGTTTAAAATACAAGTGATTTTTAGTATAGGTTAGCGGTTCTCAGTTCCATTGTTCATTTGAAGTTCGCCATTTCAGTTTGCGAAGGAAGCATGCAAGTTATTCTGAAAATGTTTCCAGGGACTTCAAAAACTGAAAGTTGTTTCTTGACTTTAGTTTTAATTTGAGTAGTGAAAGTCGGATTATTGGGCAAATGAATAAGATAACCTTGATTGCAGTGGAATTGCGTTTTGGCAATCATTTGATTGCAGAGCGAGGAACCAGGAAGGTCTAGCAAGAAGGAGTGATTGAGTTAAAACTTAACCAACATCAATTATTGTTTTCAAAGTTTAGAAGTAATGCTAGCTTTTTCAAACTGAATAAAAGCTTTTTACTTGTTTAGAATGTGTTTTTCATTTATTTTAGAACATTTTTGAAGGTGTATTTTATTCAACGCGCAATTTGAAAAAGCTAGCATGATGGCAATCAGTGTGCCATTGCATGATAACACACAAAAGTTTGGCAAACATTCAAAAACTTCGTAACTTTTTACTTCTACTGAATAAAAAGTTGCCTTCTATTCCGAGTCTTACCAATGCTAAAACATTTTAATGGAAATGAATGAAGAAATTTAGAGGAATGTCTTGTTATGGCTAAATTAGTTTATTTAGTTGTATTAATTGTGCTGTCGAATCTGACTTCACACGACGAAAACAATTATTTATTAATTTTTCACAATAGAAAAAAATAAAATTTTTGAGGTACACTTGTGAACTTTTAATTGAATATATATTTATACACAAATTCAAATATGACTCACAAAGCACGTTTTCTTTCGCCTTCTTCATTCACTCGGCCCTTGAGTCCTAAGCACGCAAACACAAAACTCGTCTAAGCAAAAGAAAGTAATGATTTCACTGTTAAAATGAAACATATAAAGTTTCACGCTTTTCCAAAAATGAATCACACCTGTTTGTATTGCAATATTATTATGAAAAAAGCGAAGAGAAATCTGGACATTATTTTGAGTATTATTTAAGTTTCAAGGATTAATCATAGTACAATTTTGATTGAATTTTCTAGAGTCTTTTGGCGAACGGTGAAAAAGCGCGCGTAAATAACCAATAGATTAATTTGAATAATTATAAAATTTAAATAATAACTATAAAAACGAATCTAGCTTTGAAATCTCGTGAGTGAAGAAATCTTTTGGTTTTATACAGCTCACAATTAAAAGGAAATCGTTATTTATTTTTTTATCAGTCAATTGTCAAGCAAATAGTTTGTGTTTCTTCTGGTTAACGAAAATCAAATGAACACAAAAATTGCGGGATTCTTTTGTTTAATTTGAGTGACAAAACATCAGTCATGCTTAATTATATCAAAACACTGTTTTTACGAAATTTTGTTTATCACTAACGTATTGAGAAACCAAGTTTAACGATTTTAAAAACAACATTTTTGTTAACACCCTTAAACTTCGTGAAACAATGCTATTCACAATTTGCTGCAAACTGATCAAAAGCTTTAGAGAAAAGCCGCTTTGCTTTCATTGCATGCCTTTTGTCCTTTTGTGAATAAACTCTTAGGTCACGTCCTAAAATACACTTCTTTCTGAGTTCTTAGAAGAATGAAGTTTGTTTTAAAGAAGTTTTAATGACTTTGAGGTAGTTTTAATAAGCTTGTGTTGAGTTTAATGGTTTCTAAGGAAAAAATCGCAAAATCGCCCAAGGGAAAATTCCTTCACATACAACTCAGACATAATGGCACTCTCACTAGTTCAAACTAACTGTACTTTCATCAACAGCCTATTATTCATAATGCTTTCTATTAACAAAGCATATTTTAACATTGGTCAATAATTAAGGAAAAACAAAATGATCTAGTTTCGAGCAGAGAAGCGGAATCTGAAAGTAAAAGTAATTTCGGCGCGAAAATTGACAGCAACAAACTTTAAATATAACATTTTCATACAAGTTCTTAAGACTCTATTAGTTTTGAATTGAAAATACTTTTCGTTTGCAAGGTAAACTGTTGAAAAAAAAATTCCTGTCAAAAAAATAACGGTAGACAGAGCTGCTAAGGAAGAGGGTCGTTAGTGGTTGAAATGATCTCGTGATGAATTCCTTGAGGGCTTTTTCCATCTCAAAACACATCAAATTGAATCAAAGACATCAAGCTTCACTGCCTTACTAATGATTTGGCACTTCAATGTCAACCTAATAAAGTTGCATAGCTTTTAACATATGTTTTTCTTTTACTTTTTTTCAAAGCAACTTGCTGCTTAGTGCTTCGATTGCAAAATGCCTGCGCGTTTTATATTAGACATAATACCACTAATTCTGGCTTGTCTTAAGTGATTACTTCAAATACTACTTTCAACGACTTTAATTAGTTCTAGAGATTTATAAATTGATAATTAGTAGATAATAGAAGTTTGCAAATAAATTTCTTGCGTGGAATGAAACGCGAATGCCAAATTTCCACTTAATGGAGCGCATCTATCTATGTTTCGTTTGATTAATTTATAATAATATAAGGAGAAGATATATACAAAGAAAAAGTCTTTCGAAAGCCGCTCCACTAACTTCCATCCCCCTCTGGGACTACAACCCATTAAACCCCTAAAGAACCTTCATTGCGTATGATTTTTGGGTAAAACAAAAGCTCCAGCTTGACAGTTAAGTCTTGGTTTTAACGGATCTGGTCTGTGTCATTGTTCAGTGGCGATTATGGAATAAAAGCATCTCTGAATAGTGGAGTTTCAATGCATTTTCGACGGTAATGAAATGTGAGGCCACGCTTTTTGATAGCTTCCTGTAAAACTATTTGCTGTGATGTCTGAGTAAAGTTTAGTGGCTTGGAACTTGGAAAGGCTTAGTTAGGGTAGGTAGCTACGGTAGAGTGAACGTCACCCAGTTTGGTTTTTATGGTCACACCTAAATGGATCTTATTTGAGTTATGAACGGACTTTCTTGTTTTCCTACGATTTTATTGCTTATTTTAGTGTCTACTTGAGGCTAATTTTAATAAAGGAACACAAAGACAAGATTATTTATTGTGATGCAAATTCGTCGAGTATAAGAACAGTTTTCCTTAAAGGTCAAGTAAACAATATTTGATGAAAATATCTCGGCAATGAAATCATCACTAGATATGTATGTACTTATTTTGGCGCGATGAGTTCGTTTTCGAAAAAATCACGATGTTATGAGTTGTAAAGTAGTGAAGTTGATGAAAACGGGTCCTTTAAGCGATAATTACTCTATTAACTGTTGTTGAAGGGCTTCCTTATTGTTACCCCATACCATATTTGGCATTATTAAACAAAAGGATTTGATACGAGCCAATGAAATTGTCGAACGCCAGTCAAATGTCAATCAAAAACCATGTTGTTAGTCAGATTGAAATTAGACTGCGCCTCAGTCAGAAGTTCACAACCAACTTGTTGATAACACCAGAGACTAGATAATGTTCGTACAACTTTGATTTATACTTTCACAACTTATCTTAGTTTTAGTCGAGAGTTAAGACTTAACGCTCCACTGAACTGTATGAGAAATTTGATAGTATTTGTCTTCTTTATTTGACTTTCACAGTTTTGGTTGGCGACTTGGGGTGACAGAGTATTTAGTAACGGTTGAGTGATCGTTGCAGCGCCTCAGTGATTTTTCAACAGTCAATCTATACAAGCAATTCAGTCATCTGCTAGAATGTCCCATAGCAAACAAGGTGAGTTTGTGATATTTGTGTGCGATAATTCAGCTTTATTCTTACAGAATATCCATCTTTATTCTAGGTCATGGTGGAGTGAACCAACTTGGTGGAGTATTCGTAAACGGTCGACCTTTACCAGAACAAGTTCGTCAGAGAATTGTGGAACTAGCTCAGAGTGGTGTACGGCCATGTGACATTTCCCGCCAGTTACGGGTTTCCCATGGATGCGTGAGCAAAATACTTTGCAGGTTTTATGAAACAGGTTCAATCAAACCCGGGGTGATTGGAGGAAGCAAGCCTAAAGTTGCAACTCCAAGTGTTGTGAATAAAATCGCCGAGTACAAAGTAGCTAACCCTACAATGTTTGCTTGGGAGATAAGAGATAGACTTCTCAGCGAAAATGTCTGCAGCAGTGACAACGTTCCTAGTGTAAGTTCCATCAACAGAATCGTGAGAAATCGTATTAATAGTCCTGATAAGAACAACAATGGCAAACCGTTGCAAGGCGCGTCGCAGCTCGATATCAGTGGAAAAACCGAGCGAGATTTTCAAGGAATGAACGTCCCAAGATCTTCGTACTCGATCAGTGGTTTACTCGGCATTCCTATACGTCCAGGGCAGTTAACTTCACCAAACAAACGAAAACATTCAGTTGATAGTGTCGAGAGTGCAGGTAAGACTTTAAAATTACTTGTTATTTTAGAAATAATCTTGAAGTATTGCAATACCCAGTGGTTGCTTGTGTTGTTATTGTTGCGCGCGCTAAAATGATGTCGCACGATTGCTCATTTGCTCACTCATTTATAAAGCATAACAAAAGCACCAAAATTTTTACTACCATTCATATTAAACACAAAATTTAGCTTATTTCACAGCTTTTGTAGATAAAGAAAAATACAAGTGAATTTTTCTTAGTCATACTCGAATCGTATTGACAACAATATTGTATAAATGGTAATCAACCAAACTCCTTTGAAGTAAACTACACGACAAAAATGAAAAAGTTAATCTCAGTTGAATCACATACATTCAGAAATTTGCTGGAGGTATTTAATGATAATTTAATCAGTGGCTAGAATTTTATGTTAATTAAATTATTTTCGTACTTTTGACATTGGAAATTTCGACAGTGTAATCGATTACAAATACACAATTTATAACTATTTGAATGCTGTTGAGTTAGTGAAAACTTTTTGATACTGTTATCACCTCCACAAGGATTGGAAATGCGTAGGTATTAAAATGGAACAACGAAGGTATTTGAAGCCACGTGCGTTAGACCGCCATGGAAGTTTGTTGTCATACGAATTATTTATTCTTCTGTGAAAGTATGAAATTCGTGTCACACAACACCTCAAGCTCACGGAACAATTTTCACCTAATTATCAACAATACTCCAAAACTAATTCGAAACTAAATATCCCACTAAAGAAATTCTCTAGAAATGGTTCTTACGAATATATCTTTTTTGAAATTGAAACATTTATTTAAGCCATTGTAAAATGTTACAATTAAGATTTTTTTTACTTAAATCAAATTCAATACAAAATTTGCATAAAATGATATGCAATTTTAGAAAAAAAATGTAAATGTTTTTTTTTAGAGACATGAGAACAATGAGAAAATGTAATTGATACTCTTTAGATATTTTATCTTATCGGACGTTACAAAACCACAATAATTACATGTACATATCCTACCAAAGATGTACGTTTCAAAGATTATAAAAACACAAGTAATTTATGGTTTCTTTCATGTTAGGAATTCAACAAGTGTTGTATTTCATCATGCAAATTTAGTTGTAAATTATCAAGTAATTTTTTTTATTTAAACTTGATGACCTTTTTTGACAAGTTTACGATAATATTGTAGATTGTAAATAAAACATGTTTCTTTATGCTTCACTGAGAATATATTTCTAAGTTTGTATCTATAGCTTAATACTCTTTAAACTGTATTTAGTAATGAAACTGTTGTGCCTTTGTTGGTGAAAATGTTTCTAAGAGAGTGAAAATCTAAGCAGAGGAAAATGGGACAATATTTAGTTACATGAAATGATGGATATTTGAAACTTTGAAAGATAGTTTTAGTTCCACTCTCAACTTTGTTACCACACCAAAAATGACCTTCCTAGTACTTCACACTCAACACTATTTCAGCAACTAGTATTTAACAGAGCAAATTTTGGTTATAGGAAGTCATTCTGGGGATGAGGGAGACCCACACAAGAACAAACTAAGTCGGAGAGGACGGCAAACTTTCACTGATGACCAAATGGACAAGCTGGAGCGAGAGTTTGAAAAGAACCAATATCCTGATGTGTTCACTCGAGAGGACTTAGCACAGCAAGTGAACTTATCCGAGGCAAGAATCCAGGTAGTTTGTTACTGGAAATGCTGGAAAACCTGGAATACAGACTGATTAGTATTGATGTACTAACCAACCAGTGCATGCCGTAAAGTAGTCACTAATCAATAACTGATTATTGGAATTAATAGACCTCTTGATAGTTCTTTATTGTGCAGCATAAGCCAAGAATACATGTGCATTAGTGTATGTAAGTTTACTAATCACTGGAGGGTTGAGGATGTTTTCATTTCATGCATGAATGTGCATGATAGATCTGACGTGTGAGACATACAAAATATGGCCAGGTGTTTGTATACTTTTACATCTACATTTCAATCAATCACCATTAATTGAGTTACAGCACATCTGGTGGACCCTGCAGTAGATTCTAATTAATTAAGATTCTATTGTTGTGGCATACACTAGAATCTCTTTGCCTTGTGACTCTTGAGAATCTCTGAAAACCATCAAATATTATTGCACCACAGCAGGTGTAAATAATGTGCTGATTGGCATAATGTAGACAAAGAAGTATGTAAATTCATCACTGCATTGCCATACTTTTGCATTGTTGAGGGGATTGTTCATGTTGTCTTTGGTAAAGGTTGTCAAATCATGACAAATATTAATGGCAACAAAAAACATCAGACTATTAAAGGCTTAGGCTGCTCAATAAAAAGTTCGGCACAAGTGGTCTATAACCAGTTATGGACTAACTGCATGGTACTATCCAGCCTTAACAGTAATGAACTAACACCTCTTATTAAATAGCTATTTACTTATACTATAACAATAATCCCCAAGTAATTTACTGAGGAATGATTATCAGTAATTGTGAGTAAACATCAATAACTATTGATTCACTATTTATCTTACAGTTGACTTATGTGTGTTTTCTGATTGGCTAAGATTTGGAATATCCGAATCATTTGTGACCGTTTCAATCAAGGAATAGTTTTTGATTGGCAAGAGGATATGTGAATTACACCCTGTTTTGTATACTCGGGAATGCCATTTTGGTGAATATATTAACCATTTTTATACATTGTTTGTAATGTAGGTTTGGTACTCAAATCGCCGTGCAAAGTGGAGGAAAGATAAAGGTATTGATGATATGGGTCCTTCAGGTGGTGCTTTACCAATGGGCAGTCAGGCATACCTACCGGTTCATAATGGTTATCAACAGATGCAAACAGTAATAAGTCCTAGTGCACATGCGCAGTTGATGCCTGTTGAAACTGACCACACCCAAGTACACTATCCCCCAACCCAAGAGGTAAGACAAGGGGAAATCCCTGAAAATGTGATCAACTTTTAAACTAACATGTAATTTGCTGTATTTTACCATGTGTACAATTCACCATCTGGCTACGTTGGCATTGAATATAGCTGTCCCCCCTAAAACAAACTTGTTGAAAAACAGGAGAAAAACAAGTGTAAACGAGGGCGTGGAGTCACTAGCTATCAAATTCAGACCTCTTTCAAAGGAGACATAATTTGCACTAACCAAGTGTAGTGCCATCTCACTTAGCAGTCCAACATCCAATCATCCCTTTCCAAACTGGGGCATGCATGATACTTTCATGCATGCAGCATGCATAAGTTGCATGTCTGCATGCAGGCATGCAAATTGGCCCATTTTTGAAATTGCTTACATGCATTTTTTTGAAATTCTTAAATTATTATTTTGCTATAAATATCTGATTTTACCTTTCATTTACAGAGCATCCTTGTTAAAAAGGAACTAACTGAACTCAAACCAATTTCTGACAACATGGGAATGCACACAAATCTAAATGGAGTATCAACTATTCAAATGGGACAGGCACAAACCCCTCACCAGTATGAGGTTATCAAGACTGGATCCTCACCCATGTCCACGCAGAGTCCTACGTATATTGCTGTGTCAGCATCATCATCATCAGGACACCTCGGTAATCAGTTATACACGACACAGTACAATGGACAGCATTATGGAACTACACCAGGAGGTGTGACAACAATTCAAGGTAAATTGGTTTATTGTGAATTAGATTGTGCTTTGATACTGAATCAACAAGGATAGAATGATATTGTGAAACTGGCAGAAAGTAATTGTCTTATATGAGTCGATCAATCAATCAGTCAACATCAACTGGTATCAATATTACTATCAGAGAGTATATCTATCAGACAGACATTCAATCAATCAGTGAGGTAATTGCTTAGGTAGTGGTACTCCTACACATACACACTTGATGTACAATATGAGTTTCAAGTTCTTGCTCTAAGAAAAGAACAGCAAGTTTTAAACTGATCAAATATCGATTGTGATTGAAACTGATTGTCCTTTCTCAAGTAGGAAACCCAGCAACGTCTCAAGCCCTGTCTCCACCAGTGGCCAACACAGCACCAGGATACGTACTACCTCCCGTCAGTACCCTGACTAAAGGACAACTATTTGAACAGCAAGGACAATATCAGACAGCACAATATGCACAGATACCAACAGGTGCCTACCCCGCCGACCAATGGATACAAGCATATCCTGGACAGGGCTTTATTGGAAGACCAACTGTATTTGCTGTACCAGCTCAGTGGTAAGTAAGTAATCATACAACCATGCAGACACATTAGATAGACAGACAGGAATACAGGGCTTATAGCAAGACCAATGGCGTACATATTGTGGAGGAGTGCGCTTGGGTGGTAATCCTGCCCATGCCATAGTCTTATTATAAATCTTGTATTTTTATCTTTGGTTGCTCAATGTTATTTTTTTTCCTCAAAAAATGTCCCCAGGGGTGGACCCAAGGGGAAGTTCCGAGTAGTGGTGATTCCCACTATTTGGGAAGGGCCAGATTTTTTCATAAATCATTTCTTTATCACTCAGTCATCCTTACTGGTATCGATAAGGAGAACCACCTTTCAAACTCTTTAGATTGGCTCTAATTCTTCAAAGTTTCCTTGTTACAAAACCGTTTTTCGGGATCACACCATTGAAAACATTCCTGTGTCTTCACCTGATATGTTAATCATAATAGTTTATTTAATGGTGTTTTTTATTGTTTCCACAGGGCAGCACCACCACCTCCAAGAGTTGAAAACTCAAAGCTTACTTCATCAGCTTGAATCAATCCATACAAGAATATCTCAATATCAAAATAAACCAGCATTCGTGAGCTAAAATATAGAATACTATACAAGATATTACCCATTGATATATAACAGAACATGCATAAGGCTTAAGGTCATAGCAACTGCTTCAGACAAAATCTAGCATTCATGGCTTGGCTTAGAGTCAAACGCCATGCTGCACAGCCACTGTAGACAATATACTAACTTGAATGAATGTTTATGGTTCAGGGACCAAGTGGAAGAAAATGAATATGTATTTTTATAGTAATGACATTTACAACGATTCCACAACATTTGTCTTTAATTTGAGATGTCTAAAACTGTGACCAGTATTTATCTCTTAGTAGAAAAGAAAATACACAAGTTAGGATATTGTCTAACAGTGGGGGGATCAAGGATTGTTTCCAGGAGGGGGTGCATCATCTTCGTTGAGGGAGGGGGTGCACTACCCAGTAAACATGAAATACCAAGGTTATTTTGGAAAAAATACTTGACATAACAAGGACTCTAAATCCTTCCAGGAGGGGGTGTGCACCCCCTGCACCCCTCCCCTTTGATCCGCCAGTGTCATCCAAACTGGATGACTAACATATAAATACATGATATATTGCACGCATACAACAATTAAGCACAACTTAATGTTTTATTATGACACATGGAAACTTGGAAATAATTATTAGGATATGTACAAATTATTAGTGAAAAATGTGCGGTGATAATTTCTGAATGTTCTGTGTCAGTAAAGAAATTCACACCAAGCGTATGTATATTTTAAGTTGTTTTTCATGTGTGAAAACATAACTTCAAGTAAAAGATGTAAAGAATTAGCTAAAATGTCGTTTGATAATGTATTTTTCTATCACTTACACAAGATAGTTATTTTTTAATGGAAAGATTTTTTGTACAATTAACACAAAGAACATATTTTTGGAAAAATCAGGCTGACACTATATTTTGTCATACAAAGATGTATTTATAATATTTTAAATAAAACTTTGCATCTGATTTGTGCAAGGGAACAGACATAAGATTGAGTCTGCATACAGTTTCTTAATGATGCATTTATGATTAATTCTTGTTAATACTAATGTTAAATACATTTAATGATAATTTCACACAAATACCGAAATATCTGAAGAGCAATGCATGATCAATCAAGATATACTACTTATAATTACTAACTATTGCACACATTTAGTGTTTTGTACTGCAAGTATTGATACATATGGACATTCGTATTCAGGATGCATATTCGTGCAATTCCATGTAACTAACATACATTTAGCTACTAATCGCCGTAAATCACTATGACGTCACTAGTTTTTGTGGGGGATAAAATCGCCAAATAAAAAAAAAATGCGCTCCTTGCGAAACAGTTTAGAGAGTTTGTGAGCTATTCTACGTCTTTTCCTAGATTAACACGGGCGTTAGAACATTTTTCGGCGAAAAAATTTGATTTGAGCCCATCCGACGACCATGATCCTTTGTGTTTACATAATAGATTGTTTTGATGTGACGTCACAGTGAAATAGGGCAATTGATACATCTAGTTACTTATTGATACATAAGACTGTTCTCTTGCATACATTGGATCTGAATCTCTACAATATTTTGGATGGAAACAAAATGTACCGAGGATATGGATCACTAGCATAGAATAGAATCCTAAACGTTTCTTACTCGGGAAGGGGGGGGGGGGGAATTTTTTTAAGAATAATTTTCAAATTTGCATTCTGTATTTCCATGAGTAAGGTTTTCGTTTCATTTTCTATGAGATTTGTAATTTAATTGAGTATTACAATAGTGATGCACTTGTTGTAAAAGATAATTGTTCAAATATAATCCAGAAGCACATAGTTACTTGTCTTGTTGACCGATTCTATATTTGAAAGTGTGTGTGAAATAGTATTGAACGCCTGAATGGATGTGGCTTTGAGAAGGTGGGAGTACGTTGACGTCTGCATAGTTTTTCAAAATGATAAACCACACGAGCCGTCCTCAATGCCCCAATCACCGAAAATCGGTTCAACATCGTGATTACGTTCCTTTTCACTATCAGACTTGGACTCCACTAACATCCTCCATACCATTATCGTTTATCACTATCATCATCGTTCATCATTATCATCATTACTATCACTATCACTAGAGTGAGCGCACTAAAAGTGTGCAACATAAATAACCACTAAATAGTGCTATTTTATGCTTATTCTATTGTTTTCTTTTGTTTGATTAGTGCTATTTACTACCAAATAGAGTGCAAACACTAAAAGTTGTAGTAAATAGCACTAATTAAACAAAAGAAAACAATAGAATTAGTATAAAATAGCACTATTTAGTGGTATTTATGTTGCACACTTTTAGTGTGTGCACTCTAGTGACAACTATTACACATATTTATATGGTATAAATAAAAGTGCAATAAAGAGTGTAATTATAAAGACAGCGTTACCGTAAAAAAGAGAATAAATAGTTGTTTGCACTCTAACATGTCATCATTTACCCTGCAAGCAGAGGGAGAGAGTTAAAAAATGCCTCTGCTCTCAGGGAAGTCATCACTACCATCATCAGCACTACCATCATCAGTACTACCATCATCAGCACTACCATCATCAGTACTACCATCATTAGTACTACCATCATCGGTACTGCCATCATCAGTACTAGCATCATCAGTACTACCATCATCATCACTACCATCATCATCACTACCATCATCATCACTACCATCATCATCACTACCATCATCATCACTACCATCATCATCACTACCATCATCATCACTACCATCATCATCACTACCATCATCACCACTACCATCATCAGCACTACCATCATCAGTACTACCATCATCAGTACTAGCATAATTAGCAATACCATCATTAGCACTACCATCATCAGCACTACCATCATCATCACTAACATAATTAGTCAGCCGGCAAGAGATGCTATTTTTAGAAACTTGTAACCGATCTCCGCACTTTTGTCTTGAGATGTTTTGACGATGCGACCGCGCCTCCAGCAATCTGGCCAATCACGTTCCGTTCCCGAAATGAGTGTTAAACCCAATACGGGGGAGAAGCTCTCTTATCTCATACACTCTTGTCTGTCTTTAATTTTCACAAATCACAATACGTTTACATCACGGAGTGCTATATCGTTATTAACAGGCAGTTTTTTACACTCTTTGATAAATGGTCACCTTTAAATTTTAAATGATCTTTTATAATTAGTTCATGTTTGACATAAACTGAATCTACCAATCCATTAGAAAAGTATATAAAAAAAAAACGTGCACGTGTTCAACAATCAATTTAGAAATACCCTTAAGTAAGAACTAGGGTAGCAGATGGCACTGTCTAGTAAACAACATTTTGTAGATTTAAATTAAGAAATGTGTAACCGATAGCTTGATTTATCAAAATCGTGAAAATCAAAGAATTTTTACATGGGGAAGTTACAAATGCCGCAAAACAAACCTCCCTAGTTCTTACGCGTATTGTTACATGAAAACTTTGTCATTGGCAACTGTAGCACTCTTCGGGCTGTAATTGCTGATCATCATGAGCACTAAGTTTAGTTACGTCGTTGGATTTACTTGAATGCGGAGCAGTCGAAGGATATGGTGGGCGTGGGGTTTGGGCGCGTGGTATAAGATAGATAACTCATCATCACCGATGAAAATTGCTTTCATATAGTAAACAGACCTACCCTAGTCTTTATAGCTCTGTAATAACCTCTTTCGTTTGGCTGATTGTTCGGAAGGAACTAAGACCTTACGGGCTAACGAGATTGAGGCATTAAGTCACGTGGGGGGGGGGGGGGGGGTTGAGATCATACAGCAATTTACCGAGGATTGTTTTTATGTAATTTGGTAAACGAAATACATAATACAAAGAGAAAAATATCCTATGCACTAGGCATGATTCGAATGCCCTCGTCTTCGGTATTCTAGTAGTTCTTTTTCGAATAGAATTCAGTGCTTTGATTGCGAATGGATTTGTCGTTATGTATCCCCGAGTCCTATTAATCAATCACGCCAATCACTTATTAATTGGCACATGCATGAAACAACGTAACACTTCAATATAAAAAAGAGAGTGAGTGATATGCACCATTTGCGAAATCTGTTGTGGGATTTTTGTGATTGAGCAATAAATTGCTAACTAAAAAAGAACACTGAGACAGCCGCTTTCTTTTAGGTAGTAAATGTAGTTGTTCAAATTTTATATAATATATTATGAATCAATCTTCTTTTTCTACACAATTTGTTCTTTCTCCCTTCGCACTAACTATTTTTTTTTATGATTACTTTGCTTCTGTACTCCAAATGTGCTCCCCTTTCCTTTCCTTTCCTTTCCTTTCCTTTCCCTTCCCTTCCCTTCCCTTCCCTTCCCTTCCTTTCCTTTCCTTTCCTTTCCTTTCCTTTCCTTTCCTTTCCTTTCCTTTCCTTTCCTTTTCCTTTCCTTTCCTTTCCTTTCCTTTCCTTTCCATTCCTTTCCTTTCCTTTCCTTTCCTTTCCTTTCCTTTCCTTTCCTTTCCTTTCCTTTCCTTTCCTTGCCTTGCCTTGCCTTGCCTTGCCTTGCCTTGCCTTGCCTTGCCTTGCCTTTCCTTTCCTTTCCTTTCCTTTCCTTTCCTTTCCTTTCCTTTTCCTTGTCCTTAAAATTACTTCCCTTTTACAGTTCTCTTTCTTTTGAACACGCCACAAGTTCCTCCCACGTAGTTATTTACGTTTTTAAAACTTCCTTTATTTGGTGTTTACTTCGTTCTACCGTTCATATTTAGAATAATTCTTTGGTGGAAATGAAAACGAGGTTCCTTTTTCCAAAACGCTTTGATTTTTTTAAAGAATAACAGAATATCAGACAAATTAAAAAAAATCTTTGAACGAATAGTTCCTGATTCCTCAAAATGAAACTAGCATAATTAGAAATAATTGCACGAGATAAAACAATTACGATGAAAATGTGGCTTTTGTTTGTTACTCTGTTCATACAAAGCACCGATCTCCGATATTAATAAACAGCTGTCAATTGGCGGCATTTTCCATCCATGAAATATCATGAAAGTAATTCCTAAATTATGATTTATGATTGAAAAAATAAAAAATTGCGATTGTAATTATTAAAGTAAATAAATTAAGGTTGGCCATGCGATTGTCTCGAGGTTGGTATCTGTTCGATACTTCGCATGCTTGTGGTTGTTTTCGTGCAATCCTCATGCATTTTGATTTTTTTTATCGTGCGAGAAGCCACACTGCATCCTAAAAGATACCAACCAGAAATGCACCATTTTTAACACGTTCAATAGCTGCATCAATATAAATTTTTGACAATGGTACTTACAAAAATGTACTTTGAGGCGATGGCCAATTTTGGAACACAAAAACGAAGTTGCCTAAACGTTGTTTGAAAGCCGCGTAAACATCTTTCTGAACGCCCTTTACGACGTTCATCGACAATTTTTAGCCATAAAAGAGACAATGCATGCCCCCAAATACTTTTACTTGACAATCCATCGGTAGTTATTCGAGTGTATTATAGCATGTATTATATACCCTTCAGTAATAAAGTGACTGGTACCATTAGCCTACTCAAACTTGTATCAGTCTGACATGGCGAAGTGGTGAGATAATTCTGCCAAAACTAGCATCCCACAATACTTAAAAAAAGCCACCAAAATCAGGAAGGTCTGTTTCAATAATTCGTGTTTCTTGAATTACTGATACAATTGAGTGACACCCTTATCCAACAATTAATCAGTTGTGAACTAATTGATATTCATCCAATCAATTTATTACAAATAGCACGTTAAAGTCATCGACGACGGTCCATTAGAGTACAAACATTAAATGTGTGCAATAGTTGGCACTATTTATTAGTAAATGGTACTGTTTAAACAAAAGAACACAATTGAATTAGCATAAGATAGCGCTATAGTAGTATTTTTGTTGCACACTTTTAGTATTTGTACTCTAGTAAGGTTGTGGTGGCAGTCCTAATACTAGTAGTATCCCATAATGCTACGCGTGGCTTGTCTAAAATGTATCAGGGAATTTCAGAAATATAACCCGTAAAGAACAAAAATTTTTAAATGATTTTTTTGGGGAAATTCCATCCGGAACATTTGGATAACTTACCAACTCAATAACTGAAATCAACCAAATGCACCAAGTTGACTCCCAACGAATTGCATCGATTCTGGAAACCTAGCTTGTTTTTGAATATCCGTGATGTAGGAGAAACTACTCTAAAAGGTACCAACTTAAATTCTGGGAGTCTAAAAACCTCTAAGAGACCCTAAAAGATACCAATTTCTCCCTCCCCCGAGGATGTTGGCTCTGCTGCAAAAAATTAGTCATCCAACCAAATATCAGAAATAAATGTATCAAACGTAAAATCTTTGAGTGTTCCGTTAGGGCGACGACCTGCAAGCCCTTAATGGTAATTATTATTCTATAACGTCACTTGTTAGTCTGAGAGATAGTCATAAAAGAGTGCGCGGGTTTTTAGCAGATTCACAATAGAATTGGACAGTTGTACGGAGCACTACAATTCAAGGTTAGTGAATGACCATCTGTGTTTGACATTCATTAGTTTACAGACTTAGTTGTCTACATATTTGATTTCATTATCGATAAGTTAGTGAATGGCCATTTAGTAATCTGTTGCAACATTTTTCTGTTTTCTGTGTTATGCGATACGGATTTTCTTGTTTTTCTTGAAATTCTTTTCGACGTAACTCCCACCCCATGATCAATATTGCGGAACGTTTCTTTTCATATCAAAAACACCATAGTGGTGTGCAACTTGTGGGGGAGGGGGGATTTCAAATGAAAACAGAGAATGATAAAATGTCAAACACTATAAATCCTAACTAATGTCCCAAGTAATTTGGTAAATAATTTAGCTCTATTTATTTGACATTCATCAGTTTACATTAGTTGCCTTTAGCCTGATTTACTTTCTTTATCCCTAGATTATTGGATGACAATATGACATTATATTTATTTGACATTCATTACATTAAAAGGCTTAGTTCTTTGAATACTTATTTTCTTTCTTTATCGATGCAATTTGCTTATTACCTACGTAAAACAATTTAAGTCGCGCACATTTTGGTTAACTTTCGCGCATTTTGATTTGCTTCACCAAACTCGCGCGCATTGTACAATTTTTTTCCGCGCATGCGCATGCTCGAGTAAAAGACAGCTTTTAAAAACTGTTCTTGAAGTATGTTTACCGTAGTTGACTGTTACTGTGTATAAAGAGGGCATTTTAATGTATACAAAGCGACACAGTAAAGTATGTTATCTAGTATTCAGACAAGTGGATAATACGCACTTGATTGACATCATACTTCATCATACAAAAGAATATCCTCTTAAGATAGCGTCAATGCTTACACCATTACAAACAATTACGATCTTTAATTAACAAAGCCGCGTGTTGCTACAACAAACCATCTATCAGATAATTAAATCAAACTGATAAGATGTCCTGGAAACAAAAGGTTGTAAATATTTAACCTAGTTCATGGTTTTCTCTTATTAGACTTGATATTGGTTGTACCACGTCGTTATACCAAGATCACGTCAAGTACCCTTCGTTATCAATTATATTCCATTGGTGTTCAGTACGCCTTCGTATAACTGTATTTGAACGCACATATAGGCGGGTGAACTACACTGAACTGGGCACAAACGGCTAGCAGTGAACCATCCATCACAGTAATAATGCTACTTCAGAGATGTCTAGTAGTATGTTTAGTGACAATGATATTGGTTACTACAGACACTAATGCCATCTTTTCTACAAGCCGCAAGGGAGCGAGATTCAGTGGAAAGAGATCCTTAATGAAGGTATGAGTTTTGTAGTTACAATAATTGGAAATATTTTGACAGTTTTTATCAGTTTCAAGGACATTGGTTACAGTTCTTCAATTAATTCCAATTTTTCGTACATTTATGGTTTTGTTAAAATCATGTGGAAATTTTCTTATGCAAAGACATTTTAAAGACAATACGATTCTTGTAAGATTCTGACATTTTAATTGATTTTTTTTGTTTTTCATAGTAAACATTTGGATTTTTGTCATAATCACATTCATTAATTTCACACTTCCATATGTATACGTATAAGGTAATATTGAATTAGTTTCACAGTGTCTGATCGGATTACTATTTGAAAGTAAATACCATTTTCTTTAGTATCTAACTATTCAAATAAAACTGTAATAAATTCATAAAGGTAAGGGCATTCAACTCCACAGTCTATAATTAAACAAAATGATTTATTCAAAGTCTGGCCAAGTTCAGAGCCAGATCAAAAAATACAAAAAAAAATTGCAGTATATTATTGATTTATATATTATTCAGAACTATTAAAGACAACACATGTACAGTATACATAATGATTTACTATTCAAAGCTAGGCAAATTAAAATTTTATTTACACTATTCAAACCAAATATTCCAGTCCACTACAATATATCCGCAAACAAACGAAAATGAAATCTGAAAACTTACGTCGTTTTAGACAAAATTTACAAAATGTAAAGAAAAGAAAAGCATAAAAATATATACATTGGTCATTTTATCAGTTTAAGCTTATGTCATGCCAGGACACATCGAAAAGTCGCGCCCTTTTCTATTACAGTTATAGAAAAAATACGTGATTCTAATTCCAGTCTTTCATTTCATTTATTTATCAATCAAAACTCATGTTTTTTAAGAAGAATTCCTCGTTACTCTTTACTGACCTCAAAAGTGCCGAGACACTTTAAAAGTCAAAAATGCATTAAGATAGTTGAAAAACACTCAAAAAAAGAATATATATTTTTTCAGAAATAAAAGCAAAGAATATCACTTTGAAAGCTCCTCTTTTCTGCGTACTTACACAAAACTCCTAACTGAATTATCCCCAAAAAGTCAATAATTTTATAGAAAGTGGAAAGCCACGCTTTTCAACAATTTGTTTATAAATTTTTACCATTTTTTTGTTACATCAAGGTGGGTCGGTAGTTTGTCATACCTCAAAACCGGAACAACTAAAGACAAAACCACTGAGTTAATATTTTTTAATTCACTGATTCATCGCACGTTGGAGATGACTTATCAAGGAAGCGATTGGTATGAAAAAGTAAACTATATACCATAATTGAAAAAAATCTGACAAAGGAATCGTTTTTTACGACTATTAGATGCCGATTTTTTTTAAGAACGTCTAAATAACGTTTAATCGAGGAAGACGACATATATCGTTCAATTTGGGGAGAGTGTAAGAGTGTTAAAGGATCCAAAGAAAGAACAGACGTAAGAGGAAAGACGAGACAAAAAAAAAAAAAAAAAAAAAAAAAAGGAGAGAGAGAGAGAGAGAACATTTTGAAGTATGGTAAAAACTTGAAAGAAAAATGGAAAAATAACATTTAAAAGAGCTAAACAAACATAAGCAAACATGAAATAACAACGACAAAGAAACAAATTCACTAACAAAAATACAATTAACTTTGAACGAATTCGAGTAAAGAACAAATGGGCGAGCAAAGCGCTAAAAGTTAACAAAATAAAGATCGAATGAACCTCTAATAGCATACATTACATTATTCAGGTGCTCGGGAACTATTTGTTAATTCAACGTTTAGAGTGCCATGATAAGTGGGACTTAAATTCTTAACAGCGCATTACCTTGATGGAAAGATAGATTTTTATCTGCTAAGAACACGGACTTTTAATATGATTAATAAATATACCTTGGGTTCTTAACTGAAAACTTGAGTGTTGAACAAACAGTTAATAAACACCAACTTGAATCTACGCATCAAACTACATGTTATAGACACAGATAGAAAAACTCGGATTGAAGGAAAGAAGAACTAAAGATCGGAAAAAATTTGTGATTCCCAGAATGTTTTTTTTGGGGGGTTTTTGTTGCACTTTCCCAACAATAACCCAAAATAAACCCATTTTGGGAATCACGATTTTTTTCCTGTGAATTAATGGACAAATGGAATTGAATATGAGACTGAGCACTACATACAGAAAAAATATATATTATAAAACATCTAGGCTTCCTTACTAGTCAGAAGATGGAAACTGATTAAGAAAGAATAGAGGAAAGACGAAACTGGGAAAAGCACTGTGAGGTTATAAAAAGTGAAAGGTGTCGGTAACTCTGTAAAAAATAATAATAAAATAAAAAATAAATATATATATATATTAAAATGAATAAATCATGTTGAAGACTAGGAAAACACAGAGACTGAGAGAAGGGCGCAAAACTATTAGAAAAACTGGAAGTAACACGATACGAAAAAAATAATCATATTCGAAAGGTCTAGACTTGATTTACGATTCAGTCATTAAGTAAAAAAAATCCAGCACATACAAAACGGCTGATGTCAGCATTATTTAGTATAGCTGGAGGCGTCCAATATGTTATCTAATTTGTGACTTTGTAGAAGTGTTTTGACCATTTCATTTTAACTTTGAGCTTTTAGGCCTGAAGGGTCTCCTGTAAGGTTATTTACATCCTTCTGTTAGACTTGAACATTTTCCCAGATGAGATAACGCACTAGTGAGCTAATAATTTATGAATGAGAAAGCCAAAGCCTTTTTTATTAAAGCTAATAATAAACGACGCAAAAAGACAGAAAGAGAGAAAGAAGTGAAAGATAGTTAAAAAATCAACAAATGAAAAAACGAAAGACAACACGAAGCAAATCAACAACGCAATTACAAATAAACGAAATATCACAATAGCAAACGACACGAATTACTATCAAAAAACGAACCAACAAACAAACACCTAAAAAAACACATTAGACGCAAGAAAACAATCAGTTAAATCGATCAGTCTATGATATTTAGAAAATTAAATTTATATAAATCAGTAAACAGACAAACATAACAAATACAATTGATGATATAACATCTAATGGATCTATCTGCTCTCGTTGCATAATGAATGATCTCACATGCTTATTTTCACATTGTACATTACAATTCCCTATCATTTCCGGACTTGTAGACAAAATTCTTCTTTTTCTAATAGTTTAACATCCCAGAGGTATTTAGTTTTCTTGTTTATCGCAGATGTCTTTTTGTTTATCTTATAAAGATTGGATTAAGATCAATGACATTGTCGCCACCATTATCTTGATTCTAAGGGACGCCCAGCTATTTGCAACAATGTTGTCCCATAAAGAAGTATATCATTGAAGGACAAAGTCAGATTTTGCGTAGTATGCGTTGGTTAACGTTCATCTCGCAAAGCCAAAAGTAATCAAACTTTAAAGTTTGCATTATTCCCTGCCTTTATTCGCTCTCCTTTCCGCACTCGTGTTGCTCGTGTAACGGTTTTGGCATATCGCATATTACATATAACAGTTTTGCTAGTCTGTGTACGTACTATCCTTATTATGTCTTTGTCAAGAGACTCAACGTATAGTGAAACAGCAGAGAAAGAAGCGTTGGTACTACCCTCTTTTATCTATCATAAAACCGTTATAATTAATCGTTCGTAAGATTATAAAAAGGACTACGATCGAAATGAAACGATCGTACTCTGCTCTCTACAATCTTTCTATAAATGAGACTGAAACTTTTGTTATATCATAACTCAGTCATGAGGACACTCACGAACTTTGTGTTAAAAAAAAATTAAAATGCATCGTTTGAGTGAATCGATTGCAAATATGTTTTTTATGTTGACGAAAGGATTTTGAAGTAAAAGCCTTGTTCATTGTAATGATGAAAAATCGATGACTTTATTTTCATGAGATACGACGAGGGTCCTTGATACCTTTACTTGTGGGTCCCCTGCGGGGGTGTATCAACCATATCAACAATAAATAGCCATAAATGCAATAATCTTTAAACATAAATTAATGTAATAACATTGAAATCTTGGTGAGTAGCGGTTGATATTTATATCCTGAATGATCTCTTGTACCCAAACGTCCTTGGGTTTTTAATTACATTTCAAAGTATTTTTCTACCATTTTTTATTCAATCCAATTCTCTGTTTCTTTGACATTTTTTCATATTTTGTAACTAGCAAATGATGCGTATTTGAATGGTTCGTAATTATTATTTCCGATATAGTTTGAGCGTTGGATGTAACACAAACTGAGGATCTCAATGGGGTTTACCGTCAATTTACCTGTGACCAACAGCGAAAGTAGAAAATTGCAAATAATTCTTTTAACAATAGACGTCCAAAGCAAAAATTGCGCATGTGCTTCAAAACGCCTTTTTGTACCGTCAATCGTCAAAGACATAGTCCCGTTTAGAGGCTTCTAAGCTATAGAGACCAAGGATGGTTTTCAATCTAGTACGTGCCGGGGGAAGGTGGGTTATATTTCCACTGCTGTAAATCAATTTCGTCTACATTGGTCACATTTGTGATATACCTTGTTCCACTCAAAGCTGGGAGTATGTAGAATTTGCTATAGTAATCTAATCCTAGGGGTTTTGAGCACTTTGAAGATGGAGTAGTTTAGGGGTATTCACTGTTAAGAAAAGACTATTTTTACGCCAGAAGAAAGCTTGATTATAACTCCCTTTCACCATGCTGGAGTGAAACCAGCCTTGGTCCTGATAGCTTAGACTCGTCTCAGAGGTAACGGCTCAGGTGCCGGTTTTACGAAGTATGGATAAAGTTATCCACTCCGTGGGATTTCTTTAGAATTTATCCGCTGGAGTAGCGATTTATCCGGTGGATAGCGTATATTCAGGCTTCGTGTACCTGTCCCCTGAAAATTGACAGCATAAAAAAGGGTTTTATTGATAATTTGTGCTTTTAACGAGCTTCTACTTTCACTCTCGCTCATTTATATGAGAATTTAAGTGTTTAAATGCAGAACAAAACAAACAAAACAAAGTTTATTTCCTTGCATGACAGCTCACTTGTTTGACGCTAAAATTCTCTCGTTTCGCACTTGAGTTACATGCAGTGCCAGTGAAAATATATCGATAATAATGAACCGTTATTTTTTTACCTTGGAGTTGTCATTAAGCGACTTTGTGCCATTTGTTGCTTTTCACTCAGCAAAATAAATATATAAATTAACAACCATCGAAATACGCATCGTTTTGATCGGTTATAAAATCCAGTGTAAAAATTCCAAAGAAACAGAAAATTGAAAAAAAAAAAACACACACAAAACAATAGATTCACGTCGAGGCTGGAGTGTATAAAATACAGAGAATGTATGGATTTATGCACCCCAGCCAGCCTCGGTGTGCATATATGTTGTTTTATAGCCAGTCAAGTGAATGCTGGGAAGGTCCCGTATAATGGAGCTTTGGGTATAGCGAAGAGATTCTTGGTCATCCATGATAAATATGAACTACTACTCATCAAGATTTTAGTGTTATTATTACATTGATGGTTAGTTTGTTATCACAGTATGGTTTGTATTACATTCATGAGAGATACTCGGGGGTCTAAAGACATCAATCTAAACGAAAAATAAAAACTCTAGAAACAATTTAACATAGAATGTCTTTTGATTTTCAGAAAAATTCCATGTACAAAAGAAAATTAAACTGTGGAACATTTCGGGACTGCACAAGACGAGATAGTATTATTACCAAAGAGAGAGAAAACTGGCGAAAAACCGGCTTGGATGCATGGGACGTCTACACGAAATGAAAAAATACCCGCTTGAAATAATTATAAATAGATATTGAATAAACAAAGAAAGATGAATCATACTTTTCTGTAAAAAATGTTAACCTAGTAATTTTTCTAGCTCTAATGGACAGAACAATTAAAATATCATGTTCTTTTTAATTCAATTTCAAACTGAAAGCTTAATTATTCTAAGAATAAAACTGAAATAAAATTTTTTGAAAAGTAAGCTATATATATTCCATAAATTGTGAAATTTAAGTGTAAAAATCTAATACAATCATGCATTGAATTTACAATCACACAGGTCAAATAGTTAATGTAGGGTCCAAGGACATTTTATTTGAAAATCAATACGTACCATCGCGCTTCAAATTTTAACATAATTCAGTAATAGAAAGAATAATCGGAAAAAGAGATTTTAGTTCGCGGCGTTCGAACTTCCGTGTGATTGTTAGCATCCTATTTACATAGACTAAAATGGAAGACAAGTAACGTAAATAGCTATAGGCAATTGAAGAACCTTTTTGTTTAACGCCTACAATTGTACTCAAAGATCAGTGCATGTATGTGAATTATTACTAAATGTCTTAAATTAAAGATCGCATTGAAATTATAACAAAAGAGACTAGTTTTTTTTTTCAGTGATGTTTCCACGAAGGCTGGCTTATGCGATTTTCAACAAAAGAAGCAAACTGTGCATGCCTATTTTTTTAAAGCCATTTAAATGGCACAATATATACCACTTACTAATTAACAAGAGGTCTTCATACGCCTGTGTACGTACGCGTGTTTCAAAATATTATGATAAGAAAAGCAAAGAAATGACCTTAAAAACTCTTAGGATCAAAAATAACAAGACGTGTAGGACAAACGATCTATCACAGGGGTGAATTCAGGGAAGGAGCTTGGGGGTTCAGTACACCCTCCCCCCCTTTCCTATATTTTTTATAGATTTTTTTGTATCTTTTTATTTTGATCTGTAATTTTTGGAGTTGTGACCCTCCTCCCCCCTTTTTCTAAATCTGTCTCTGTAACACAAGGGGCCAGCTATACAAAACCTGGTTGGCGCTATCCACCGATAAATCCCTATACGTTCATGAATTTTTTTGGGTCGAGGGAAAAGTTGTTTTGCCTGGCCTGTCTTTGCAGAAGTGGAGCAGCATGGCAGTACACTGACTGCTAGAGAACGAAAATTGCAAGTCCTCCGCGGAGGGGTTGTAATTCTGAATAACGAATAAAATCGTTTATCATTGGCTTAACAACTTGAAGTACAATTACCAAACAAGCATAATTAATGTATAATCTGATAGGAGTGGGAAACACTACTATACGGTTAAGTAACTGCAGAATGTTTGACATTTGAAATTTTTCTTAAAACCACTACTCAGCAATTCAGTGCTGTTTACCATCACAAGCCACGCTTTATTACAATTTTTCACAATTGAATCACAATGAAAATATAGAATGAAACAAAATTACGAACTCAATCTTTTAATTCATTTTCAATATACACTGGGAAAGAAATAAAATAAATCTGCATGTGCGTAATCCCATTCATTAGTGTTCATACTTCTGGAAGTAATCAGCTAGCTCATTTACAGCTCGCGAGAACAAAAAATTACTTGCCGACTTTATTTTAGTGGATAACACGCTATGCCTTTTATCGGCCAATTTCCAGTCTTTGCTAATAACAAATAATGTTCTAGCGTCCCCTCAAGCGACGCTGAAAGTGCGGCAAATGGTCAATGTCATTTCCACATATCCAAGCTTTTAGTTCTCTTTTTCCGTGTTTCATGTAGGTTTGAAAGGTAAAAAAGCTTTTAAGAAAACAGCAGGAACAAACAAACGGGCAAGCGAACGTAATCCAAGCAATCGCTAATCTCTATATTTTGCTGTCGGTGTGTCCAAAATTTGATAGTCTCGCAAGCTTGCTCATCATGAATCTAATACTCGGAGCTCTAATTACAGCTACGAAGAACGTGCAAGCGGCAAATCCCTTTTTTACCCCTGCGCATTGTGCGTGCCAAGAGTGCGTGTGAGTTTTGAAGATTTGCAAACGAGATGTAAGAGAACGAAGGTGTTTGATAAGTAAGAGTACAAACTTTTAGCTTATTTGAAACACCTATGATTGACATCGATACTGAACTGTTTAGATGTAGTGTGGTCTTGACGATATGCTCAATCTTGGAAAAGACTGTAGGTCTAATCTTTAACAAAGAAAAACAAGACTGTTTGTGTAGTCTTCAAGACGTTCTCTACTCAGATTCGAGGGAGACTATTAACGAGACGTTGAGTAGCATGGATTAGGTTTTTGACAACGAACTGAGTGAAAATCCCCCTTTGAGTAAATGTTTTGTGTAATTCATGGATAAAAAATGGCCGTCGACCGACTCATACGTACATTTTCTTCGGGGTTCCTGTGTAAATCCTGCCCAATCCACTTGATTTCACGTTACACAGAAAACCCTGTTTTAGAACAGTTTTCTACAGCCCAGTATCAGCATCCTTATTCCACTTTATTTGTGGGCTTCCTATGTAACAAGTTAAAATAATTGGGATGAGAGGCAGAGGTAAGAACGCGTATATAAGCAAATTCATACTGTAGTTAAAAAATCGCTTTCAGTGCGCAAAACAAAAGATTCGGGATAAACTCGCATTCGCACTGATAGCTGTTTGTTAACTATGAACTGGTCTATAGAATAGCATTAAGACCCAGTTCCCAGATGATACATAGCACAGGAATTCCATCTCCAAATAAATATCTCAATCTCAGATGATACTCAGCACAGGAATCCCATCTCCAAATAAATATCTCAATCTCAGATGATACATAGCACAGGAATTCCATCTCCAAATAAATATCTCAATCTCAGATGATACACAGCACAGAAATTCCATCTCCAAACAAATATCTCAATCCAAGATGATACATAGCAACATAGCAACATAGCACAGGAATCAGATCTCAAAACAATCTCGTACTCAGAGTCCGCGTTTTCTTGTGGCCTGCGGCAAAGGCTATTAATAGTATTAATTATTGATTATTATCTTTCCCTGGTCCACGTAACTGTCGTCTCGCTATATCAAGCCTTATCCATATTCATCTGTACTAAACTCATGTTAACTACGACGGGACAAAATAATACTACACAAATGATCGAATCAAGAAAATGAATGAAATTTTCAACCCTTATCTTTCGTATTCCTAAGACAAAATAAGCAAAATCGATCCTCTCTATGAATCCCGGGGGGGGGGGGGGGGGGGTGGGGGGACTTCGGGGATAAACGATCGGGGATGCTCGTCGGGATTTTTCAAAAATACCTCTAAAAGATACCAAACGTTTTTCAAAAGGGCGTGGCTTCACAAGTTTTTCATCCCTAAAAGATACCAAAATCAAGAGTTTCATTGGCTTTCAACTCCTAAAAGATACCAAAAAGTGAGAATTTGGCAAATTTCATATTTTTAAACCCTAAAAGATACCAACTCGTCGATTTTTACCCCTAAAAGATACGACGAGCATCCCCGATCGTTTATCCTCGGAGTGCCCCCCCCCCCCCCCGGGCTATGAATATAAAATGATAGCTTTTAACATCGTTGTTATAATTAGAGATTCGTTTTTAAATAGACAAACCTCTCTATGACTCATGTCATTGCGAGATTTTGATACCGTCAATACTAGATTTTTCTCCTGTCTCGCTCCTGTCATAAAACGTGTCGCCTACTGAATTATGAATATCATTACAATATGTTCCGGTAATATCCATTGTTGACGTATGATGCCACTCAAACGCAAAATTCACATATTTAATCATTCCAGAATATTTCATAACCACTTCCACTCATTCAACTCGCAAATGGTGAAAATAAATCGCAGCTTAGGGATGTGGGTGCAGAAAAAACACACGAAAACTGAGATTGTTTACTAATCTCACTCAAAACAAGAGTTTTTGTAATCGAAAACCTACTATTTTTGTCATAATCAGTGTATATTTCAGTGGCAAGGCAATGTCATTATAGTGCTTTTAAACAAATACAAGAGCTGAGGCGTTTGGGTAATGACGTCATAGACGCGATACTGGCGTCACCGTCGGTCGACGTCTAAGACATGTTTTAACCATTTTAGGGAACGTAGAAGGCAGTACTTGTGTTGTGTATGTCTAGTGTATTTCTCGTTTAGGAATTCCATTTCAATAAAATTGTGTAATCATTAACGCAGAAAGGGCGCCATATATGCAACTTTATTTTGCTCTCTTGACTTTTAATTATCGTGCATGAGGGGAATTTTTATTGTTTTATCTTTTTACTAGGTAGGGTTGTCTTGTAGGTTTTTTCGTTTGATCTCCATTATTTTTTTTCCTTGTACAAATGACCAGGGAATCTGTTGTATAATTTCAAGAAAAGTGCACAATTTCATAGAAATAACTGTGAAATGAATTTTCTACTCTTAACTTAATGCATTGTTCAAATTATGCTTCAAAAAGCACCCTGTTAAAATTGTTTTCGTCGAGCATCTATTTTTGCACCGATTGTTTAGTAAAAGACTGGTAATAATACATTGTTTTTACTTTCAACATTAGTTTGTTTTTATTAAGTGTCAAAAATGAGTCTGTATTTTTTCTTGTTTTGCCTCAGTTTCCTAAGATGCAGTGATTTGAGGAAATATTTCTTGAGTGGATCTTGACATTACTACTAACATCTATCTCTTTGATTGCAGTGAGCTAGAATTACAGTTACTATGAATAGATTCACGTTGTCAGTAATGTTGGTAAAGAACCCAGTCACGACTTATCCATGTTCAATCAAGATTTACTATTTGTCCTGATTTATTAACGGTTTACAACCAACAAAGCAACAAACCAGCCAACAAACCAACCAACAAACCAACCAACAAACCAACCAACAAACCAACCAACCAACAAACCAACCAACCAACCAACCAACCAACCAACCAACCAATAAACAAACAAACAAACAAACAAACAAGCAAACAAACAAGCAAACAAACAAACAAACAAAAACAACCAACCAACCAAACCAACCAACCAACCAACCAACCAACCAGCCAACCAGCCAACCAGCCAACCAGCCAACCAACCAACCAACCAACCAACCAACCAACCAACCAACCAACCAACCAACCAACCTACCAACCAACCAACACACTAACAAATGATACAACATCGAAACGAAGGCAAAAGAAATTCATTTTTGAAACTAATACGGTCAATAGTTTTAACTTCCTTGACGTATTCTTATATTATGGACATGATAATCAAACACTGTCCTTGTCAAATCACCTTCATGTACTATTCATTGCTTAAACACAGCCTTATCATCTAAAGTTGGTTTCAATGCCATCATCTGTGTCAATAAAGCATTTCGTATTCCGCTTTTTAATTCCAAATTGTTTGCTTCCTTAAAGCAAACTATTCTTAAAAATGACATAAACTACGAGCAGTCTGGTTTGGCTAAACTGATTGAGGGTTGATACCATCTTTTAGAGTTCACTGGGGCATATATGATTGTACATTTTTGGTGTTTTGATTGATATGAATTTAGGAAAATATAATCATAATTGAATATCAATATTTTTATTAAAACGGGGGAATGTTATTATAAAATCATAATCATAGCAACGCAAAAAAACATTAAATTGTTAAAAAAACCCATACATAATACTGTTATAAATGTTGATTCGAGTTTGCCTAACGTTATAATATCACATACAAGCACGAAAGGAACTCTGGGATTAAAACCACAACGCTATCTTTTTATCAAAGAAATGGCTTTTTGATTCCTTTTTCTTCTTAATACTAAAATATCGTGATTTTGAAGAATGGAATTAAACTTGACTGAAGTAATGTTGAGTTATATAGGTTTTAGGTTAAAATATATATAGCTAAATCCGTGGTATTAGGGTTGTAGTCAAGATATGCCACAGAAGTCTCAATATTTATGGAACAAATCACGATTAATTCTATTTTGACTAGTTGTTGTAATGAAGGTCTAATATCAAGCAGGGATGTGTGTATCACTATCACTACTAAGAGCACACAATACCTGATATTTGTTTGTCCATTTAATGTGTCAATATGAAAGCCCATTTGCCTCCCCATTTTGTCGACATTTGAGAATCACATTTCGTAATCGTACAAAGCGACATTCTATATAAACTATAGGATTATAGTAATTTCATGGGAGGCACAATCCTTTACAAGTGAATTGTTGCGGCTTAGGGTCGACTAGTGGTTCTTAACTGAATTTTGGAAGATGATATCTTTAACACTATAGATTAATCGCAAACACGAACCAGGAACAATAGATTTCATCGCATACTAACACGGGCAGTTCAATCTTGACTCATCACGCTACAAGCATTGGCAAAATGTTATTGATTTTCAAGCTTTCAAATGAATGTTCAACCTTAACCTCAAGAAATCGTGCAGGCAGGTAACCTTACATGTAATAACTGCACTCTAAAAATATTTTCAACCTGTGTTAATGCTATCGATAAGGCGGAAATAAGCAAATGGACTCCCACAATTCTCCGATGACGATTACAACCTAGCGTACTATTTAATGAAACAAATTAAGGAATGAAATAGAATATATTGAAGATTAAGATATGTTGCGCATCACATTTGTCATCATTTAATGAGTGTGCGTTGTACAGTGGATTCTATTTGATCCTCTTGTATTTCTGCGACTCTGATTGGCTGTTAACCCTGCCACTTGAAAAACATTAAAAAGACAAAACTAGCATGCATGATCACATCATATCCACCAGTAGTTCAACACTAGCTAGAGACGTCGAGTCGTCACCGCAGAGCTCATAAGAGGAGGAAATTTACTGAATTCTATGAATAGACGTTTTATAGCGGAAACACGGCTATAACGACTACAAAACGGACTACATCAAACAAACGAACTAACACGTTAAAGATAACACCGTCTTACAGAACCCATAGATTTGCATCGACCCAGTTAAAACTTGTACGAGAATCAAAGATGAACTCTACATCTAACTTGACTGGGTATGTGGGATGCAGTATCCCTAAAGACAGCGAAGAAAAGATAGTGCTTAAAATCCTTGCTTATAGTGCTATCTTTTGCGTGGCCATTGCGGGGAATTTACGCGTTATTGTGCTGGTCATGCAAAGCTCAAACATGCGTCGAAGAACAATCAACCTGTTCGTAGTGAATATGGCTATCTCAGACTTACTGATATCCCTATTTGCCATGCCGCGTACGATGATTGGAATAGGCGATGGAACGAATGGTGTATGGTATATCGGTGGCAACATCGGTAACGCACTTTGTAAACTTTGTTTTTTTGTACAAGACACGGCTACAGCAGTCTCCATGGAAAGTCTTATCATCATCGCGTGTGATCGTTACTTCGCGTTAGCGTACCCAACACACGCTGCCCCGACTACAAAGCGTCGTCTTCTTATAATCATCGTCACTTGGGTGATAGGTGGCGGAGTGCACTTTCCTTACTTATTTATATACAACATAATCACATACCCTATTGGGGACGTTTGTACTCACACTTGGTCACAAGATAGAAATGAGCATTTCACAATGACTCTGCACTACTATTTCGCACAATTTACTTTATTTGTACTCATTCCGATCGTTCTTTTAACAGCGCTCTATTCGGGTATTTTGTACAAGTTGAAGCAGCAAGGCTACTTGATTAGAAGCGTTTCTAATGGTAGCAGCAGCTCAAAGCGAAGAAGAGAATATCATGTTCTAAAAATGGCCATCGCAATCTTGGTTGCTTGTGCTATATGCTGGGTTCCTTTTAATACATATGTGTTTATATTGGTATTTATTTGGAAGTTTACCGGACCATGCAATCTTCACGATGTACAGTTCTTTGTGTTTTTCATGGCGTTTTCAAACAGTGCAATCAATCCGTGTATTTATATCTATTTTAGTCGTAATTTTCAAAAGCTCTCCAAGCGACACCTGACGAAAAAACGCGTTGTAAACTTTGAACTCATGGAACTCTGCCGTGTGAGGGATAGGATATAGTCTCGTTGTAAAGACGTGCGGTTCATTTGTACTTTTACTTGGCATGAAAAATTAAATTACAACTGCTATTGTCATTTCTATTTTACACTCCAAAAGAGCAAAAAGGACTCTACATGTAATCCATCTTATGATAACTTTAAGTGTACTTGTGTATAATGTAAAAATAACACTATCTAGTTAAAGCCTAAAGAACAATCTATACCGATTGATAGAACTAAAATCATATAATGCAAAAGGTGTCTATACATAGTATTATAAATTACTGAGAAATAAAAATGTTGATGTAGTAAAAACAATATTGACAATTAAATAATGTAGCTGAGCAAATTGTACCACAAACAAAACCTGCTAATGTGCTAGTTGTTTATTATGAAAAAGACAAAATAAATGACCGTAGCCATATTTAATTCTTACTTTCTTTAAATCAGGAATTTAATTTATAAGCGATTGTCTCTTTGGCGAATAAGGTTGTCGTTTGACTTTGATATTATCATCTATTGGATCACTAAGTACGTTATATACGGTGCGATGCGTTTGAATGGAACAGGTGCAATATTTTTATTTTTATTATATCTTATTTTATTCTTTCCATTGTCCACCCTTATGAATACTAGCAAGCTTTCCAAGCCTACTTCAGTTTTTCTGTTAACGAAACAAGAGGATCTAGAGCTCTAGTTAGATCCACACGAAATGACAGCTCTGCATTTTGAGTAAATGGGCAACAACGTTGCTAAGGAATTATGAGCATTTCACGAAACTTCATCTCATTTCGTGTCGTCGGCTTAAAGCCTCCAGCAAATATTACATTTGCATTCTGTAAAATTAAAAGCGCAGTATTTAAACAAACAGTGGTCATTGAATACATAATTGAAAACATAGTATAATGTTGTACTGATGGCGAAAGAAAATTACGCATTTTGTCATTTTAATATATTTTTTAAAAGTTTATAGATTCACTATTGTTTTAATCATTTTTGCTCACTTTATAAAACCCGAAATCTTTATACGCTGAAAGTTTATGAGCTAGATAAATGTTCTTAAAGCAATATTTTTAGTCGCTGTATTTAACAATAAGCTTTAGCTGTCTAAAAAAAGATGGAAATTAAAAAGAACAAAAAGAAAAAAGATGGCGGAGTCGTGGCTTAAATCATTTACTTTCAAAAAAACATCTAAGTACATCTGTTAAGATAATGACATTTGCTGAAAACCAAATTGATAAATAATATATTTTAAATAATTGCAATTTATTCTGCATGAAAAGTAAAAGTCGGGTATGATTTCTTTTTTAATAGCTGAATTAATGCCTTTTTGAATGTGGCATCATACTTTAAAATATTTTTTACATTTCGTTTTCAATTCTGTCTCAACCTCAAATCCTACTAGCCAGCTATTTTCAAAAATTAAAATTTGCGGTTTTGTTTAGATTTCGCATTTTTAAAGTACACCTGAAGTTATTTATATATCATATTAAATGAAATTCTTTTTATCCATTGATAATGTAATTTCATGGATCTTTTGTTCTGTAATTGCATATTACGCCTATTTTCATATCACACAATATCTCGTAAATCATATTTATACAAGTGACATTGAATTGTTTGCAGGTTCATTGAATTTTTACTCAACTATGAGTGTTTATTAAAGCCGACAGAATAATTTACTTTGTTTGGGGTAGGCTGTTTGAAGTTTGAATGGGGTGGGCTGTTTGAAGTTTTCTATGATAGAACAGCTGCAACTGTTGTGGGAGAACTTTCAGCGTTTTTAAAAAAATATATGAATAAATCCTTTATATATTATGAACTATCTGTGTGCTCAATCCAATCTTGAATACTTTCTACTCAGTAGAGGAATTTCCGTTATAAAAATATTTCCTAGAAAATTGAAGCACATATCTCCACGGCAACATGCAAACTGAAGTATTTCTCCATGTACATTGCCAATAACTCTTAAAGAGGAGGAAAAGTGGTCAATATTCCAAAGAAAACATTAGGTCTTCGTCTTAACATGTCTTAACATAGCAACTGTAAAACTCATCAAAATGTTAACAGAGCTTTTAGAGCCGGTTGGATTCGAAAAGAAATTCAGAGTGTACTCATTTCAATTTAGAATGGCTTCACACATAAAGAATCTTACATCTTACAGTCGAAGTACTAATAGTAGTTTATTACTATTGTGTTTGATAGTTGGTGTGTTGAGGGCTCAAATGTAATAATTGGCCACAAATGTAATAAAGGTCACAAATGTAATAAATTTTGGCCACAAATATAATTGGTCATAAATAATATAAAATTTTGATCGTAATAATAACAATAATAACATTCATTTGTATGGCACAGATTCTCGACTTTTTTATGGTAAAATATATACTTATGTTTGGAGTTTTACAATCAATTTATAAAATTTGAACTCGTGTTTTATTGGCGCTATAGATACGCGGCTTCCAGTTGTATCTATATCTGCCAATAAAACACTCATTCTCATTTTATAAATACTACATTGAACATGATAGTTATAATAATTAATCAATCAATTGTTTAGTTGCAAAGGTCGTCTTAGGGGGGATTCGGCAGATTCGCACAAAAAAATCTTTAAAATCAGTCATAATTTTTGAATGAACTGTTTTTCTACAACCCAATTTTTTGTGGCGATTTTATTCCCACAGAAACAGAGTGGTGTGATAATGCAACAGGGAAATGGAAAAATGTATACATCAAAAAATGTGTTGCTCGGGTTGATCTTTCAGACAAGGCATTGTTAAATAGCGTCATTTTGAGGTGAGAAACTTGCTCACTGACGACACTGTTTGTTGTGCCTAAAACTTTCAGCACGCATAAAAAAATGTTTAAGAGTGTCATTAGTGTCGTGTACATGGGCCTCTAGTTATAAAACAAATAAAATAGTAAGCAGGATAAGACTTAATATAGAGTTTTCATTGAGTTCGAATCCATCATTGAGCAGTGATCATTAAAACCCGTGCATATTTTACTTAACAAACAAACCCAAGAGTGCTTGTCGGTGACTTCAATAGCCTGACTCCTACAACTACTGAATAGCAGGTTTACTAGTGTTGTGACCTTTATTAAACTTGTGATCAAGCGCATTTGAAAGCTTTATTGCTGATATCTGTGCCATATCAATGAATGTGATTATTGTTGTTATTATGATCAAAATTTTGTATTATTTATGACCTTTATTACATTTGTTGTCAAATTTTATTTCCTTTGTGACTTTTATTACATTTGTGGCCAAAAGTTATTACATTTGTGACCTTTTATACATTTGTGGCCAAAAGTTATTACATTTGTGACCTTTTATACATTTGTGGCCAAAATTTATTACATTTGTGACCTTTATTACATTTGTGACCAAAATTTATTACATTTGTGACCTTTATTACATTTGTGGCCAAAATTTATTACATTTGTGACCTTTATTACATTTGTGGCCAATTATTACATTGGGACCAGTAGTTTAAAACCGGAATGTCACATAATCTCAAGAGTAATTGTTGCACCAAGTTTGACATATTTGAATTGCACTATTTGAACAAGATAAAAGCAAAATGACATTCATTAGGCAAAAAATGTCAAAATATCCAACGAAACATTAACAAGTTCTATTTATCTAATCTCAGTTCTGCGGCCTCGTCATTACGGCTCTACAAATGTTAGTTTTTGCCAGTTTAGTTAGAAGGCGTGGTGACACTGTCGCTTTTCACCTGCAAACACTTTTGATAGAAATCATTCGACAATAAACTAACAACAATCTTGATTTGCCAATGTTCTTAGCTGATATAAATCTTCTCTGTATTTGAAGTTAAAAGCTTTCAATCGGACTTTTCACACAACTAATGCGACTTTGACCCAATTTTCACCAATTTAATCCCTTAATATATAGAATGAACATCCCTCACGTTGGCATATTAAGATAAATACAAGTCTTTATTGACTACATATTCTTGATCTAATCCCTAAACCTAATTTATAGAATTGGCAAAAAAATAAGTTTAAGTTAAATATCTAAATCGGATTGAACTATTTCATTAAGTTATCATGCGATAAGATTGAGGCAAATCTGTGGAAAAACAACCCATTAACTTCTAAAAGTTTTGATTGATTACACTGGATTATCAGTTTGCACGATAATTTTCAAAATAGCATTTGCAATAACATTTGCAATATCTTTGATAATAAAATATCAATTTTCAGATATCGAGGCGGAGCGTGTACTTGATTGCATGATTTTACATTGGAATAGGAAGAGTGGGAAAAAATAGCGAGCAAAAAGTAACCTTTCACCCGTGTTGAATAGCCTGCGCATCTGTTTTCGGTACCTCGTTCAAACTCGTACACTCCAACGTCTGCTTACTCGAGCGCAACTTTGTGTTCCATGACGTCATTTATTGTCTTAAGTTTGACCAATGAGACGAAGTGTTATATGACAGTCGCGGCCTTTCTACTCATGGTCTGTGTGGTAGCTTTGCAAAGTCGAGGAAGTACAATTAAAAATCAGAAAAAATATCTACTACTGTGTTGCTGTTAGATATTTTCATTGATTCCGATCAATTTTTTTCATGCGATTAAATGTATTTTTGTGAATTTCAATAATGTTGTTGTGCAAAAATCAGACAAGATTAGACTTCCAACATCATACACAGAAAATTTTTTTATTTCATAACAAAAAAATATTCTTAAATTGTTCTATCTCTTCAAGCTTGGGTCTTTGTACCTCAAATAAATCACATGGAGCATTTTTTGTCGTGAATTCGCTCCGATTTCGCTCGTTTATTAAGTCGACAGCCGCCGTTAGGAATGTGAACGTTTGGAGCAAGGACAAGTATATAAAGTTACTGCTTCAAAACTATTTGCAAAATTACTAAAAGTTTGGATGTGAGCCTCAGCAAATACACAAACACTACTAGCTAATGCATCGGAGAACATTAATGTATATTTGTAGAAGAACTTATGAAAATACCAATCAATTTTATAAATCCATTGTTTATTTGCATATCAAGAACGATAAAAAACCAGGAAGATTGCACCAAATATCGCGCATAAACTGATGATCAAATATAGGGAATGTGAAGCCAAAATATCACGAATTTGAATGAAGTACTGAGAACGGATGCATCGGAGGCTACGTGTTGAAGCGACGCCTTCAACAAATTCGTTGCCACTTAAGGTGACTTCAACATAATTGCGAGCAGATTTTGCGCTTTTTTTAACTCGCTCGCTTCGCGACAAAAATGCCTCTACGGCTTTGATTTGAACACATGTATTAGCTGAACTATTTGGGCTTCTAACGGTATTTTTATATTTTTAATTTGATGTCGCGTTGGTAAATGCGAGCCGATATTAAAACAGTGGTCTCAAAATGTTTTCCATCCTTACTCGCGAAAAAATCTATCGATTTCTTTTAAATTTGAAAGTCTTCATAAACAAGCTGACAGCATTTTGTGGTCAAAAAATAAAAAAAAATCGTTAGAGAGGGAACTGCGCTACAAAGCTCAATTAAAAACATAGTCTAAACACATTGAAATGTCAACAGCTCACTTTGGAATTTTACAGAACGGCAACGATACATCAGATTGCTTTCAAATTTTCATGAGGTATTTTTCAATTATCATTAAATCTGATGTGTGAGCGCTGAATTGTTTGTGTTAACACAGGCTGTACAATTTGAGTTTGAAGAAAGCACACAAAACGCTTGAAAAATTACAAACACATCACATACTAAAATTGATGCTTTGCACAAGGAAAAAGCTTAAAAATTGTCAAAACGTTGTGTTCGCGAAGACATTTAGTCATTTGTCAATATTTCTAGCCTTTTAGCTGGTCTTTACGGCATTTAATTTGCTTACAAAATACCCTAAAAATGTGATGCCCGAGTTGCATCGAAAACCATGAACAACTTTGAGTTAATTCATAGTCGACTCTCTTCGGCACTTCGGACGAGTTACGGATCAGTGCATTTTTGCTAATTTGCATAGTCCGAAACAAACAGTAACGATGGGGGATGGGGGGGGGGGGGGGGGGGGTGGGGGGAGGGATTTTGACGTTATCATCAGATTTCAAATAAATGCAGTGAAATGTTACAATTTCTTTGTTATTCTTTGTAACAATTGATCTTTCTGATTGCTTTGGTGCGCGGGCTTTATTTCAAAAGACATTTTCTTGTATTTATCCCACGTTTATTTACGCTTTATTTTATTCTAATCTGTCAGCAAATCATAGGAGAAAACAAAATGACAGAACATCTGTGATCTAAAATGTTCTTATAAAAATACTAAATGTTCAAACATTTTGAGACCACTGTTTGAATATCGGCTCGCATTTGCCAACGCGACATCAAATTAAAAATATAAAAATACCGTTAGAAGCCCAAATAGTTCAACTAATACATGTGTTCAAATCAAAGCTGTAGAGGCATTTTTGTCGCGAAGCGAGCGAGTTAAAAAAAGAGCAAAAATCTGCTCGCAATTATGTTGAAGTCGCCTTAAACCATGCGTTTGAACTGCCGAATGCTGAATACGCTTTCATTGATGCATTATTTCATAGCAGTTCTTCTTTTTACCTCAAATCCACCATCTAAATTTCCATCTCACAATTTTAATAGACGTACAATCAAGCTGCGCGCTTTATTAAAAGATTATAATAGAACATTTCCGCGGCATTTTAGTTTCCTCTTTGGATTTATGAATATTTCTGGTGCATTAAAAGTAGAAAGCTACCTGAGTACAAATGGACAGGAACTAAACGGTAAACACTATCTATTATACAGAATGTTGTTTATGCAACAATAACAATGAAAACAATAATAATAACAACCGTATAAGATATAAATATGAGTTCAAGTATAACCCTAATAAGACGTTTTTGGATTCCAGTAATTTTATTATTTTTTGATTTTAGTTCATTCGCATGCACGCATAAGCGGACTTCTTGAATGAAATCAAACAGAAGGCAAGCACGTTTTACTTACCTGAAGTTAGCCTGATCATGTTATAAAATCAAAACGTGACGATTTAAAAAGCTCAATTTTTTGCTTTAAAAAGAGAACTGGAGTACAAGTACCAAAATAATAACAGTGAAAAATGTAGTACTTTTATTTGTGTTTTGTGCGGTACTAGACGTGATATAGTGGTTCACAAATAAGATATATTGTCTTGAGTTATATTTTCTTTTTGCTGACGGCTTGCAAGAATATATGTTTTCATTTGTCCGTAGCTCGTTAAAAATGGTCCACAAAGAGTGTTTTAATGCAGGTGCGGTTTCATTGATCGCATGCAAATTGTATACGTAGATGTTACGACCAGGATAAGTGCTTGAACGACGAGGTGTGGGAGCATTCAAACAGTACGACGTGTCCTACTACTTGTCGTATGCTCCAAATCGCTGGCGGCATAACGTGTCATGTTAATCAGCTTTCAGAGGATAATGAAGAAAAAAATAAATGAAATATTTTGAATAAAATGGCATCGTCTTTTAAAGCTTATATGAGTAAAAGTTAACAAATCTCCATGAACCAGAATTTTAGAAAATCTCGAATAGATTAGTCCAAGAATATATATAATACTATTTTGCTAGCTGGTATGTCGTTCTCTGCATGGCTAACAGTGATGACGTTCATGGATGGCTTATGTCAGTTTATATTTTACCTAAATCTGTTTAATACATCAATCGAAACCGGCTAAAATGTAAGAATGACAGAGAGAGTAAGTAAGTAAGTAAGTAACCTTTATTTATCCACGGTAGTAACAATCAACGTAAAATACATTGCTTTTCATGAAAGCCGTGCAGGAGTTATTAAAACAAATGAAATATTTAAAATATTAACTAATTAATATCTATTTACAATACTAAAATTTGAGCTTCAAACAAAAGCTTGGTAATCAATCAACTCAAGCTCATTTTTGAATTTTTGAAAATTTACTGACTTTTTGGCTGATGTCGGCAGGTTGTTCCATATTTTAGCACCGTCATATTTGAAAGAACGTTTTAACGCGTCAGTATTAGGTTTAGGAAGGGCAAGGTCAAAGCTGGCATTTCTCAGTCCGTAGGACTTTGCGTCTCGAACTAAGTTGTAGTCTGTTTTCAGATACGACGGTGCTTTGTTATTCATAATTTTGAACATCATACAAGCCTTGTGTTTTACTCGTCTGGTGGATAGGTTATCCCATTCCAGAGAAGCTAGAATATCATTTGATCTTATATCATAGTTTGATCGAGTGATTACCCTAGCAGCACGATTCTGAAGTTTTTGTAGTCGATCTGACAACCCTTTTTTGCAGTTGTCCCAAACGACGTCACAGTAATCAAAATATGGTAAAATCAAGGCCTTGTAGATCATTAAAAGAGTATCTAATGTTACAAAGGGACGTATTTGCTTTATTGCGCCTATTCCCATAGACACTTTACTGGCTATGTTGTCTATGTGAGCAGACCATGATAAAGTCTCATCGATATGAACTCCAAGTAGCTTACTAGATGTTACATATTTTATTGGAGTATTTCTGATCTTAAAGTCTGGGTGCTTTGGAATAGATGCAATCTTAGCATCTGAACCTAGTAAAATATATTCTGATTTGGTGACATTAAGACTTAATTTATTTGCAAGTAGCCATTCAGAAACACTATGAAGATCAACATTCATCAGTGTTTCTAAATTATTCAGACTGTCTGCAGTAATTGTTAAAGAAGTGTCGTCTGCATACATTCTAGATTTGGCGTGATGCAAAGAATTAGGTAAATCATTGATGTACAAAATAAACAAGAGAGGACCTAGCGTGGGTCCCTGGGGAATTCCATGGGTAATGTGATGTAATTGAGAAGCAGAATTGTTTACAAAACAAATTTGGGCCCTATTACTTAAATAGGATTCAAACCATGCTAGGCTGACCCCTCTTATTCCATAGAGATCGAGTTTTTTCAAAAGAACTGCATGATTAACAGTGTCAAACGCCTTCGCTAGATCAAGGAGTGTAACACCATTAATTAGCCCATTATCTATGTTTGTAAGCCAGTCTTTCGTGGCGTCGAGAAGCGCCGTCACGGTAGAGTGGAGAGAGCGAAAACCGGACTGGTTTGTTTTTTATGATATTCTTCTCACAAAGATATGAGTAAACCTGATGGTAGATTAGTTTCTCAAAAATTTTTGTTACAGCTGACAACACAGAAATGGGTCTGTAATTGGTTGCTAAATTTTTTTCGTCGCCTTTGTGAAGTGGGAAAACCTTAGCAACTTTCCACTGTGAAGGAAAATTTCCCGTGCTTAATGATTTATTGAAAATATGGCTCAGGCTGGATGCAATCAAAAGAGAGAGAGAGAGAGAGAGAGAGAGAGAGAGAGAGAGAGAGAGAGTGAGAGAGAGAGAGAGAGAGAGAGAGAGAGAGAGAGAGAGAGAGAGAGAGAGAGAGAGAGAGAGAGAGAGAGAGAGAGAGAGAGAGAGAGAGAGAGAGAGAGAGAGAGAGAGAGAGAGAGAGAGAGAGAGAGAGAGAGAGAGAGAGAGAGAGAAGCAGATTGATGGGAAAAGTTTGATTTCAAAATCTTTCAAACCGACAGAGCTACAAGATATTCTTCAACAATGGTCTGCCTAAACAGCGTGCAAAACTGCGCTTTTTAACAATCACACTTGTTCAGGTTACACTTTAAATCATTGTATGTATGATTTAATCGTGCAAGAAGTATACTAAATTCAGTAACAGTAAATTGTAAATCAACGATGTCAAGTTCATGTTCCCCCACCACTTATTGCATCTACGAATAATTGGATATAATGGTCATAAAATCGTAAATTACCAACTTAAATTCTGAGGGTTTGAAAACCTCTGAGAGACCCTAAAAGGTACCAGATCTCCGATTTTGACCCCTAAAACTGGTACGACGAGCATCCCTGCCCTCTGATATATGGGAGTCCCCCCCGGAGGTAATGTCATGTAATGCAGTGCTTATATAGCGCATGTACAATAAAATGGATAACAGTATGCATGCAGCCATCCACACTCATGAGCAAACTACATTATGTTGCGTTCAAAATAGTGAGTAAAATTTGTGGGGTGCGGAATCCATTTTTACATAAGACCTCTGACAACATGGATAAAGAATAATTGTTATCCACGCTGATAAGTAAGGTATATTATTTAGACATCCGTGCGCGCTATATGAAACACGATACTGTTCAATGACACCTCATTAGAGCGTTTTCATGTAACGAGCTATCTTATGCTAATGAGTTCTAAGAAATACTAATGATCCAGAGGAGCTCAGCTAATAAGCATCGGTACGAATGTATGTACACTACGATGCACAAATAACGTAAAAAGATGTTTAAAACAAACATTTTATGCTTTTCTCACGAAAAGTAAAACTTTTACGATAATCAGCTGATCGAACTTGCCTTTGTCTTTGAGCATCACAACGTACATTCCCACGTGCAATGCTCATTAGCAAAGCTCTACTGAGTCATTAGCATTTTTTGCTAATGAGGTCTGAAAATGCTAAAGGCCGGTACACACGAGGAAGCTTGCTCCCGCAACACGCTCCCGCAACACGCTCCCGCAACATGCTCCTGGGTCATTTTGCTAGACCAGTACACACGAGGGAGCTTGCTCCCACAACACGCTCTCGCAACACGCTCCCGAGCAAAGCTCCCTCGTCTGTACCAACGATTTCACGCGAAAAATATGTTGCGCAACAAAAATTTTGCTCCCGGGTTTTGCTCCCTCATATTAAAATCGGTACACACGAGGGAGCTTGCTCCTGAAACACGTTCATGCAACAGTTTTGCTCCTGGAGCTTGCTCCCTCATATTAAACCAGTTTGATATGAAGAAGCAAATTCAGGGAGCAAAAGTTTTGTTGCGCAACATATTTTTTCGCGTGAAATCGTTGGTACACACGAAGGAGCTTGCTCCAGGAGCATGTTGCGGGAGCGTGTTGAGGGAGCAAGCTCCCTCGTGTGTACCGGCCTTAATGAGCCACAGGAGCTCTGCTAATGAGCATTGCATGTAGGAATGCACGCTTTGATGCATAAAGACAAAAGCAAGTTTCATCACCTGATTGTCGTGAAAGCTTTACTTTTCGTTGGAACACTTTGGAACAGCATAAAATATTGTTTGAGTTACTTTAATTTGATGCGTCCTTTTACGTTGTTTGTGCTTGTTGTGCACAGTAGTGTACATAACTTCGTACAATGCTCATTAGAAGAGCTCCTCTGGCTCATTAGCATTTTTAGAACCATTGGCATAAGACAACTCGTTATGTGAAAACATTCTATTAATTAAATTCCTAACGTAAAAAAAAAAAAAAAAAAAAAAAAAAAAAAAAACGTGGAAAAATATGCATGGGTATCAAATAAAACTTTCACTTGATGTTTTGAATATATATCCGCGCGTTACAGTCATAACACTAAGTTTTCCAACTCCTTGAGAGCTCAATTTGTTAAGTAAATTTAATCTCATTCAAAACTCAATCGGCAGTTTTTCTTTGTTTCGAATTATGTTGTAGAGCATGTTACTACCTTCATTTCCAAACGAAAAAATAATGAGAGTAACGAACTTTGTTTTTGAGATATTTTGCTCAAAACTTGGAAAAATTGACATGAAAGCTAAGAAATAAATAGCGCGCGCTCATCTTTACATCTTTTGAGCAAATGAAAGCTTTTCTTAAGCGGACGCGCGCTCGAGTGTATGCGCATAAATGATGCACACGAGCAATGCCCACACACGAACGTCCTTAAATGCGATTGTATAGTCCCGCGAAATCTTGTCCACCCACTGAACAGTTTTCATTAATCAGTCCACTTAACAAGGTTGCCAAACGGTGAATGTTCAGTGGATGGACTTTCTTATAGACACTGAACATGTACCGTCTGACCGGCATGTACTAAAACCCGGAACGCCGGAACACGGAACACCGGAACACGGAACACCGGAACACCCTCAAAATCACTGATTTACTATAATTTTTTAAACTTTTACGTATAAATTGATATATCTTTTGCTTTTTAGTGACATGCCTTCATAATGTCAAACTCTCTTTTTCATCAAAGTAGCTTAAAAGTGTCAAAGATTACAAGATACACAGGACGTACATTAGTAGCGGTGATGAAATATGACCTGCTCGCATAGTCTTTTGTGAGATTCCAGCAAAATGATTTAAAACCGATGAGTTCACATGAACCAGCGGCGATAATGCACTTTAATTCACTGTGCAAAGTTTGTTGTTGTTTCGTTTTTTGTTTGTTTGTAAAGCTATTGATTTGTATAAAATGTAATAACCTTTATTTTTACTAAAAAAGAAGATAGTTGCGTCATTTTACGACATTTAAAAAAAAAATGGGTCAGTTGTTTTTATTCAAGCTGGTTGTCAAGCTACCCTCCTCACCAGCAAAATAGACACTATTTGTTATGGGGTATTCGAGAGTGAAGACGGTCTTCAATTAAAAAACATGAAGCTTACTTTCCATGCACACATAGAGGTTTTGATAACCCCCCAATGAAGTCTTCCATACAAACACATTTACGGGACATCAACGTAGGTCAGCTTAACAAAAACCTAAAATGTACGTTTTCAATATAAAAAATATACATTATACTGGTTTCAAATCATTTTACAGGAATCTCACGAAAGACTATGCGAGCAGGTCATATTTTATCACCACTACTAATGTACGTCCTGTGTATCTTGTAGTCTTTGACACGTTTAAGCTACTTTGATCAAAAAGAGAGTTTGAAATTATGAAGGCGTATCACAAAGAGTCCATAATGCGCTAAAAAACAAAAGATATACAAATCTATACGTAAGAATTTAAAAAATATATTAAATCAGTGATTTTGAGGGTGTTCCGGTGTTCCGGCGTTCCGAGTTTTAGTACATGCCCGTTTGACCGCGACTTTAACTTCAGTTGCTGTTGCGATAGATTATGGGTTCCCTTTGTTGAATAATGGAAGACAGTAGAGGAAGAATAGCGCGAGTAAAAAGCCTAGCGTCATATTGTTGTAGATTTCATATGAATTGAATCATGTAAGAACAAAAGCGGAGAATGGTTTCGAGAGAAGAGAACAACTTTATTCAGTTTTGGGATTCCTATATTGAATGATGTGAAGACGGAGGAATGGTGGTGCGAGCCGAAGCGGGATGGTATTAATATTATGGGTTTCCTGTCTTGAACATTGAACGAAATGAGATGGCGAATAATGCAATTGAAAGAATTGTACCAGTGTTTTGGGCTTCCTGTGTTGAACAGTGCTACAGAAGAGAGAGAGAGTGGTGCAAGTGAATAGCATTGTATAAATATTTTGGACTTCCTGTGTTGAGCAGTAGAAGCAAGGAGAGGGGGAATGGTGCAAGTGAAAAATGTTGTATCTTTTAAGGTAACTCCGTAGAAATAAAACCGCCCGATGAATTTTTTAATACTCGTTCTAAAAAACAATCTTGAGAAACGCTTAAAAAAAATAAAATAAAAAAGGGGAGTCACCCACTTCGTTTTTGCGCAATATGACGTCAAAGTTCATGCATTTTGCAACGGGGCGGAGGGGTAAAGGGGGGGGGGGGATGGAGGGACTCCGAAGATGAACGATCGGAGATGCCCGTCGTATCTTTTACGGGCAAAAATCAGCGATTTGGTCTGTTTTGGGGTTTACAATAAGAGATTTGCCAAATCCTCACTTTTTGGTATTTTTAGGGGTTGAAAAAGAAACTAGCCCATCATTCATAGCACTGAAGCTCATGATTTTGGTATCTTTTAGGGATGAAAATTAGTGAAACCGCGCCATTTTGAAAAACGTCCGGTATCTTTTAGGGGTATTTTTAGAGCACCTCCGATCGTTCATCCCTGTAGCCCCTCCCCCCCCCCCCCCGGGAACAATGACACAGTAATTTATCTTTTAAGAGCAGAATTATCCGTGTTTTGTTTAAATTTCTGCACTTTATTTGATTCAAAGAATACAAACAGATGTGTTAGAAATACATTATCTTGAAGAAATTGACGAAATACCAACGTCCACACGAACTGCTAACTCATTCGAAAAAGTCCTAAGCTGAAAGTATTTTGGAAATTTCTTAAAATTTAGCCCAATGACTTATGCTCAATTTTAGATATATTTGATGCCATGCCATAACAAATAATTTTATAAAATAAAAAAACACGGGTCACCGTGCTATTTTGCGAAATATTGTAAAAAATATCGTCATTTTATTGTCAACAACCAGGTTTTCCGAGAGAGGACTGGGTCGAATTTTAAAATTATCGCGTTTTATCGCTCGAAAATAACGCAATTCTTCGGATTTTTTATTTAAAGCACTTTTCAAAGATAATTTGACTAGATTACGTGATAAAAAGTTCTAAAATCACAAACCTTGAAACATGCGCAGAACTACGCGCACTTCATATTTATACTGCCGAAGGAGAAAATGCAAAACGTTGATGTCAAACAGCTGAAAACATTACGTTCTGAATGCATACATTTCCATTTAAAGGGACACTGTCAATGGATGACATGCGCAGTAACGCTCTCGATTTGAGACACGGTCAATTGCTTGTTATGGCCATATTATCCACCAACATCTCACTTGGGAAGAGAACGTCAAGCAAGTTGCAGCATCCTGTTACCGAACACTTGCCATCTTAAGACTTCAACTTCAACTTCAACTTTATTCACACATGTATTTACAGATGCTTAATTATATTCTGGTTAAAATAATAGTAGTTACAAGAGCATGTATTTTTTTAAAAAAAAGAAAAAAAGAATTACTAGTAGGTTTAAATAGTGAATGTGTGTGGCAGCCAAAGCAGTATAAACTTTCGAGTTGGCTGCCACTATAGTAAAGTAAAAAAGTACATTAGAATGAAAGAAAAAAAGAAAAGAAAAAGTGAAAAGTATTGTTTTTAATGAGGTACGAGGGGAACCTAAATTTGGTGAGAAAGAAGGAGTTTTTTTAGATTTGTTTTGAATATGAGTTTTGAGGAGCTTTTTAAGTGAAAGGGGACATTTTCCCAGAGTTTGGGGGCTTTGTATTGAACAGTAAATATTCCGTAGTTCGTGCGTACACGAGGATGAATTAAGTTGCCACTTGACGCGGATTGGGTACGATATGGATGCTGCTGAATGGCTGGTTTAAGAGTGTCTTTGAAAATGACAGGAGTTTCTTGTCCATAGTTCAGTATTTTATGTATGAATATGTTAGTTTTGAAAATAAAAATGTTGTCGATAGTGAGTAAATCAAGTAAATTAAATAATGGTAGTGCATGTTCGTGATTTTTCGCAAAAAACATCGATCTCACGCATTTATTTTAAGCTGATTTTAAAAAAGTTAAAGAACTTCTTACCGTTAAATATACGTAGAAATTTAGTACAGTCATTAGTTTTATCCAAACTTTATTACAATAGTAATGTCTATCATAGAGTGGAAACACTAAATGTGTGCAACAGTTGTCCCTATTTAGTAGTAAATAACAGTAATTAAACAAAAGAAAACAACAGAATTAGCATAAAATAGCACTATTTAGTGGTATTTATGTTGCACACTTTTAGTGCGTGCACTTTAATTTACCTGATTACCTAATGAAAAGGTTGCAGCGAGTACAGAAAGCTTGTGCCAGCTTTGTTTTCAAAAGTTTTGTTAGTAACGAGGATCTATTCAATCTTAATTGGCTACCTGTAAAATATCACTTTCAATGGATTCTACTTAAATCAGTACACAAAGCAAGGAATTCTCCCAATTGGCGTCAGTACTTAAAAATTCAAAAAGTCAAACATACTAGGTCACTGAGATCCAATGCTGCTCCACAGTTGAATATAACACTAATTTCTCACACCTTTCAAGATCAGGCAGCAAATCTCTTTAATAGTCTACCAGCTTACATTAGAAATTGCAATATTGAAACCAAATTTTCAAACGATACTTTCAAGTACCTAATGAGCAATGTTAAAAATTCTATTTAAGAACATCGTTTATCGTACATATTTTATACATTTCCCCCAGTTATATCGCTACGCTCGTGGCTTTAGACTTTTTCTCGTGTTTTCATGAGCCCATCGTGCAGTTATCAGAGTATAAACCACGGCTGAGCCTTAGTTATTTGTTAAATATATATATATATATATATATATATATATATATATATATATATATATATATATATATATATATATATATATATATATATATATATATATATATATATATGTTAGCTCAGTAATTACTCCACCATCCAATGAAAATCACTCTTTTTTTCTTATTGGCATTAAGGATTTAACACTACTCTTCACTACAATGGCCTATTGTCAAGAGAACTTCCTACCTCGTTAGCTGTAGACTGCAGCATAGCTCTGACTATAAATGCAGATTAACAGAACAATTGAGAAGACTTTACAAATAGTTATAATACAATTAAACAAGCATCGCTCCTTTTAAATGTTATTTAATTCCTTTGCAAAAACATGAAACATTATTTGCCTTTTTTTCAACTGCCTATTTACACAGCTGCCTCAAATTTGCAATCACAGTATTTCGTCTCTTTTCTACATTTTTTCAAAGTAAGCAAAACAAAATCCGTGCAGCTGTATATTAACATTAGTTTAATCATAGTTACCAGATAACTTTGTTTTGAACATGTCATTTTAATGTTGTTGTTTTTGCAAGACAAACGATTCAGAAAGTCATTGTAAAGTATTCTATACGTTGCTATAGCAACTGTCATTGAAGAGTGATGGATATACAAAAGACATATATATATATTGAATATATTGGACCTTGCAGAATATTTTTTGGTTAGGTATGTATGTATGTATGTATGTATGTATGTATGTATGTATGTATGTATGTATGTGTGTGTGTGTGTGTGTGTGTGTGTGTGTGTGTGTGTGTGTGTGTGTGTGTGTGTGTGTGTGTGTGTGTGTGTGTGTGTATGTTTTCCATATATATATGTCTTTTGTATATCCATCACACGTCAATGACAATTGCTATAGCACCGTATATAATACTTTACAATGACTTTCTGAATCGTTTGTCTTGTAAAAACAACAACATTAAAATGACATGTTCAAAACAAAGTTATCTAGTAATTATGATTAAACTAATGTTAATATACAGCTGCACGGAATTTGTTTTGCTTACTTTAAAAAAAAATGAAGAAGAGAGAAGAAATACTGTGATTGTAAATTTGAAGCAGCTGTGTAAATAGGTAGATGGAAAAAAAGGTAAATAATGTTTCATGTTTTGCAAAGGAATTTATTGATATTTAAGGAGAGCAGTGTTTGTTTAATTGTATTATAAGTATTAAGTCTTCTCAATTGTTCTGTTAATGTGCATTTTTAGTCAGAACTATGTTGTAGTCTACAGCTAATGAGGTAGGAGGTTCTATTGACAATAGGCCATTGTAGTGAAGGGTAGTATCAAATCCTTAATGCCAATAAGAAAAAAAAGAGTGATTTTCATTGAATGGTGGAGTAATTAATGAGCTAACATTCGTTTACTTTACTTCAGCCCCTCATCAAGATTTGAGACAAAGCAATCAGATAGTCATTGTAAATTACTATAGATGGTGCTATAGCAACTGTCAGTGTCATTTGATGGATATACAAAATATATAACGAATATATGGGATCTTGCAGAATTTTTTTGGATAGGTGTATATATATATATATATATACAGTAATATGCAACAATTATAAGCCACCACTATATATATAAGTATATATCAAAAAGGCCTTCGAAATTATGGGATATCCTCACTGATATTTTTTTTCTTAAAGCCCTGATGGTAGGGAAGAATAACAATATATATTTAAGGGTATCCCATAATTTCTTTTTTTTAATAAGTCTTTTTTTATATATACTTATATACTTGGTAGTGGCTCATAATTTCACCGCGCTGAAGCTAGCAGCCAACTCAAAATTTCGAAATATTGCTTGTATTGTTATGTATTACAAATTATACATCTTACTGAATACTTTCATGAAAAAAAAACCAAAAAAAAAACAACAAAAAAACAACCATATACCTATTAAGATAATATAAATATATTTAATATATTACATGTCAAGTTTTAGACCTTACAATCAATGTGGTATAAATCAAAATGTCAATATATTGCTTCAATTCTTATATATTACGAATGAGATATCTTATTAGTCACTTTTATAAGTAATGTTATTATCTATATAAGATTAATAAATTTAATATATTACTTATTAACTTTTAGAGATTTTCATAAATGTTTACTTAAAATGTCAAATCAAAACAGAAAATTCTGCAGATGGGATTCTGAACCGACTTTAGTTGTTACAATCGAGCTTTGTAGATGGGATTCTGTCCACTTTAGTTGTTACAATCGAGCTTTGTAGATGGGATTCTGTCCACTTTAGTTGTTACAATCCAACTTTGTAGATGGATTTCTGAACACTTTACGGTTGTTACAATCTAGCTTTGTAGATGGGATTCTAACCACTTTAGATGTTAAAATCGAGCTTTGTAGATGGGATTCTGAACACTTTAGTTGTAACAATCGAGCTTTGTAGATGGGATTCTGACCACTATAGTTGTTACAATCGAGCTTTGTAGATGGGATTCTGTCCAATTTAGTTGTAAAATTCGAGCTTTGTAGATGGGATTCTGTTTACTTTAGATGTTACAATCGAGCTTTGTAGATGGGATTCTGACCACTATAGTTGTTACAATCGAGCTTTGTAGATGGGATTCTGACTACTTTAGTTGTTACAATCGAACTTTGTAGATGGGATTCTAACCACTTTAGTTGTTACAATCGAGCTTTGTAGATAGGATTCTGTACACTTTAGTTGTTACAATCTATCTTTGTAGATGGAAGAACAGCCACCTTAACTATGACAATCGAGCTTTGTAGATGGAAAAACGGCCACCTTTACTATGATAATCGAGCTTTGTAGATGTAAGAACAGTCATCTTTACTACGACAATCTAGCTTTGTAGATCATCATCAGAAATTTCGGTCAATATGGCGTCGCGCATGCGCTCTTTGCATAGCATTGGCTAAAATAATGGCGTTCCAACAGCCAAAGAAATGTATGGGAAAAAATAAACAACCCCGAATAAAAAATTAAATACATCACAATTTTCTCAGCTCGACGTTGAACTATATTGTCAATCGCTTTAGCTATATTTCTGACCTTAAATCAGATTATAGTACTTTGTTCTCGGAGTTCCTCGGCTTCTGACTTTTTCTGCACTCAAACGTCATATCTCCTCTCTTAATCGCCATGATTTTAGGATAAATCAGTGATTTTCAGATGAAAATAAACAAAGAAGTCATCAATTTAGACACCATATCTACGTTCTATTAGCGTCAACAGGATACAAACTAGCCATTTCATAGCTTAAAATGCATTATTATCCCTCCAAAGTGGTTCCACGAATCGATGAACTTTTCTTAAATTCTTTTTCGCCATAGTCGTCAAGCATGAAGCTCCTAGTTCACTCCAGTGAGGAAGGGACAACACAAACTCTCTCTCTCTTCGCTTTGTTCGCCATATTTCTCCACAGTAAAATGGCAATGATTTATGGGATATATTATTCGATACTAGGTCTTTTCGGCCGTTCAAAAGGACAGGAATTATGGATACATTCCATTTATTTGTGGAGCGCAAATAATTTGGCGCAAAAAATCAAATTTCATAAAAATCAAAATGTCTGATTTTATGAGTGAATATCGACAGAAAAAATACAGTTGGAAACTCAAAGTGAACACAGAATGTCCTCTTGATTACATCAAACAACGAACAGCACAGGAATATGAGTTTTTGTTTTGTGTAGAGATTCCATGGCCTGCACTGCTTTTATGGAAGGAGCTGGTAAGAAGGTGTCCTACTTCAACATATATCGACTTCCTCAACGCATCTGTTAAGGATGGATGGTTTGTGATTAAATCGGACTGTGTACGAATTGAAGATCTTCTATACAAAAATGCAACTATTGCAAATAATACTTACACAAAAGCTAAAGGAAGGAATAAAGCAGCACTTCTGAAGAAATTCTACAAGCTGAGTGTTAGAAGACATGAAGCAGAAACTGTGCAATCAAAGCTAATTAATTGAATTAGATGAAGCTAGATCTGAAGTAGAGGAGTGGAGAAAAAATTACAATGATTTGTCTGCTGAAAAGAAAAAGTTGTATGATGACATGACAAAAGCTATCATTGAGATGAAAGACGAAATGGTTGAGCTGAAAGAAGCTAATGAGGAGCTTATGCAATATGTCGGTATTCTAGAAAAAAACAGTAATTTAAAGTGCATTGGTCAAGGCAAGCAACACCATGAACTTGGCTCAAAACAGCAGAAAAGAAGGCTAAATGCCCTAAAAACCAAAGCACAATGTGCTTTATGGTTTAGCAAAAGCTTTGGACTTGATTTGAAGGAAATAAAATTGCAAGATCAAGATGGCAAAACACATAAAATTGAATACAGTACATCAACAAACACTACTACAAACACTAGTGGATACAAAAATTTGTCAGAAAATGACAAAAATAAAATAGAGCAAGTGCTTTTTCTCCTTGACAAGTTTTGTGTTGAGGATGCAGTGTATCACGAAACATCTTTAATGGGTGAGGGGCTGCCAAGTTCATACCTTGTAAAGCAAAAAAGAAGTGATCTTAACAAATTATGCCATATTGAAAGACTTCCTGGAACCCTTCCAGGAGCAGAGACCTTACTTGAAGATAGCTAATTTTGATGGTATTTAACATAGTACCACTTAAATCTGTACTTGATCATTTAAATCTTTTTTTTTTTAAAGGATTGAATGACATATAAATGGTGAGTACAGATTTAAGTGGTACAGTGTTATTTATAATATTCATTCATATATATATTATGTAACTTAACCATTTAAATCTATATATGGAAAAAAAGATTGTGTGACAGATATTTGTCAAAGCTTAGCCAAGCAAAATGCATCATTCTACTGAATAATTTCTTTCATTGGCTACACTTTGATATATATCAGCTGTCACAATTTTTCAAGTACAAATTTAAATGGTAAAGTACAGATTTAAATAGAGCAATGCTAAATACAGAACAATACCTTCATTTAATTAATTTAATGCCTTAATTCCTATTGTCAGTTATGTAATATGAGTTTATTATAAATGTGGGCCTGTGTTAGGACAGGCCCGAGAAAGACTGGGACGAGGGAAGCATGGTGTGTGAGAGAGAGAACGGCCATATTTTGTTGAATAAAGTTGTTATAAGAGAGTTTAGTCGTCTGTGGATATCCTGGGCCACAAAATGGTGCCGTGACCAGGATAGAAGATAGTTACAAGCAATATGAAGTCTAACGAAGACGAAGAAGATGATTCGCCGTTTGGATTTTCAAGATTTTCAACATTTAGCCGTCGCGACTTGAACTCGTCAATGGCTGACGAAAACCAACGACTGACCCGCGAAGTAGAGCGACTTAATCGACAAATGGACTTCTTACTTGACATCGAAGAAAGGGGAAGAGTAAATGATCGATTTTTACCAATACAACGACAGATGAAGCCCATTCAAATCTTTTCTGGGAAGGACTCGAAATTTAGTGTAAACGACTGGGCGAGAGCAGTTGATTATTTGATTCGCACGTGCAATTTACAAGATGACAACGAGGGAGCTTTGGATGTGATCGAACGCTACGTTAATGGACAGGCGGCGAAGGTTTTTAGAGGAGAAAGGGACAAGGGTAGAAGGTATAGTGATGTATTGAAACGATTGCAAGTCATGTTTGGGGGAATAGAGTATAGAGGAAGGGACCCCCTGCAAATTTTTTGCTGCAGAACCCAGAAAGACAATGAAACCCCAGCAGAATTCGCTATTGAACTAGCAGATTTACTTGGCACGGCGGAGCGCGAAGGGAATAAAGGTGACCAGTTTGCACATCGGGATAAGATGTTAACCGACACTTTCATGGGAGGGCTAAAGGATGAAAAGGTGATAATGCAAATGCGACTGCTGGTTGCCATGGGAGTCCCCTTCGAACAAATACAAGACGAGCTGCTGAAACTTGAGTATGATAAAGCAAGAGTGTATAGTCGAGAAAAAGAGAGAGATAGTGCTAGTCAGTATAATCTCATGAAAGCAATGAGAGATATGAAAACAGAATTAAAGGAAGAACTAAAAAGAATGAACAATAAAATCGAGGAACAAGGGAAAGAACTAAGAGACTTGAAAGAGAAAGTGAGAAACACAAGGGAAAAGAATCAATCGGCTGTTGTTTGTTATAAATGTGGCACTTCAGGACACATGTCCTACTCCTGTTCAGCTGATGTAAATAAAAAAAAAAATCACAACGCAATGTCCCCACAAGTAAGGAAACTCCTCACACTGAATCATTGGTGGAGCAGTCAAACTCCAGAAGCCTGCAGGGGTAGGGCCCCATGTAGGCAACAATACCAACGCCCCAAGTATCAAGCTAGTAGCTCAAGGGAACAAAGAGAACATACACCAAAGGGAAACGGGACCGTCCAACGAAACCTTAGTCGGTGTAAATGGTCTACAGTGCTGTAGCCTGATTGATTCAGGATCCGCGATTAGCACGATCACGGAGACCTATGTTCGAGCACACCCTAAGCTGAGCGGACAGCCCCGCAAAGGGAGCGCCGTACACTTTGTCGACTCATCTGGAAACAGTATGACATACAACGGAAAAATTAAACTAGACTTGACGATACTTGGACAGACTTATGAAGGAGTTCAAGCCTTTGTAGTACCAGAGACTGAGTATAGGAGGAATGTACCTTTACTCATAGGAACTGCAGTGATTCGAGCTCTGCAAATAAGTTTAGAAGACAAACATGGGAGGGAGTACATGAGTCAAGTTTATAATGAGTCCCCGGTCTGGCATGCATCAATGTTGCTCGATATAATGGCAGACGACCCAAAGTAATTCCGCCTTATGGTTGTGAAGTTGATATTCCTGTTAGAGTACCAAAATTGCCAAATGATCAATCCTTTGTCGGGCTGTTAGAGCGATCTAATGAGCGAAATGGTCCCCAAAATCTTTTGATTGCAAACACTGTAGTACGAGTAGCTGAACAACAAGTCACGGTGAGAGTGTGTAACCCTACCGACCAACCGTTGACCATCAAACGTCATGCGCGACTAGCTGATCTGTTTGTAATAGATGATGTGACTAAAGGACCACCGACTGGGATAGGAGTTGATGATAACATGCAATCCGGATCAAAAAACCATCGCACACAATTCTGTGTCATATCCGGGATATTTACTTATTAGCATATTGTCACCAGTTCACTTCGTTACGTCTTGACCTCACGGTCATTCAAAAATTACAGTAAAATTGCTTAAGCTGTTATATTCATCGAGACTAAGTGTATATCAAAACACAGTAAGAACAAAATTTTACAGCGGATAATAAATCTCTAATAAGTAAACTTGCTTTACTTACGTTTGCCTTCAACACAAGTAATGTTTTATATGCGATTTTTTCTATGTCAATTCGTGTTCAAATGGCGGCCAGATGTATGGAATATGCTGATGCGAGAAGTAAAACCATCTCCTATGACTCTCCATTTCCGATAAGAAAAAAATTGTACATCGTATTATTCTTCTGTTTATATTGCTCTTTTATATCCACTGTCTGCCTTAGTATTTGTAGCACTCTTTCCAGCGATTTTTGGGGAATTCTTGATTTTGGCCTGTATGTTGTAGCCGGCGACGAAAATACCGAAAATCAACCCCAAATATTCTAAAGTTTTGAGACCTTCGTCTTCAGACATTTTGTGATATGGTAGCCAGGCCTTTATTAAATACAGGAAACCCAGCCATTAAGAGCAAGCATTCATTGACATCGACAAAAAATGGTCGAAAAAAGTGATCGGAGGAAAGTCGGAAACTTGAATTTGACCGTGAGAGGCCTGAGTACTAAAATATTTTTGGGGGGCATTTTACAAGATTTATTCTATTTTTTTACTGGTTTTAGACATTTTAGTGGATTTATTATTTATAAGATGTATTTTTACCCTTTCCTAAAATGTTTTATTCGTTTTAAATGCGCGAAGCCGTCATGACACAAATTTAAGGGCAATTGTGTGCGATGCACTACTAGTAGTACTGACCACTTAAAGACTGTGAAGTTGAACCATGACTTACTTACAGAGGAAGGACAAATTGACAAAGTAAATGACTTACTGAACAACAATGCTGACATTTTTTCAATGAGCTCAAGTGACTATGGACATACTCAAACATTAAAGCATAGTATACCTCTCGTCGATGAAACACCTTTCAAAGTTCCTAGAAGACGCGTAAGACCATCAGATTATAATGAACTAGTGGATACTTTAAAAGAGATGGAGCGAGACGGAATAATCAAGCCAAGCAAAAGCTGCTACGCGTCTCCAATAGTAATTGCTAGAAAAAAAGATGGAACGATGAGAATCTGTATTGACTTTAGAACATTAAACTCTAAAACAGTTGGGGATGCGTTCCCAATGCCTAATGTGTTAGAAGCATTTGATGCACTCGGAGGTGCAAAGTATTTCACAACTCTTGATTTGACCTCAGGATATTATCAAATTGAAGTTGAAGAAAAAGACCAACACAAAACTGCCTTTTCTACACCGTTCGGGTTATACGAATATCAGCGTATGCCAATGGGACTTAAAAACAGTCCAGCCACGTTTCAAAGATTAATGTTTATTGTTTTTGGAGATATGAACATTGAGAAATTACTTATCTATTTAGATGACCTTATCATTTTTTCAAAAACATTCGATGAACACCTTGAAAGATTGCAACAAGTTTTTGACCGACTGCGCAAACATGGACTAAAGTTAAAGCCATCGAAATGCCATTTATTTCAAAATGAAGTGAAGTATCTCGGCTATATCGTAACTCAACATGGAGTCACCACAGATCCAGACAAAGTGAGACAAGTAAAAGACTGGAAAACACCACAAACACCAACTGAAGTACAAAGCTTTCTTGGATTCGTAGGATACTACAGAAGGTTTATAAAAGACTTCGGGAAAATCGCAGCACCGTTACACAAGTTATGTTCTACGACAGCTAAGCACAGCAAAGGTAAAGTGCGCAACAATCGCAAGACTACATTTGAATGGACACCGGAGTGCAACAACGCCTTTGAGTTACTGAAAGAAAATATGGTAAATGCTCCTGTGCTTGCCTATCCAGATTTTAACTTACCGTTCATCGTCCAAACAGACGCAAGTTCAAAAGGACTTGGCGCAGTACTATCGCAAATTCAAGAGGGTAAAGAACGTCCTATAGCTTATGCTATTAGGAAATTGTCACAAGCTGAAGAACGATATCCAGCACATCAACTCGAATTTCTAGCCATGAAATGGTCTATTACAGACAAATTTAAAGATTATCTATATGGTCAACCGTTTACAGTTCAAACAGACAACAATCCGTTATGTTATGTGTTAAAAAGTGCCAAATTGGATGTCTGTCGACAGCGTTGGGTAGCAGAATTAAGTGGATACAACTTTAACATATTCTATCGTCCTGGAAAAAGCAATGGAAATGCAGATGCGTCATCACGAATTGAACACACTGAAGTAATAAACACACTTAATAAAGTCATAACGAAACCACCAGAAGATGCTCTCGTCCAAACTAGCAACAGCCAGATGGTCAAAGGACACGAAGTACTTCCAACGATGCCGCTACAAGAGATGCAAAAGCACCAGAAAGAGGACCATGATATCAACACTGTAAAAGAAATTATCCAATCTGATCAAAGACCAACACGAAAAGAACGAACAACTTTCACAAGAGACACAAGGATCCTGTTAAAGCAACGTAAGAAGCTACAAATCGTCAATGGAATACTAGTCAGAAATGTACAATTACCACAGTTAGGATCGGTACAACAGATTGTATTACCAAAACCATTGCGTCAACAAGTATTATCAAGTATACACAATACAACTGATCATCCAGGTAAAGAAAGGACACTTCTACTTCTTAAGGAACGTTACTACTGGAACAATATGAGTAAAGAATGTGAATTGTTTTGTGACTCCTGTCGAAGATGTGGTTTGCGGAAACCACTGGCAGTAGAGAGAGCACCACTTCAAAGTATACACACCTCAAGACCGTTAGAGCTAGTTTGTATAGACTTTTTAAAGTTAGAGAAGTCGAAAGGTGGATTTGAAAATGTTCTTGTAGTGACTGACCACTTTACGCGTTTAGCGCAAGCCTACTCTACTAAGAATCAAATTGCTACAACTGTAGTGAAGACACTGTGGAAACGATTTTTCTGTGTTTACGGAATACCAGAACGAATTCATGCGGACCAAGGACGAAACTTCGAGAGTGACTTGATGAAAGAAATGTGCAAAATCACTGGAATAGACAAAAGCAGAACGACTCCTTACCACCCCCAGGGGAATGGTACAACAGAGCGCTTCAACTCGACGTTAATGAATATGCTAGGAACACTGGATACATCAAAGAAAGCTGACTGGAAGGAACACATCGAAACTATGACCCATGCTTATAATTGTACCATCCATGAATCTACTGGATTTTCGCCTTATCAACTGATGTTTGGTAGACAGCCAAGACTTCCTGTAGATCTTGCGTTTGGTGTACAGTTGTCAGATGAAGCACAAGAGGAAACTTACAGTGAATACATCACAGCTTTTAAAGATCGTCTTCAAGAGAGTTATGAAGCAGCACGCCAGGCGTCATCCAAGGCAAAGGAAAAACAACAGAAGAACTACGACAAGAAAATGCGGGGTAACGAGTTTGCAATAGGAGATCGTGTGCTGATGCTAGCCAAAGGAATTAAAGGTAGACATAAATTAGCTGATAGATGGAAAGGACCCTATTGCGTCGAAAGAAAACACAAAGATCAATCTGTATATGATATTGTATCTGAGAAAGATGGACAAAAACACACAGTACATAGAAACTTTATTAGACAGTGTATGTTCCTAGAAGACAACAGTCAGGAAGTTGATGAATCGCTACCTAAAGAACAGCCACCAGCATCAAAAGAAACTGACAGTCAGAACCTCACTAATGATGACACTGCTGCTGTTGAAGAGATGGTAGATGAGATTATAACGACTGAAGCAGATAAAGGTAAAGAAAGTGATCAAGCAGACAAGTGCAGTAAAGACCCTGATGATAATACAGCAGAGAACGCTCCAGATCCAGAAGATGTTGATGTCAAAGACGAACCAAGGCCAAAGAGACAGCGCAAGAAACCTGCTTATCTTAAAGACTTTGTATGTCAACACCAATATGTACGTGAATCTGAACTTTATCAAACCAAGTTAAAGAAAGGACTTGAACTTTTTCACAAACTACGTAGCAAATACTTGTATAGTTGATTATCGTTGAATTTTTTTTGTAAACAAATGCTGTGGACGACATTTTCTGTGCAGAGGGAGGATGTGGGCCTGTGGTAGGACAGGTCCGAGAAAGACTGGGACGAGGGAAGCATGGTGTGTGAGAGAGAGAGAGCGGCCATATTTTGTTGAATAAAGTTGTTATAAGAGAGTTTAGTCGTCTGTGGATATCCTGGGCCACATAAACTCCAAAATTGTTTCATTGGTTGTGTTTAGCAGTAAAGATAATATATATTGAACAGGATTTCACACAATAAGTGTTTACATTTATAATAATATAATATTATCATATAGACTGAGATATGAAATAATGTGTTTATGTGATTTTATTGATGTTGTAAATGCCTGTCAGTACAAAGATATGGCATGAAATAATTTTTGAAAGGAGCTGTATGATGTAAACACACTTAATTCAAAATCTGAGAACTGTTCACAAATCTGACGTATAAGCAGATGACATTTTGTAAATATAAAATGTGATTACAGTAGATTTTTCAACAATGAAACATTTTATGGTATTTACTGAGCTATTGATCAACACAAGTACCTGGTACTTTGACAAACTGCAAACTAACTTTCTCAATATGCATAGTATTGCATTCTTTCACACAGCCGTTGCTATCACAAAAATGTACTTTAGGAGATCTTCCAAGGAAAAATCTCATCTTAACTAGAAAGTGAATCTTGGGTCCATCCCCATGCATAAATACTGCTCCATTCTGCAGGAAATTGCACTTTGAAAAGTCATTAAAATAATAATTAAGCCATTTTCCATAAACCATGTCTTTCGTTTTGCTTGAAAACAGATATCAAAAGACATCGTGTCTGAAATACCGCGCTGAAGTTAGCAGCCAACTCAGCAGCCAACTCAAAATTTCAAAATATTGCTTCCATTGTTATGTATTACAACTTATACATCTTACTGAATACTTTCATGAAGAAATAACATATACCTATTAAAATAATATAAATATATTTAATATATTTCATGTCAAGTTTTAGACCTTACCATCAATGTGGTATATCTCAAAATGTCGATATATTGCTTCAATTCTTATATAACACGAATGAGATTAATTATTTATCACTTTTATGAATAATGTAATTATCAATATAATATTAATAAATTGAATATATTACTTATTAACTATTAGAGCTTAACATAAATTATGTTTATCTAAAATATCGAATCAAAACACAACCACTTCAGTTGTAACAATCGAGCTTTGTAGATGGGATTCGGACCACTTAGTTGTAACAATCGAGCTTTGTAGATGGGATTCTGACCACTTCAGTTGTAACAATCGACCTTTGTAGATGGGATTCGGACCACTTTAGTTATAACAATCGAGCCTTGTAGATGGGATTCTGTACACTTCAGTTGTAACAATCGAGCTTTGTAGATGGCATTCAGTCCACTTTAGTTGTAACAATCGAGCTTTGTAGATGGGATTCTGACCACTTCAGTTGTAACAATCGAGCTTTGTAGATGGGATTCTGACCGCCTCAGTTGTAACAATCGAGCTTTGTAGTTGGGATTCTGACCACTTCAGTTATAACAATCGAGCTTTGTAGATGAGATTCAGTCCACTTTAGTTGTAACAATCGAGCTTTGTAGATGGGATTCTGACCGCTTCAATTGTAACAATCGAGCTTTGTAGATGGGATTCGGACCACTTTAGCTGTAACAATCGAGCTTTGTAGATGGGATTCTAGCCACTTTAGTTGTAACAATCGAGCTTTGTAGATGGGATTCTAGCCACTTCAGTTGCAACAATCGAGCTTTGTAGATGGGATTCGGACCACTTTAGCTGATACAATCGAGCTTTGTAGATGGGATTCTGACCACTTTAGCTGTAACAATCGAGCTTTGTAGATGGAAGAACAGCCACCTTTACATGACAATCGAGCTTTGTAGATGGAAGAACAGCCACTTTGACTATGACAATCGAGCTTTGTAGATGGAAGAACATCCACCTTTACTATGACAATCGTGCTTTGTAGATGGAAAAACAGCCACTTTGAATATGACAATCGAGCTGTGTAGATGGAAAAACAGCCACCTTTACTATGACAATCGAGCTTTGTAGATGGAAGAACAGCCACCTTTACTATGACAATCGAGCTTTGTAGATGAAAGAACTGCAGCCACATCACTCAGGATCTAAGCTTTATTAAATAATCCCATCTACAAAGCTCGATTGTTACAACTGAAGTGGTAAGAATCCCATCTACAAAGCTCGATTGTAACATCTAAAGTGGAGAGAATCCCATCTACAAAGCTTGATTGTAACATCTAAAGTGGAGAGAATCCCATCTACAAAGCTCGATTGTTACGACTGAGTTGGTCAGAATCCCATCTACAAAGCTCGATACTTACAACTTAAGTGGCCAGAATCCCATCTACAAAGCTCGATTGTTACAACTGAAGTGGTCAGAATCCCATCTACAAAGCTCGATTGTTACAGCTAAAGTGGTCAGAATGCCATCTACAAAGCTCGATTGTTACAACTAAAGTGGACTGAATCCCATCTACAAAGCTCGATTGTTACATCTAAAGTGGAGAGAATCCCATCTACAAAGCTTGATTGTAACATCTAAAGTGGACTGAATCCCATCTACAAAGCTCGATACTTACAACTTAAGTGGCCAGAATCCCATCTACAAAGCTCGATTGTTACAACTGAAGTGGTCAGAATCCCATCTACAAAGCTCGATTGTTACAGCTAAAGTGGTCAGAATGCCATCTACAAAGCTCGATTGTTACAACTAAAGTGGACTGAATCCCATCTACAAAGCTCGATTGTTACAGCTAAAGTGGAGAGAATCCCATCTACAAAGCTTGATTGTAACATCTAAAGTGGAGAGAATCCCATCTACAAAGCTTGATTGTAACATCTAAAGTGGAGAGAATCCCATCTACAAGGCTTGATTGTAACATCTAAAGTGGAGAGAATACCATCTACAAAGCTCGATTGTTACAACTGAAGTGTACAGAATCCCATCTACAAAGCTCGATTGTTACAACTAAAGTGGACTGAATCCCATCTACAAAGCTCGATTGTTACAACTGAAGTGTACAGAATCCCATCTACAAGGCTCGATTGTTATAACTAAAGTGGTCCGAATCCCATCTACAAAGGTCGATTGTTACAACTGAAGTGGTCAGAATCCCATCTACAAAGCTCGATTGTTACAACTAAGTGGTCCGAATCCCATCTACAAAGCTCGATTGTTACAACTGAAGTGGTTGTGTTTTGATTCGATATTTTAGATAAACATAATTTATGTTAAGCTCTAATAGTTAATAAGTAATATATTCAATTTATTAATATTATATTGATAATTACATTATTCATAAAAGTGATAAATAATTAATCTCATTCGTGTTATATAAGAATTGAAGCAATATATCGACATTTTGAGATATACCACATTGATGGTAAGGTCTAAAACTTGACATGAAATATATTAAATATATTTATATTATTTTAATAGGTATATGTTATTTCTTCATGAAAGTATTCAGTAAGATGTATAAGTTGTAATACATAACAATGGAAGCAATATTTTGAAATTTTGAGTTGGCTGCTGAGTTGGCTGCTAACTTCAGCGCGGTGTCTGAAATTCAGAGTAAGGGTTTGAATATCTCCTTTTTCTTTAAGTGCTGCAACAAGAGAGCACCTTAGTGAGTCTAAATTGTCCTGGATTAGTTCTGTGGATGGTCTTGGCTTATAAAAATACTCCAATAATGCTTTTGAAAGGTGGTGTTCAGGTTCCCAGGTACTTTCAGAGGCACTGTAATTTTTCCACTTAACCAGGAATATGCAATCCTGTAAAAAAGTATTTTATAAGTCCTTTAAGAGGCCTGAATAAACGAAGTTTAAATGTTGTTATCATATACATTGTTATTTGTACGATAATCTAATGACAACAATTACCTCTTCATTTGTCCGTTTTGCAACCAGTCTTTCCGCTTCATAAATACCTACACACTTTTTAAACGTCCTGGATGTCTTTGTTCGTGGCATTTCAAGGTCAATACTGCTTAAATTATGAAGAATTTTATAAGAAATCGAAGATGAAGACGACCTTTTCAACTTACTAGACGCCATTTTGTTTATTCGCAATGGGAGTTACCGCTGCTAAATATGCGCGGGCGCTAAAAGTCTGATACTTCTGGTAATGTGGAAGAACAGCCACCTTTACTATGACAATCGAGCTTTCTAGATGGAAAAACAGTCACTTTTACTATGACAATCGATTGTAACAACTAAAAGGGTTAGAATCCCATCTACAAAGCTCGATTGCAACAACTAAAGTGATAAGACTCTCATCTACAAAGCTCGATTGTAACAACTAAAGTGGTCAGAATCCCATCTACAAAGCTCGATTGTAACAATTAAAGTGGTCAGAATCCCATCTACAAAGCTCGATTGTAACAACTAAAGTGATAAGAATCTCATCTACAAAGCTCGATTGTAACAGCTAAAGTGATAAGAATCCGGCTCATCTACAAACGTTACTAGCAATATGAGTCTTTGAGCCGCGGTCAGCGGAAGTTTGTTTGGTGATTATTATACCACAACTTTTAGTGTTTCGATGCCAAAAAGAATATCTAAACCTTCTGATTTCTCTTGATTTACTTAAGAAAGAGGCGATGCTACGATTCTTAACTTGCGATCTAAGACGTTTTTTTCAAAATTACTCATACTGTCTGAACTCTGGTCTGAACAGCTCATGATTAAAGATTTGTTTTGAATTTTCGCGCGAAAAATGAAAAAACTAGGAGTCAATATAAGTCAGGCATTACATACATACCGAGTAAGCCTAAAAACTAGTTTGGATGAGCCAGAGAAACAAAATGGCGTACGAGTTAGAGATTTCTCTATGTTTTAGCCTTCCTGCTCAACTTCAGGGCTTCGAAAGTAAACATGGCGGAACCCAAACACAAGCTTTGAAGTATGCTTTCTTCGTTGGCAAAAGGAACCAGTTTAGATCGGGATTTTTTGCAAATATCCAAGCGAAATTGCTTCATAAAATGCTCTAAAAGACAATGAGATTGAACCAAACTTCAGCAACTGTACCTACAATAGCAATTTTGCAAGCAGAAAAGGATCAACTTGGAGATTTTCGTGGTACATGATAGCACAAGTAAGCATCATTTAATGATTTTGTAAAATGCTTGAGGGAACCGGTTTCTCGTATACAAATCCATTTCATTTTTTGTCATATTACAGATGAGACAAAATCTATTGCGATTTTAACAATCCAAACTATACAACCGAAGGTTGGAAAGATTATTTTGGCATTTATTTAAATTTCCCCTACATTTCTTATAGAAGTTGACGGCCATTTTGAGAGAAATTATTCGTCAAATGAGCATGCGCGAACTCCATCTTGACTCATATTGCTAGTAACGAGCTCGATTGTAACAACTAAAGTGATAAGAATCCCATCTACAAAGCTAGATTGTAACAACTAAAGTGGTCAGAATCCCATCTACAAAGCTCGATTGGCACAACTAAAGTGGTCAAAATCCCATCTGCAGAATTTTCTGTTTTGATTTGACATTTTAAATAACATCATTTATGAAAATCTCTAAAAGTTAATAAGTAATATATCAAATTTATTAATCTTATATTGATAATAACATTATTCATAAAAGTGACTGATAAGATATTTCATTCGTAATATATAAGAATTGAAGCAATATATTGACATTTTGATTTATACCACATTGATGGTAAGGTCTAAAACTTGACATGTAATATATTAAATATATTTATATTATCTTAATAGGTGTATGTTATTTCTTCATGAAAGTATTCAATAAGATGTATAATTTGTAATACATAACAATACAAGCAATATTTCGAAATTTTGAGTTGGCTGCTGAGTTGGCTGCTAACTTCAGCGCGGTCATAATTTCTGCATATTTCTGTATATATATATATGTATATATATATACATATACAGCCAACTGCAAAAATTCTGTCGTTTTGAACATGTATAAATATATATATATATTTTGTTGCAACAAAATAATTTTTATGGCAAAGAATTACGAGTTTAGTAGATTTAGAGATTAGTATTTTAGAGTCAACCTCAGGTGACGTCATAGCTGTACGGTTTGGGGATCCACTGTCTGACAATGTGGGAAAACCCCCCTCTAGTGGTCACTTCCCGCCATTGCCGCTTGCAAATTTACTGCAAAAGCAAAGTGAGTTTGACGAAAATGTTAATATTTTCGCTATAATACTGACTGAATTCTTTACCATTTGAGAAGCAATCGGTTTTCTTTAGTTAGTAAGGTCGAATTCTTTCTAGTTTAGAAGCAACCGAAGTTTTAATTTTGTAAATTTTTTGTTTCCGATTGGATTTTCTTCAACCGTTTTGAAGCAATCGGCTCGAAGGGATTTGAGCTTTTTCTTTTATCAACAACAAGAAATTATTTTTGTTTTCTTCTAGTACTTGTCGGTATGTTTCAGCCCAAAGTCATGGTCGGTTCTTGGTCATTCGTATGTTCGAGGTTTGGCCACCGATTTGTCAAACAATTGGACTTCGACCTTCCTCAGTGCTCAATTCGGCTGTTTGGAGAAGGAGGGCGAACTGTCCAGAAGATTAAACAGCACGACTGGCAAACCATACAGCATTATTCTCCGGACATTATTTTATTAGAAATTGGGGCCAACGATTTGTCGATCCTGCCTCCGGAAACGGTTGGCTCGCAAATTGACGATTTAGTTAGCGAGATTTTACGTGTGCAAGCTGCCCAAATTATAGGCGTTGCAAAAATTACTAGGCAACAATCTTTAGTTTTTAATAACAGTGCCGCGATATTGAATCAATATTTAGAAGTGGTACTGGGTGAGAAGGAAAGCGTGTTTGTTTGGGCACACCGTGGTTTACTCGATCCACAAAATCAAAAATTACTCCCAGATGGAGTACATCTCAATAATCATGGGCAATATAAACTCTACAGGAGCTACAGAGGTGCTATTATTCATGCACTGAAATTGTTAAATGACGCCGCTTGATATAGGCGAACTATTAAATTCACCCAGTTGGAATATTATCATATTATGAGGAGTAAACTGGCTTATATGTACATTGTTTATCAATTTGTTTTTAATGGGGGATGTAGATATATCTTTATTATACCAGTTGTGATAAATTAAAACATTCCTTAACACATGCTGCTTGTAGTGTCATTTTACTAGTAAGGGTTAAGATATTGCTTTCTCTATTTCGGTCGTCTTTCCTTGGCTTGTTAGTGTTGTTTTTGTGTCATCGTACGAGAGTGTCACATTCATCTCTTCCGAGTACTTCTTAGCGTCTTTTAGAACAGATTTGAACCCTTTGGCGATCTTTCTTTCCTCAAACTGTCTTACTAGCTTGATTCTCGGGTCTTGGCTTCTTGTGATGTAGTTTGATGTCTTTATCTTTGTGGTTTTGTATGTCATCTAGACTTCTTTCATACCTCTTCCTCCATCTCTGGTAGGTAACTACAGTGCTTTAGTTGATTCACTTACATGTAGTCCTCCATGTTGTTGTAGGATCTTTCTGGTTTCACGATCTATTTGTTTTAGCGAGTTTATTATTATTATTATCTTTTATTTCACAGCAAATACTAATGATTTTACAATATTAATTGCTGGCAGATGTTACATAACTCCAGCTCAAGAGCTATCCTGATCCTGAGAGCTGGAGTACTTTTCTAATGATATGGGCCGTGCCCAGAAGTACAGATTTTTGGATATTCGCTATATTACAACATTTGATTCCTAGTCTTTTTAATTGTTCTTTGAATTGAGCGGGTATCGCTCCTAGTGATCCAATGACTACTGGTACTGTTGTTGTTTTCATTTCCCAAAGTCTTTCTATTTCAATCCTTAGGTCTTGGTATTTGTTGACCTTTTCGTTTTCTTTTTCTTGTATTCTGTGGTCAGCTGGTACGGAAATGTCAATTATTTGTACTCTTTTGTTTTTTTTGTCTATCACAACGATGTCAGGTCTTCTGGCTGATATTTTTTTATCTGTGTAAATATTAAAGTCCCACAGTATCTTGACATCATCATTTTCTTCAACTGCTTTGGGTTGATGCTTCCACCATTTGTCTTCACATTCTATTCCATTCTTCTCACATATATGCCAATGAATATTCCTGGCCACATTGTCATGTCTTTGCTTGTACTCATTTCCAGCAAGCACTTTACATCCTGAAACTATATGTTCAACAGTTTCAGTTTTTTCTTTACATAGTCTACAGAGCGGCGAGTCGTTGTTCTTATAGATATTATTTAGTGCTTTCACTGGCAATGACTGATCTTGTGCTGCTGTGATGAGGCCTTCAGTTTCTATTTTGAGATCTCCTTTATTTAGCCACTTGTTCGTACTTTCGATGTCAATCTTCCCTTCAATATTTCTTATGTATTGTCCATGGAGTGGTTTGTTCTTATATGCTTGCATTCTTTCGTGTTGTTTGCGTTGATGGTATTCTTTCTTTGTTTCTGAATGTTCTTTAATGATATCTGGTGTATCTTTGATGATATCAGATAGGTATTCGTTCTTCTTTACATACTCATTCAATGCAATTTCTTCTTCATGCACAACATCTTCGATTGACTTCAGGCCTCTGCCTCCGTTAGATCGTGGTAGGTAAAGTCTATCAACATCAGCACGTGGATGTAATCCGCGATGGATGGTCATTTGTTTTCTGGTCTTTCTATCCATTTCTTTGACTTCTTCCATATTCCATTTCACAATTCCAGCTGTGTATCGAACGACTGGTATGGCGTAGGTATTGATGGCCACTATTTTATTTCTTCCATTCAGTTTTGACTTTATTATTATTATTATTATTATTATTATTATTATTATTATTATTATTATTATTATTATTATTATTATTATTATTAAACAAAGAATGGAACAATCCAGAGTTATTGCAGTATTAGTGAAAATCGTTTTTCTCATGTTTTGTAATAGATTCAAGTAGCCAATTGTAAATTACCTATTATTAGTGAGATTTACAATTGTACTTAAGGTAAAAACTCAATAAAATTTCCATTATTATTATTATTATTATCGAGAAGAAGATAGCTACAATCATAAGATCTAGCCTATAGAGAAAGACTACCAACAATTTTGTTAGCCTTTGTTACAATAGTTTTCACAGTTTTCAACATATTTTTAAGAATGTTCATCCTGACTTTGAAATAGTCCTGATAAAACTTTTCTAATTATTGTTTCACTGTCCATCAGTACTGTCCTCTGTATTTCTCCTAAAACCTTTCTGCTCTTCTCTTCATCCTTTCCAAATACCATTTCAACGTATTTTGACGTCTCTCTCACTCCTCCACCAAGTGCTCCTATTATTATTGGTACCACTGTGATTTTATAGCCCGGTCGTCTTTCACGCATTTCGAATGCCAGTTGACGGTACTTGTTTAGTTTCTCTATGCGTTTGTCTTCGATGTTACTTTCTTGAGGACATGCCACATCACAAATCCAAATTTTCTTTGTTATTTTGTCCTCCAGCGTTATGTCTGGTCTTCTAGCCTTTGTTGTTTTCCTCATTTTAAATTCAAAATCCCAAATTAACTTTGCATCCTCATTTTCAAGCACATGTCCTCGTTCCCACCTCTCTCTGTACCACTTGGTGTCAGCTTCAATCGGATTATAACATTTGACCCATGTAGTCGCTAAAATCATTAGTGCTCTATTATGTCTTGATAAATATTCTCCACTCGCTAAAACCTTACATCCAGCGAGAAGATGATGAACTGTTTCTTTATATTCACCACACAGTCTACATTTGTCATAGTCACTTAATCCTCTAGCTACCTTCCAGGATCGTGTTTCCACCATTTGCTCTAGCATTGTCAATATAGCTGCAGTTTTTCTTGGCTCCAATTTTTGTTTCAACCACAAATGACATTCATTGTCTTGCTTTCTATAACTTTCACGCTGCATCTCTTTCGTTGAGCAACGAGCGATTCTTTTCTCCTGCAGACCTTTATTCAACCTTGATTTTACTATTTTCCATGTCTGTTTCCAGTCCTTTTCAATAATTTCATCTTCTAGTATAACTCTTTCTTCAGCAAACTCTATTTTCTTTCCAACTGATTGCATTATGGTTACTGCATCATCTTTGATTGAGCCACTCTCCTTGAACAATTGTCTTTCCCAAGCTGCTTTTATCCATATGTTGCTTGATGTTGCCATATAACAAGCTACACGTAATTTTGTTTGTGCGTATACATCCCATAACGATTTCCGTCCCCTACCACCTGCATTCCGTTTCATGTATAACCTTTCATCACTTGACTGTCTTCTTAACATGTTTTTCGTTCTCAATTCTCTCTTGACGACTTGGTCTAGCTCAGTCAATTCCGACTTTGTAAATTTACAAACGTTCATCGGGTATGCAACAACAGGAATCACTTTAGTGTTAATTGCTTTCATTAAATTCTCATCATTCAGTCCCGTCTTAGTAATCATCTTCATTCTTCTTTCCACTTCCTCCATAACTCTGTTATATACAGCTTTGGTCTTAATGCCATCTGCTTGTTCTACTCCAAGAAATTTGTATATTTCACTTTGATCCGGATCCATTGTTTTCATTCTTTCCTGTAGTACTTGAAGGCCATCTCCCCTAACCATTTTACCGCGTTCGAAAACAATTTCTGCACATTTTGTAACTCCATAACACGCTCCAGTATCATGACTTGCTTTTACAATAGTTTTGTTCACGTCTTTCAATATATTATGACTTTCTCGATACACTTTTAGATCATTTATAAACAAACTGTGAGTTCTTTTAACTTCTTGTCTTCCTGGTTGACCCAATCGGTAACCTTTTGTTTCCTGCAGCAATTTACATACTGGAATTTCTGATATACAGAAGCCCACTGGCGAGAAGCTGTCTCCTTGTAGGAAACCACATTTGATATCAATCCACCTACTTGTCTCTTTCTCTCCATTTTTCCACACTTCAAGTTTTGTTTTCCACTTATTCATCAGCTCCTTTAACAAACCTATGACGTTCTTTGGTAATCCAATTCATTCATACACCCTTAGCATCCAGTCATGATGTACTTTGTCATATGCCTTCTTGTAGTCATAAAACGCCACTGCTAAATTACGGTGATACGCTTTTACCTCCTCCATGATACATCTATCAATGATAAGTTGGTCAACAGTTCCAAGAACTCCCTCAACCGCACCCAGTTGACCCTCATCCCAGATGTTGTTTTGGACTGAATGGTTTCTCATATACTTGCCAATTATACCGGTGAGTAGTTTGTAGGATGTATTCAAACACGTTATGGGGCGGTAGTTTTTTTCGTCGCCAAGTTCTTTCATCTTTGGAAGCAGCACTGTTCTTCCTGTTGGCCACCATACTGGAATTAAACCTGTATCATCTAATACTAGCTTGAATGCTCTTTGAAGTGCACTTTGTGCAGACGTTAATTTCTTCCACCAGGAGTTCTGGATTCCATCAATGCCAGACGATGTCCAATTTTTTCTCTTCTTGGTCTCTGACTTTATTTCTTGGAGTTTCACGTCAAACTTATTAACCTGCAGGACTTGTTGTATTAATTATGTCTTCACTTTCTGCATCCATGGCGTTTGTGGTGTCATTTCATCTTTTTCCCATATGCCTCCCCAAAATTGTACGAATTTATTCATCTCTGGAATTTGTCCTTCATGTTCTATTTCACCTTGTATTCTCTTGAAAAATCCCTTATGATCTTTTTCAAATAAAGCATTATCCATAATCCGTCTACTTCTTTCTACCATCTTATCCAATTTCACTTTTTTATAACGCAATTCGTCAATCCATGTTTCCTTATATTTTTTTAGTAGTGAGGAAATTGGTTCTTGGTTATTCATTGATAGTCGTAATTGAGTTAATATATTCTTCTCTCTGGTGGTTGCCTTTCTCTTTATTTTTAGTCTATGTAGCTCGTTACTTATTCTTGCTACCCTTTGTCTGAGATCTTTCATTTCAGCTTTTAACTTCCTTTCGCGTCTGTTACCATTCACAGCCTTAATCTTTGTATTTTTCTTGCCTTTTACTTTGATTCCCATTTTTCGTTCTATTTCTTTTCCCATGGCATATACTTTATCCGTTACTTCCAAAATAGTATCCTCATTACGTAGATGATGGGCAAGTATGTTGTCTGCATGTGCTCTTTAAGATATCATTTGGTAACTTCATTTTCCTCAATCGTTCCCTAGGTACTAAATCCTGCATCGTACTTTTATGAAGATCTCGAAATTGCTCAAGGAACAGTTGATTCAGTTCTTCATCCAAGTTTGTTTCTTTATCATCATCATCAGTTGCTTCAACTACTATATTCTCTACATCCGATTGATAATCATCAATTTTCTCTTCTTCTGCTACGTCACGTTCTTCTTCACTTTGTTGCTCATTATTAATCACATTTTCTTCCCTCACTAGCATAAGGTTATTAACTTCTGGTTCTGGTTAATTATTATTATTATTATTATTATTATTATTATTATTATTATTATTATTATTATTATTATTATCATCATCATCATCATTATTATTATTATCGCTATTAGATCCACTTATTTTATTTTTTGCAAAAGGAACAAAGACTGGGAAAACATTGAATTAATGAAATTCTAAGATATTAATTTTGTTTGTTTGTTTGTTTGTTTGTTGTAGTTTTATTTTCTATTTTTGTTTTATATATTTCATATACTAAAAAGCTAGTTGTAATCGTTTTTGATCAATTTTAGTTCAAGAAGCAAATTGTAAATTACCTTAACAGCGAGATTTGCAATTGTAACAAAAAATAAAATAAAGTTTACATTATTATTATTATTATTATTATTACTCCAGATATGTTCTTTCTAAAGTATCTTGGCATTTTATGGTTGCAGATTTATCAAAAACATGGGTTACTGAGAATATTGATAATATTGTTATAGGATACATCCGCAAATGGCTAGAAATTCCAGTTTCTGGAACTCTTAGCAATGTTTTTCTTCCCATCAATAAATTTGGGCTAAACATAAATCCTCCGTCTGTCAAGTTCACCCAATGCCAAGTTATTTTAAGAAAAGTACTCAAAGCCTCCCCTAACGAAGACATCAAACAACTCTGGGAACCAACCGCAAGTCACACCAACATCCAATATGACAGATACAAATCAACAAAAGAAATCATCAAAGAATTTCATGAAGGTCAAGAAATCAAATTTTGTAATCAACTGTCTTCCCAAGGTCTATTTTTCAGAGCTGTATTGAATAACTCCCTTCCTCAGTTTAATAAAGTCTGGTCACTATAGTCCGGCGGATTCATGGGGAATTTTCAAGGAATTGTGGGATTTTGCTTAAAAGCATGAAACTTTGTCACAGTGTAGTACTTGTTGCGAGGAACAATTTAAGATATGGTGCCAAGTCAATTTCACCTATGACGTCACACTATGACGTCATCAATTGTAACCATGTTTCTTTGTATATATTCTCATATTTTATGAAATGGTTTCATTAGGATTTTGTTCAAGAGCATGAAACTTTCTCAAAGTCGAAAAGTTAATGCGGAAAAACAAAGTAAAGCATGAGGATAAGGCAAAATAGTTTTCAAAACGTCGTATGATGACGTCATCATTTTTATCAAGATAATTTCTATATAATTTCATCAAATATTCAAGTATTTTTTATAAAAATGTTGAATATTAAAGTGGAGCTCTTTATAATCGTGAAAGCTACCCAATAGTTGTGAAAGCTAAATCTTAGTAAAGCAAGTGTACAATAACATTCAAAGAAAGTAAGTTACGGCAGTTATTGTCAGTGGAATCTACATAAGCCTTGAAAGTCTTCTTATATTTACAATTTTCTAGGAGTGTCCAGTTGTTATTGAAATGCTTTAATAAGCAAATTCTTTTGCAGTATCATTTTATTCACTATATTAATTTATTTCCTATATACATTCTCACACATATTATCACTATTATATCTATTGTAACATTTTAGTTTTATTTATTTTATCTCCTTTCATTTTTATTTCTATATTAATATTATTTGTAATAAGATGGCGAATATGGGCATATACATATGGAATATGCGCCATATAAATACTAAATTGTTATATTATTAAACTGTTAATTTATTATCATTATTGCGGGCGACAATGAAAGGAAGATGCAAGTATAATCTTGATGAAACCCCACCAAGGGGCCTGAGCACTAGTGTTGGAGAGACTCTTTTGAACGTTTTCGACTTACAACTGGAATTCAAAGAATCTGAGGAAAACCGACTTACCATAGCAGGTTTTCACATAATCAGAATTTCTATAACACGTTGTGATGCAATTAAGTCTGATTTCCATATCATAATTGCTATGATCTCAATGATTCCAACTACCATAGCGATTTGCGAAGTTTCCATAAAATCAGGGGCTGAGGAAAAGAAAATGCACTGATTCTCCTGATTGGGAAGTCCTAGGTTTGACAACAAATCTATCTGATTCTTCTTGATTGTGATCGAAGGTAGAAAACTTTGTGTCTTTATTCAAAAAATGTCCATATTCGGTCCTCAAGTTATTCGACAAAATTAATAACCGCTTTTTGGAATGGCAAGGCAAAATTTACGTACATTCGGTTTCAAACATTTACTTTCCTCAACTTATTGCAGCAATGCCGTTTGAAGTAGAGTTCAGTCCACATCAAAATTGTGCAAGAGAAAATGATCTTTCCACACCTCCTAATGTTTTTTTCTAAAGGGTTTCTCAAACACCTTAGATTTCGTTTCGGTTCCTGATTTTTTTATTCACAAACCAAATGTAAGGGATCGCCATATTTTCTTTCATCAATGCCGTCTGCACTTCCTAACCCAAGGTTACCCCTAGTTATGCAGTTCAATGTATCATGTAGCTTTCATGATTGTTTACATGTTATCAGAATAACCGATTGGCAGGATAGTTCAGTTGGGAAAGCATTGGTTTGCCAACTGGAAGGCTGCAGGTTTCGAAAACTAGGGCACACCCTCAGGGTCTTAAAATAATTAAGCAGAATGTTCTTTGATTTATAATTGGTAGGCGTCACGTCTTCTCGGATAAGGAGGTTAAATTGTAGGGTCCGTCTGCCACATTTCACATTAACCAATAACGGGGGGACGTAAAAGAACAACTGAGGACGTAGATCACGACCATCCTCGGTGATAGGCCTACGCTAATACATACTAACTACTAATCAACCTCACGCTTGTAAAAACCGGATATACATTTTTATAAATGTTAGAGATTGTAAAGCGCATTGAGACATTAGGTGGAATACGATATATAAGCACTATATTACATAACTTACATAATAAAATACACATGAGCATAATATCTAATTTTGACATGACAATATCTTAAAGCCTTTCATAATCACCATTGCATTTACACAATGCCGTACAAGGCAAACATGATTTGATGCATTTACAGGCCGACATGCATCCCCTTAGGATTACATCCACATTTAACAAGCAAGCTACAGTCCTTCAACTCTGCAGGAAGGGTCATCCAAAATGGTTGCCACTGCCTTCTGGTGATACTAATAATAATAATAATCATCTTTATTGGGTTGCTAATAAAGCATAAGCTTTTTTCCAATTAGGCCCATAAATATAAATATGAAAAATTTACAAAAGTATTCAAATGCTATTCTAAACTATTACATTAAGTATCACTAAGCTAGATATATACATATTTATTATAATGAAAAAAAATAAATTTAAATTTAGATAAATAAGTAAACATAAATAAAAATATATGCAAGATACAATAAATATACATTATGCAATATAATATAATATAATATAGTCATTAATATATCTTATTTGTTAGAATCATGTCTGAAGCCTTAAATTGATCTAGAAAATGCTTCCTACACCTTTGATTAAAAGGTTTTAATGACTGAATTTTGTGCAATTCTGGAGGCAGGGCATTCCAAATAGAAGGAGCTACATGAGAGAACCTGCATTTTCCTGCATTGGTTCGAGATTTAGGGATAGTAAGGTTGGAATTAGTAACTCCCCTAGTCTTATAACAATGCTGAACCTGACACAAAAGATTTGAGAGGGAGTCAGGAGCTAAGCCATTCAAGCATTTAAAAGTGAGCTTGGCAAGTTTCTCCTTGATGACATCAGAGATTGGTAATAGTTTTTGGAAAAGTTTAACGGATGGATGCGAGTAGTCAGCACTGAGAAGCAATCATGCTGCTCGCTTTTGAGCTAAGAGTAATTGGTGAAGAAGGTCAGATGAACAATTGCCCCAGACAGAACAACAATATTCTATTGTGGGACGAACAAGTGTATTATATAATAAAAGCAAGTGCTTCTCAGATAAAACTGGTTTAACTTTCCTAATAAGCTCTAACTTAGAGTTGAATTTCTTAATAGCGGAGCTCCGCGCGGGCCGAAGGCCCGCGCAAGCGGAGCACCATAATTAAGAAAATATGGTAAACCATCGAGCTCATTTGAAATCGACCACAGGAAGCCCGGATTTCGAAAATACGTACAACGTCCGTCCGTACATACATACATACGTCCGTCCGTGTACATTCATGCAAAATTTGCTGACCAGATTTAGTGGGCGCCAAAACAATCATTATTTTTGCAGTTTTTGATGCAGTTCACTAAAATTTTTCTACAAAATGTATTTCTACACTTGACAATTAAAAAGAGCATGAAAATGGTAAATCTAAGCTGACAGCTTGAAGAGATTTAACTGAGAAAGAGAAACAAAGACCGCGGCGTGAAAAAGAAAGATAACTACGATTCAACGATGAAAAGCTACTTCAAAATATTTTCACTGACAAAATAAGTAAAAGTCCCTCATGGAGCTGTTTTTAACCATCCAAATGTGCAGTCATGCAGAGCTGTCATAATTCATCAATAGTCATTCAAAGCTGGAGATTTTACAAGCTATATTTTCTGGAAGAGTTTATTTGACAAGTTTGTCAGATGGTAAAAAAGGCCGTATTCTTCATGGATTCTTCGTGGCGTTTTTCAGTCATTACTTATCGACTAATCTACTTTTAATCTACTTTAGTAAAATCGACGGCGACAAATTTTCATAAAAAAACAAAAAACAAATATGCGCTGCATTTGCATCAATTCAAAAGAGGTGAACAGCAAGACGAACACGACTCCGGCATGTCGAAATCGAGGAAACTGAGGAAACCGAGGAAACCGAGGAAACTGAGGAAACTGAGGAAACTGAGGAAACTAAGGAAACTGAGGAAACTAAGGAAACACCTATAAATTGATTATTTAACTAAAAATGAGGGAAAACGTACTTCATCGAATGAAATCCGTATTAAAATGAAAACGGTGCGTCCAATCAGAAGCGAACGATCCAAGCTGCACTGTCAACAAACTTTCTGGCGCCTTTGCTAGTCCAGAGCGAAAAGGACTGCTCCACAATGCAGGTATACGTCTTTAAATGGAAAAAAATAGACAATTAAATAACCTATCGAATTGCAAACAAAGCAAAATAAGGACTATGGTGGTGGAGAAGACTATTTTCTGAATAATTCTCACTGCCGTCTAAAACAAGAAAAAAACAGCTTTTCAGTGATTTCGCTGAGACAACTCACTTTATTCGGAGTGCAAACGTCCGAAATATCTGCTACTTTCTATGGAAATAACCACAAAACGGAAATCTGAAAGATGTCAGGAGCTTTAAGGTACTCATCTGCTAAAGATATGGAATCTTTGAGTTAGCTTTCATTGAGGAAACTATGTCGATTGTTCATGACGACGCTGCTGTCACGCAACCGAACAACAATCCATATTCAAAGAAAAAAAAAACAAGAACAAAACACTGCTCTCACCTAGAAAAAAAAAAAACAACATAAAAACGTTAAGAACAATGCAACTTAATCACCAACAGTAGAAAGCCAGTCTGAATCGTCAAAATGTACAAAAAGTTTTAATCAACTTTTATAAGTTGCATTCGCGCGAAGGTTCAGTCTGCAAAGTCGTTCGCGACGAATGTAAACGTGTCTTTGGAAAACAAAATAATATTATTAAATATATTATTTCATCTTTGGTTCTTTGGTGCATTATTTATTCGGGATGTTATTTTAGTTTGTCTTTCAATCTTTACTTTTTTACTGTACTAAAAAGGCTCAGTACATGTATGTTAATGTACAAGATTGAGGATAGACCGGTTACGATAACAACTTTTTTTATAGGAGTTAAATCAGTCCAAATGAAAGTACAAAAAGCATGTACAAGACGGCCTATCTTTTCGAATTCTCTATCAAAGATGCTCTGGACTCATTGTTTATGTATATTTTGATGTACCCCCGGACTGTCGAATCCGAAACAACATTCAACAAGTTTATCACTGGCACTGCGAACTGTAGACGATATAAAGTAAGTTAATAATTTTCAACTAATCCAATGAATCACCTGTACAAAAGTTTCCTTAGTTTCCTCAGTTTCCTTAGTTTCCTCAATTTCCTTAGTTTCCTCAGTTTCCTCAGTTTCCTCAGTTTCCTCAGTTTCCTCAGTTTCCTCGATTTCGACATGCCGACACGACTCACGAAGATATATAATTTCACTCTGTTCATTCATCAATTTTTACGGAATATTCATACCACGGAGAGCTGTAGGATCAATGCAGATTTATCAACTATTCACGACAAAAAAACTTTTCACACAAGATGTTTGTCAACAAAGTAGGACTGCCAATTCATGGAGTGGATGGAAATGCAAATTTAGTACAATGTGTGATCGAGCAACACGAGCTTGCCATCGCCGTTCAGTTGAACTGTGTAAACATTTTAGAGGCGGTGAAAATGGTTTTGCTACTTTTAAAACTCTAAAAACATGAACAAGCTCATTGTAATCACAACTGAGTTCAGTGGAAAAGTGACAGTACAGGACAAGAAACGTGGCGCCGGTATGTTTACATTTTTTGACGATCTTTAATGAATTTTTTTTTACCATCCACATGAAAGCAGTTTGCAATAATTATATTCACTTGTTTTTGTAAGATATTTATCCATCATTGATATCTTTATGTGTGTGGGTTTTTTAATTTGATTTTTGTAATTCTTTGATTTGTTATTGAAAATAAAACGCTTGTATGAATTCGTGATTGTACTCATCTACAAGTTAAAATTTCAAAACTTCATACTAGCTATTTTTTAATTACGCAGTATTCACATTTGATAATTAAAAAATTCACAACCTTTATAGATAGATAGATTACCAATAAGTAATTCATTTCAAATTTCACCAGAAAAGTGAAATTTTTGTCGATATTGTTATAACATTTTTTTTCAAACGTGAAAGAGCGTAAAGCGAGAAGCGCGCGGGGATTTGCTTACAACTCAAAGAAGCCATCTTAGTGCTTTTCTAACTTCTCATTGGACAATCAATTTTAATTGACAAGTGCTATTTTTACCATGCATAACAACATATTTTTCGCATTTTTGCGTATAATAAAATCTTGTCGCATGCATAAAGCTTTGTGTATTTCAATTGATTATATGATTATTTGATCATGAAAAGAAAATAACGGCAAAAAAAAAAAAAAAAAAAAATGATCAAGAATTTGATAATTCGTAGTGAATGAGCAAATGAAATAATGAATGATTGAATAAAAAGTTCATTTCATTAAATCGGAGCTCCGCTATTAGGTTTACCTAATTTTTATATTACCGGACTATTAAGAAAATATGGTAAACCATCGAGCTCATTTGAAATCGACCACAGGAAGCCCGGATTTCGAAAATACGTACAACGTCCGTCCGTACATACATACATACGTCCGTCCGTGTACATTCACGCAAAATTTGCTGACCAGTTTTAGTGGGCGCCAAAACAATCATTATTTTTGCAGTTTGATGCAGTTCACAAAAGTTTTCTACAAAATGTATTTCTACACTTGACAATTAAAAAGAGCATGAAAATGGTAAAGCTAAGCTGACAGCTTAAAGAGATTTGACTGAGAAAGAAAAACAAAGACCCCGGCGTGAAAAAGAAAGATAACTACGATTCAACGATGAAAAGCTACTTCAAAATATTTTCAATGACAAAATAAGTAAAAGTCGCTCATGGAGCTGTTTTTAACCATCCAAATGTGCAGTCATGCAGAGCTGTCAAATTCATTCAATAGTCATTCAAAGCTGGAGATTTTCTGGAAGAGTTTATTTGACAACTTTGTCAGATGGTGAAAAAGGCCGTATTCTTCATGGATTCTTCGTGGCGTTTTTCAGTCATTACTTATCGACTAATCTACTTTTAAAAGTAAAATCGACGGCGACAAATTTTCATAAAAACAAAAACAAAACAAATATGCGCTGCATTTGCAGCAATTCAAAAGAGGTGAACAGCAAGACGAACACGACTCACGAAGATATATAATTTCACTCTGTTCATTCATCAATTTTTACGGAATATTCATACCACGAAGAGCTGTAGGATCAATGCAGATTTATCAACTATTCACGACAAAAAAAACTTTTCACACAAGATGTTTGTCAACAAAGTAGGACTGTCAATTCATGGAGTGGATGGAAATGCAAATTTAGTACAATGTGTGATCGAGCAATACGAGCTTGCCATCGCCGTTCAGTTGAACTGTGTAAACTTTTTAAGAGGCGGTGAAAATGGTTTTTGCTACTTTTAAAATTCTAAAAACAAGCTTATTGTAATCAGAACTGAGTTCAGTGGAAAAGTGACAGTACAGGACAACAAACGTGGCGCCGGTATGTTTATATTTTTTGACGATCTTTTATGAATTTTTTTTCACCATCCACATGAAAACAGTTTGCAATAATTATATTCACTTGTTTTGTAAGATATTTATCCATCGTTGATATCTTTATGTGTGTGGGTTTTTTTAATTTGATTTTTGTAATTCTTTGATTTGTTATTGAAAATAAAACGCTTGTATGAATTCGTCAGTGTACTCATCTGCAAGTTAAAATTTCAAAACTTCATACTAGCTATTTTTTAATTACGCAGTATTCACATTTGATAATTAAAAATTCACAACCGTTTTAGATAGCTAGATTACCAATAAGTAATTCATTTCAAATTTCACCAGAAAGGTGAAATTTTGTCGATATTGTTATAACATGTTTTTTTCAAACGTGAAAGAGCGTAAAGCGAGAAGTGCGCGGGGATTTGCTTACAACTCAAAGAAGCCATCTTAGTGCTTTTCTAACTTCTCATTGGACAATCAATTTTAATTGACAAGTGCTATTTTTACCATGCATAACAACATATTTTTCGCATTTTTGCGTAAAATAAATTGTTGTCGCATGCATAAAGCTTTGTACATTTCAATTGATTATATGATTATTTGATCATGAAAAGAAAATAACGGCAAAAAAAAAAAAAAAAAAAAATGATCAAGAATTTGATAATTCGTAGTGAATGAACAAATGAAAGAACGAATGATTGAATAAAAAGTTCATTTCGTTAAATCGGAGCTCCGCTATTAGGTTTACCTAATTTTTATATTAGTTTTATGGATATGCTCACTCCAGGTTAGAGATGGATCTATAATAACTCCCAAAAGTGTTTCGGAAAGAGAAGAACTAATAGCAGTACTGTTGATGGAAACCTCTAGACTGTCTGAGAGCAAAACACACATTTCTCGTAAATTGCATGATTTAGCATATTTTAATATATTCAAAACAAACTTTTCAGACTACAACACTTTTAAACAATCTAAGAACTCTTTTAATTCATCAAGGAAGTAAATCAGATGTTTTTGCACTAAATCTTCACTAACCTTTCTGTAAAGGCCATGTCACACTTGCATTTTTTTAGTGCAACATGTCTCACGAAAAAAAATGTTGCAAGTTGCAAGAGCATTTTGCGCGTATGACACCTCCTCGTGCAACTCGAAATTTTCTCCTTTATTTTGGCTGTGTGAAAAGTAGAATCAACTTCAATTTTTTGCAACAATTTTTAGAAATTGCTAATGTGACATGCTTGCGTGCACCTTGCAACATTAAAAATTTTCAATAAGTGCCGCGTTGACAAGTCTTCCTTTTTTCTATTTATGTTCGACATCTTTTACCATGTCAAGAAGGCACAATACAGTGAGCACTCACTTTTTAGCATTGTCATCGGCCATGTCTAGCTGTGAAAGTGACGAATGCTTGAATGTTTCAATTTATGCTTGGAACTATAAAACATTTTCTGCATGCGACAAGTTGCAAAGGAAATTGCTAGTGTGACTCCCACTCTTGCAACGTGCAACATTTTTTTTTTGCGAGACATCTTGTACGAAAAAAGTGCAAGTGTAACACGGCCTTAAGTTCTCTCCGCTTCTTGTATTCTAAACTCGCAAAGAATTCTGGGAATAAATCTATAAAATCCTAAATCCAGCGGTTATTTATCAAAAATACTTCTTTTTTTAACATGAATATTATTTATGACTATTTTGATGCTTAAATAAAGGTCTCCTTCAATGTTAAAAGATTAAAACATATTTTTCTTTGCAAATTTAAAATCGGATATTTTAGCTGGTCAGCGGTATCTGTTCAAGAAATATAAAAGCGAATTTCTCGTAAATGAGAGATTTTTTGAATTGGCCCCATATCACATTTGTTTAGGATTAACTTGATGAGTACTCAGTGAAAGTTTCATGCTTTTAACCAAAATCCCACAATTTTTTGAACAATCTGCCGGACTACTAGCACAATGTAAACTACCAAAAAACATCTACAACTTTACAATCCGTTACATAAATAACACTCTTCCCACACGTAAAAATTTGGTTAAATGGGGCATCTCTTCATCTTCAGATTGTTCTCTGTGCTTACAACCAGAATCAATTCTTCATGTTGTTGCTGGTTGTAGTTCCTACTTAAATCAGGGTCGGTATACTTGGAGACATAATTCTATCTTGCAGTTTATTGCAACCTCTTTGTCAGCAATCAAAGACATCACCCTGTATGTTGAACTGCCTTCTTTCAACTCCCCTTCAATTATCACTGGAGATAGTTAACGACCAGACCTCTTGATAACCACTTCAGACAAACATCTATATATACTCGAACTGACCGTTGGACACGAAACTAACTTAGAGAAAAACTTATTGAGAAAACAAACTAAGTACAAAGAACTATTTTATTCTAATAACAATGAATTCAAACATATTAGCTTCATAAATTTGTCAATCAGTGCTTTAGGAATTTTTTCTAAAGAATCTACAACGTTTCTTGACATGCTGGCTGATCTTGGTTTTGACGATAACACCTCCAAGTATATCATCAAGAACATTTCAGCTATTTCGATAAGGTCAACATATTATATATTTTGCTGTAGGAATAAGGAATGGCCAAATCCTGAATTACTTAACTATTAGGGTTTTTCTAAATGTTTTTTGTTGTTGTTGTTGTTGTTGTTGTTTTAGGCTGCTGTTGTTGTTGTTGTTGTTGTTTTTTGTTGTTGTTGTTGTTTTTTTTTTCTCAAACTATTTTCTTCATATCGATTCAAGTAGCAAATTGTAAACTGCCTAGGTAATAGAGAGGTTTACAGTTGTAGGTGCAAAAATATGAAATAAAGTTTACATTATATTAGCCATTAGGAAATGTTCTGTATGTAGCGAAATAATTTCGACATTTTAGCTATTTATTTACAAGTTTTTATTGTTTACATAGACAGAGATGGTTACAAAGCTAATATATTTTCAAAGGAAGGTGATTTCAACAATTTTTCGTTCACACGAAATTAAACTTTAAGAGACAGTCTCTGTAAAAGTGGTAGATCGATTTTCGAAATCTGACCGATGGTGCCCTCAAACTTATATCATGGAAAGGCCTTTATTAGTGATTAACCATGATGGGTTTTGTTTATGAAAAATCATTAAAACGATTTTTTTACATCACGTTTTTGTTTGGATGTCGACTTCTCCAAATTCACGCTTTTCTCCGTTCAAAAATAACACATTTTTGGAGCTGTGATTCTCGCACAGAATAAAACGCTGAACCTTCATTTTTTGGTACGTCTTACAGATCTATTCAGCTTTGTAACTCAGTAAAAAAAAATTTAAATTGAATAAAAAAAGAAAGGTTGTAGAGCTAACTGTTGCAAGTATCTTACGGTCTCTGCGAATCACCATAAACTATCCCTCACTAAGTGGATTTTATCTCCCAAGTCCAGCATGATAAACGCTCAAACTTTATTACAATGTACTAACTTAAGGTTAGTTTACATGGATCAATAAAAACATTTTGCGCTTTTACTCTGCATTTTGTACAGCAACATCATACTTTTTGTGAGTTTTACCATTTTGTCGTGTTAAATATGCAAATTAGGCATCGAAATAAATTGTCGTTAGGTCTATTATTACTCGGGCTTCCGTAGGTAGGCACCAGGTATAAAAAGCCCATCGTTCGTATTTTTTTGTGGTCTTGGACGAAAAGTAGGCATGCGCACAAACAGACCAGGCTAATTTCCTGTGCCTTATTAATCGAGGGGTCGCGAGTTCGAGTCCCACAGAATCACTAAAAAACATCCCGCTTTTTCGTCGTTTTTTTTTTTCTTCTTCTCTTTATAAAACAAATCCTCTTGTTGTAAATAACTCTTCTTTGAAAAAAGATTAATTTTTAAAGCCGTTTTTATATTGTTATCCCACGGAATTAATTCGAGAATCATTTATCGAGAACTATCTGAATAGATAGCGAAACAACTGACCGTGCAAAGTTATGTAACAGAGGAAAGTCAAAAAGTTTTAATTTTGCAAAAGTAAAGAAACGAATACGAACAGTAATTACTTCGAGGCAGTTCAATTTCAACGAACCTATCGAGGACTATCGTACTGTGGCCGGTTAGGGCCATCATCATTGTTTTTCGGCATTGATGATTTTTTTCAGTTAGTTTCACTTCGACTTCCTTACCGTGTGTTTTGGTAACTCGAGATCTCGACTTACTAACGCGAGATCTTGACTTGTAACTCGAGATCTCGACTTATAACGCGAGATCTCGACTTATAACGCGAGATCTCGACTTATAACACGAAATCTCGACTTATAACGCGAGATCTCTACTTATAACGTGAGATCTCGACTTATAACACGAAATCTCGACTTATAACACGAAATCTCGACTTACTAACGCGAGATCTCGACTTACATGCAACGCGAAATCTCGACTTCTAACTCCACGGGCTTCCTGTGTTGGGTCTTTTCAGCTGACTCAGAAATATTGCAGGCTCAAAAATGGCGGAAAACATGGTGTTGATGGTGCTTGTTTTTGTTGTATTAAGTTTAACATTGTTTGTCTCTTGTGGAGCTTTGCCGCCCTATATTCCTGCCGTTCGGGGCATACAAAACGATAGAGATTCTTGCATTGTGCGGTACTTTAATCTAGGATTTGGATATGTTGAAATACTAGCATTTCTTAATGCTGTTCATGGCATCACACTAAGTCTTCGTCAGCTTAAAAGGATCTTAGTTAAAAGAGGTTTGAGAAGAAGACAAATTAGGCACAATCCTCAGGATATAATTTCTGCACTGGAGCAAGAATTATGGAGAGGTGGGAGCTCGTTGGGCTATCGTCAGATGCAACTAAGACTAAGACTTGATTATGGTATGTCAGTTGACAGGGAAACAGTTCGAAGAAGTCTTGCCATACTTGACCCAGAAGGAGTCAAAAGACGCTCTCGTCACAAATTAAAAAGAAGACAATATTTCTCTCAAGGGCCAAATTATTTGTGGCATTTGGACGGATATGACAAACTTAAACCTTTTGGATTTTGTATTCATGGAGCTATTGACGGTTTCAGTCGTCGAATTTTGTTGCTCGAAGTGGGCCCTTCAAATAACAACCCACGTGTCATTGCTACATATTTTCACGACTCTGTCAGACAGCTTGGCGGGGTTCCATTTATTTGCCGTGCAGATGCAGGAACTGAAAACTGTTTAGTCGCTGGAATGCAACGTTTTTTCAGAAGAGAAGCAAGTGATGAATTTTCTGGTGAAAAAAGCTTCCTATACGGTCGTTCAGTTTCAAATCAAAGAATAGAAGCATGGTGGTCACATTTGTAAACGCAAAATTGATACAGATTGGTGGATCAATTATTTTAAAGATTTGAGAGACCAAGGGCTTTATGATGATAGCAATCCAGTACATGTTGAATGTTTAAAGTATTGTTACATGCCTATCCTTAAAGAAGAGTTGCAACGAGTAGCTCAGTTATGGAACTTGCACAAGATTCGACCATCTGCAAATGAGCAGTCACCTAGTGGTCGCCCTGACACCATATTCTTTTTTCCTGAAGCTTTTGATTCTATATCATATCTCCAGCCTGTAAATTCAATGGATTTAGCAATAGCAAAGGAAACATGCTGTGAAATTCCAGAAGATGAATCCTTTGAAACTTTTTCAGAACTTGCTGAAATATTAATTAGTGAGAAAAACCTTGAATTACCAGGCATTGATGTCAGCAAAGCAGAGCTGCTTTATATCAATCTACTTGAACACATAGAAAATATTGTCTGAAGTTCATAATATCAAAATACTAAACACTGTGTCTATATGGCCAGCAGCCGGCAAGAGTCTTCAACTTACCAGATGGCCAGCACTCGGTATTTTTCTCTGATTTCATGACTAAATGATTATTATGAACAGTATTTATTTGAAACATCACAAGTTATCAACTGCTGGCCATCTAAAAATTTGAAAGCCAATATAGACAAAGTGATGTGCTAAAAGTAAAAGTATGAAATAAAACAAAATCATTATCTACTTTATCAATGACATCAATCATCTATAAGCAATTTTATTGGATGAGGTTGAGCGTGATATCATAAATTATCAAGACCAAGGCCATGTCATTTGCGGAAGATAACTAGTCTAGATAACTAAGTCTTGATAATTTACCATACCATGCAAAGAACAAATTCAATAGCTGCTTTATTATACATTTTATGAGAAAAAAACGAACAAACAATAAACAACATGATGTGTAAAAATACAGTCATGAGTAACACAAAAAGCACAAAATATGTCTTGGAAAATAGAAAATAAAAATGTCCTCAAGTGTCTGCTCAATAATTCTTAAAAAAGGATGTATAAAAATCTGTAAATTTTTCTAACTTTGAAGAGTATCATTACAATGAACAAACTCCACAAAAGCTACCATAGCACTTGACTTTGAAAAAATTTGACCAAATAAATCTGTTATCTATAAGTAACCTATGTAACCTACAGACAATAGAATAATTATAATGTGCAGTTCAGATGACATAACAAATACGGCCAAGAATATTCCACCAATCAAATCGAGATGAAGTAAATGTATAAAATAAAAATACCCTCCTGTTCCTTCAAATCCCATCCCCAGATAAGAATTATGATTTTTCTTTTTTTTTTTCATATTCATCAAAAAGTCTTTTAACAATATCAATGAAATGAATCTTAAATATCAATAATGATGACCAATTGTCACCAAATACCAGTTAGAAGATATCACTAGATGTCATAATTGGAATGGCTTTGCGTGACCTTTAAGGGGTTCCAATTCACTACTCATTGCTATCAGATTATTTAAGGTAGTACCGGACCCTTGCTACTGCGCATCCAGCTCGCGCATGTGGATCTGAATAAAATTTCCTGCGCAGCTAAATTGAAACCGTAAGTTAAAGGCAAAATTTGGCTATTTGCGGACTTTTCACTCAAAATTAACTTTGAAACGCTTCATATAGACTTAAATAGAAGTTAGTGCCTATGCCTACCCGGGCCAAAACATCAAAATTACAACATTTTCTGCGCGTTTTTAGCTTATAGCTCCGAAAATAACACGGGGACCCCCATTATTTTCTTTTTCATTTGATTTCTACATATTTTATTCTTAGGATAAAGAGAGAAAAAAAAGAAGTTCATTAACAAATTTTTCTCAAATTTCAACATACAAGGAATTTTGTTTTTTACAATTAATTTTTTAACACTATTTATAAAATATTGGATGGATTTTTTATTTTGATATGTTTTCTTAACTTAACACCTATAGTTCGAAACAGTTTTTTTCTTTTCTTTCACAAATGGACCTGAGTACTTTGTATTTATTGGTTGAAGTAATATTTTCCACAAAAACGCGCAAAAAACTGAAAAATCGTTCTGCTTTGAAGGCTTATATCTCGAAAACCAATACGGGGACCTCCTTTCTTTTTTTCTGTATTTCAATACCCTAACATTGAACTTTAATTGACAAAATTTATAAAAACATTCACTGACGAATTTTGATGAACCGGTACTACCTTAAGTCAAAGTATATGAAGATATGAAGAAAATAATAATGGTCTGTTATTGGGCACTGTTTAAATTAAAAATTAAAAGCTTATTGCTATCTCACCCTACATATACCCTAAGCAATACCTTTATTGATAGTGCAATGCAACTACAGTGTACTTTAATGAGCCCATAAAGTACAATGCTTATAATATTCATCCTGTTTAATTTATTTTTCAATCATTACATATATTCTTAAAAGCTTTATATGCGGTATTATATTTGTAATAATCATTTTATAAAATCACTTGATTTTCTAAAAAATATAACAAACAACAAGATATATAGAGTACATGCACTAAATGTGTGCAACAGTTGTCACCATTTAGTAGTAAATAGCACTAATTAAATAATTATGTTGCACACATTTTTAGTATGTGCACTCTATCCATATATATATAAATAATTTAAACAATCTAAATGGTTCATTTCCTTCTATTGATATAAAGCTTTATGTGATACATATGTATTTGTATCAATCATTTTCTAAAATCATTTTTTATAAAATATAACAAACATCAAAAATTTAAACAATTTATATTGTCTATATTCCCAAAAAACTTTGTCTGCGATATATTTGTATGAATTGTTTTCTGAAATCATTTCTTTTAACTAACATTAACATGATAGTACATATTCATGTACACCTATTTGTCTATGCAGACATGTCTGTCTATGCAGAACCAAATCCTTGTCCATTTAAGATTCCAAATGACATATCTTCCTTAAAGGTGTCATAATTCTTGTGGCTAACAGGTAGTTTGAGGACAGCTGCACATGTGTTTGCCTTAGGAAACCTTGACGTGTCATCATATCCATGCAAGAACTCTATTGATGGATTTACACTTTGTGGTGGGATTGACTTGCAACCGGTTGTGAAAAAGAGGATGTCTCTTAAGCTGATACCTTTCTCATCTCCATCCTCAATATCCTGGAGATAATCATGCCAGCGTGAAAGTACAAGACTTTCCACCATACATTTGTTGGAACCTAAGGGGCTTGTCTTTGGTGTGAAGAGTGTTTGGATGGTTTCAGCTGTAATTTCTTGGTCTGTCATGCAAAATACAGAACGAAAAGCATCTGGATTTAACTGCGTGGCTTGCATCAGGCCTAGTGTTGACAGGCATTTTTTCAAACTTTCAATAGCTGGCAAAGGCCTGCGGAGAACATACCAGTTGACTGTCGACTGAACCATCTTGACAACATCAGAGAGTTCTTTAATGTGTTGATATGTTCCTGCAAGCTCCAAAAGAGTTGACAAAGTGTTATTGTCTAAAAGCTTCTGTGCTGCTTCTTTACTGGTGGACTCCAAAAGGTTTTGAAGTAGGGACTTGAGTTCCATGTCGTGCACATGTTCTATCGACACTTTTCCTTCTTTTCCAAGGAGGGCATCATACATTTCTGTGGCCAGAAATTGTGGACCAGGACCTCCATGTACTATGGACAGGGCAATAACCATTCCAGCAAAATAATAGTCATCCTCTTCAAGGAATTTGGCCTGGAATGACAACAATTTATTGCCTTGTGCACCACAGAACATGTTATTTTCTATATACTGGATAGCTAATGTAAAGTACTCTCTCATGGGGCCACCCTGATCCACAGCTCCCTCACTAGTGCCAGAATCATCAGTAAATTTCACATTCACTTTGTTCTTGGGTGAAAATTTTTTTCTCGACAAGGCTCTCTTGGTTCCTTCCCATATGTAGCTTCTCGAAATGTTGAAGGTTGATAGTTTGTTTAGTGTGAGGTCTCCAGCCAGTTCATCTAAGACATCTTTGACGTTTCTTTGAATTTTGTCATCTGTCATGGAGGTGTTGTCAGTTGAGTCTTCATCATCATCACATTCATATTGAATGAAGTCCCACTCCAACAGGGAAGCATAATCCTGATTAGTCTCTTGCCTGAAATATATTCAACATTAATTAATTAATTAATTAATACTGCACAATGCCAATACAAATGTATGTATTAGTCAGTTTGGATAGGAGAAATTAGGCCATATATACTGTAGGTTCATAAAATGATACCTTTCTGCCCCCCCAAAAAAACAAGAAAGTACTATAGGGCAATTGAGAGTTTATAAATATTGTTGCTTTCAGTGCGCATGCAATTTCAGCTAGAATCCCATATCTCTATCGAAAATTGTGCGCTGATTGACTATCGAGATGAATTTAGCGTGTAATTCAACGTTACACAGGTAGCCCGTACACTTTTCATTTCACACCTACAAAAAAAACTGTTTCGATTGAGATACGGAATTCAAGAAAAATTCAATTCCTGACTTGTGAATTCACGAGTCAGGAATTGAATTTCCCTATAAAATCTTTTGTTTTGCCTTCTTTTGTTTTTGTAAAATACTGTAAAATAAAGTGAGGGATTCTGAGTTTGTTTTTGAAAGTTGCAAAAATAACAGAGTTCACAGGATGTGAAGCCAGCATACTTTACCCCAAAGACAATACAAAACAAACAAAACTCCAACACAAATATTTCAAATACAATTTTGAAAAATAAGCAAAAAAAATGTATAAAATTGACTGGTGGTCATACTGATCATGCGCAGAATTTCTAATGTGTGTTAAATATGCGTCCCACATTTGACTCTGGTCCTGGAGAGTTCAAGGTGAACCAAGTTTCTCACCAAATAGGTTCAAATCCTTGGATCATTTTGGTCACATGATTGAACAGAGGTTGCTTTGTTCCATACAAAGTAATCTTATTAGATATTTCTGTTGGCGTTTTTAAGCCATATAAAAAACTCGCAGCACATGATTTATCAAGTATCAGAGATCCTTGATAAAACACTGCTGTTCGTTTTTATATACTACAGTTTACATAAAATGATCTATATTACCCTTTAACTTGGTATAAGTTAAAATGATTACTTACGTGGTGCCAGAAAGTGATGCAGGAAGGGTATCATCATTTGGTGAAACCATACTTGTACTGGCAAACCCTTTAAATGTCACTTCTGGATCTTCACAGGATACAGGAATTGGTGTATCAGATATTTCCATATAAAGGGTGCAGTTTTTCATACTTTTCACTGGTTCTGAAGGAGGGATGACTTTTCCTTGGCAATAGCAAAGAATGAAGTTCTCAGGGAGAACATCAAGTGACCCGACCCAGTCATACACAGCCATCATGCTTTCAGAAAGTGGAAAAGAACGGATTATTTTACCCATGCCAATATGGTTCACTGCAATTTTTACTTGGGGGGTCTCTTGGTCAGGCTCTGGTGGTAATCTGCTAAGCCTAGCCAATCTAAGATCTTCTAGCCTCTTTTTCTCATTATCTTCTTTTTCTTTCACTTCTCGCTTTTTGGTTTCCTTTTCTCGATCAGTAGCTAGAGACTGTTGGAATAACTGATCTTGTTCTTCGCGTATTTTTTGGCGCTCTTCTGATGACCCAATGAGATTTGTAGATGTACTATCATCATAAATGGAACTGATCAAGAGGTCTTCATCTCCACTGTCAGCTTTCTGCTCTGTCTTTCCTTCTTTTTCTTTTTTAGGATATGAATTGATATATAGAATATCATCATCTTCAGAGTCTAAATCCAGATCTTCATCGGATAGTAAAATAGTTTTTGATCTCAGGTAAAGTCTACATTGAGTTAATTTGTTGCAGTCCATGTACCCTTGTATTGTGAAAGGCTCAACATCACCATCTAGGTTTTCTGTAATGCAGTCACCTTTGAAACTTCCTAGCTTAAATTCCATGTCAATTGCATCGCCATGTTGTGATGTTCCACTTGGAAAGAACAACCTTTTGCCTTCATCGATAATCATTTGCTTAGTAGCATTACTAGGTACATCCAGTCTTCTTGTGCCCCCACCGTTGCACATTCTAACTGCTATGTATTTCTTCTTCTTTTCAGAGTAATGTAACCATCCAAGAGATATCTTACGAGTTTTCAATCTCTCAGCAGAGGTCTTAGTAGCAGTGCCAGAAGATGACGTATCACCCCTTTTGACTTTTTTCTTCTGTTTTCCACTCTGGAGCTGCTCCAGCAGTTCTCGTTTTCTCCTCTCATAGTCAGTTGAGTTGGCACATTGAGAACTAGAAGCACTAGAAGTAGAAGCATTACAGGTAGAAGTTGCTTGACGTTGACAAAATGCTTTCAGGGCAAACAAATCACCCTTTGCCATGAGCCCCAATTCTTCAAGGCACTCATTTGTTGCAAATGACACTGCTGAGACATCCATCTGAAACATAATTAGTTGATTAGTACATAGATCCATCTCAATGCAACATCCCACATTTATTAAAATGTTCATCATATTGTCAGCATAAATGAATTTTACCATGTATAATAACAAAAACGGGAGCCAGTCAACTGTAACTACCAAAATACAGTCGGATATTTTTCGCATTTTTGTGCATATTTCTTGCGTATAATAAAATGTTCTCGCATGCATAAATTGAGATTTGAATATTGCAATTATCCCACCCATTCATTGAGCCATTTGAATTGCTCAGTTTTTTTTGCTATGTTATTTGTTATGTTTGTTTAAATGGATTCATTCATTTGTTTTCCTTTTTTATTTACATGTATATTCATTTTTGATTGATTGATTGATCAATAATTCTAATACAGGTAGTGAATGAATGGATTGTCTGTAATAAGCCTCATTAAATCGGAACTCCGCTATTAGGTTTACCTACTTTTTATAACAAGAATATAATGTGTCTGAGCTCCTTATGTGTTTTATGTTGTAGCTGAATGTACATTATTTTGTACTATAATGAGATGAATACTTGTTGAAACTAGTGTGGCCTGTGTCTGTGTTTAAAAGTGTGTAATTTGGTACACTGTTGACGATTAGCAAAAGTATCTGACGTTTTGGATGTTTGTCCGTCTTTGAAGAATATATTCTCTGATAATGGGCTAATGTTTGAAACGTCAGATACTTTTGCAAATCATTAACAGTATACCAAATTACACACTTAAAACTGTCACATTTGTACTGCTATTATTATAACCTTGTGTGGTTTTAAGAATATTTTACATACCTTTATATGTTATATTTTCTAGTGTTCCATACAATTAAGACTGTTTACCTTTATTTATCTTTATTCTTTTGTTTCATATAACATAGTAACATTTTGATAACTTAAACTATATTTATACGTTACCATTATAATAAATATAAATTATAATATTATAAATTATTTTAGTTAAAGTCCCCAATATTATTTATATTATCATTATTTATTGATTAGAAGTACAAGCACAACTAGGTAGAGACTTATACCATTATCATTGCTTACATTATTATTGTTCAAGGGTATCTGTACTATGCTTTGTGCTATATGCTATGCCTAAATCAATAAGATTCTTCATACCTTTTCATTTTCAAAATTTGATAAGACATTCTGAGAGACACCTCGTGATTTAAAAAAATCCAACACCTACAGAAATAAATGATAAATGACAGTTTAAGAATAACTTGGAAATAGATAGACAGTTCAGTACAATATGACAGTTAAATAGAATAGCAACATTTTGGTGTTTAATTCTTCAATAAAGAATTATAGATGTGCAATGATAGTTATGATGGTGGCATGAATTTTTTTACAATTTGGAATATTTTTTTTATTATAAACAAAAATAAATAAATATAAATAATCAAAGGACGCATAACAACTACAATCCCTAAGTCCTGTTCAATATTCTCATCATAACTTTGTATCTATTTCATGAAAACTTCAAACAAGTTTGGAATTTCTCTGAATTGAGCAACATCATTAGCCTGGAATTTCTTTACATATAATGACATGATGACCATGAACAATGCATTGTATACATCAATACAAGACCATTGATCCAAATGTGTTAATTACTTGAATCTGTTCATTCGCAGTGATTACGAAAAAGTCCTAAATCATGCCTTGTGCTCGCAGTGGAAATTCCCCTCGTGTGTCGGAGGGTATCATTTGACCTTGTGAAATGGACTGCAGACTTTATTCCATATTGTTTTGCATTATAAAATACAACAAACTGTCAAGTAATCAGTTCATTGAAAAAGCACACAGCAGACATTAAACTACGTGACATAGCTTGGCAATAGCGTAAGCACACTAAAGTGCATATTTTGAAAGAACACCACGGCATGATGTAATTTGTATAATATTATGCATCAAATAGCAACCACACTACACAATAAAATACTCATGACATTAAGAATGTACATTCAGCTTAACGGAAAGTAAACTAAACTAATGTATGAAGTGTTATTTGCCCTTCTTTCTCAGCAATCTCACCTTTTCAACATCTCTACTGTGGCCGCTCGAAGACGCCATGTTGGTTTATATGAAAACGACCGCTGTCCACGTGGCTTGCATCCAATGTCGGGTCATAAGTCATGATCTCCCGTTAAAAGTCGAGATTTTGCTTTACAAGTCGAGATCTCGCGTATAAGTCGAGATTTCACGCTATAAGTCGAGATTTCGTGTTATAAGTCGAGATCTCACGTTATAAGTCGAGATCTCGCGTTTTAAGTCGAGATTTCGTGTTATAAGTCGAGATCTCGTGTTATAAGTCGAGATCTCGCGTTATAAGTCGAGATCTCGTGTTATAAGTCGAGATCTCGCGTCATAAGTCGAGATCTCGAGTTATAAGTCGAGATCTCGCGTTATAAGTCGAGATCTCGAGTTATAAGTCGAGATCTCGAGTTATAAGTCGAGATCTCGCGTTATAAGTCGAGATCTCGAGTTATAAGTCGAGATCTCGCGTTAGCAAGTCGAGATCTCGCGTTACCAAAACACACGGAAAGGAAGTCGAAGTGAAACTAACTGAAAAAAATCATCAATGCCGAAAAACAATGATGATGGCCCTAACCGGCCACCGTACTATCGCGAGTTATTCAGTTACGAGTGAGTTCATGTCGAGAAACTTATCGAGAACTTTTATATCGAGAACTATAGGTTATCAAATGAACTATCAAACTATTCAAACCAAGCAAATGACCTAACTGTATATAAGGATTTGACTGCTAAATTCTCTACACAATGCTGTTGTAAACCAAAGGATTGAAGGAGGAATGCCCAAATCTGCTACATGCTGTTTACAAGCCATGCGAGTCGCACAAATAAACAACATCCCTTCAAGGTATAACTTCTGTGACAACTATCGTAGTTATACTAGTTCTTTCAATGAAAATAAAGTTCAAAGTTTCAAAATGGTATATTTTAAATTTATTTCACGTTTTTAAAATTACCTTATATTTACTACAATAATTAATAAACATATTGTCATGTTAGTTAAGATCGGATGTGACCGTGGTAAACACTTCACATAAAACGCAAAATATCGAGTTATGATTTGGCAAATTTGAAATAAATAAGAATGATCTTCAAATGAAGCACAACCCTTGCGACAGCCTTGCTTCATATATGACTTTGTTGAAAACTTTCAGTTGGGCAGATGTTGTGATCTCTAGTCAATTATTTTACAGCGCTTCTCAATCAAACGCGCGAAATGCTAAAAAAGTCTTTCCAGCGGATTAGGTTTTTGGTGGATGTCAATCAAAGCGTTTCCATGGCTATTATTCGAAGCGGGTACTTGTAATTGTTAGTACGTACGAATGCTCCAAAACTAGCTGGAAAAACTTAATTAACTACGTAAAACCAGCTATCGTGAGTCAAAATGACTAAAGCTTATTCCAGTAATCTACGATGGCGAGTAATACGATGCTTTCATGCAGGCGAAAACCCGAATGATTTTGTTCGAAAAATTATTCGGCTTTACCAACAGACTACTTGGGTCTTCCACCGAGCCGAAGAAAGGGAGTAAATTATTTAATACAGGTATGAGACTCAATGAAGAATGCAATTTTCCTTCAAATTTTTAAAATAATTATTTACAGACTAGGTTTTCTAACCCATGGCCGAAGTATAGTCTGTTGGTAAATCTGAATAATTATTCGACTAGACGTCTCGCTTGATTTTATTAGCTAGAAGTCTTTCTGACAACTCCTTAAGGTTTTCGCCTGCATGAAAGCATCGTATTACTCGCCATCGTAGATTGCTGGAATAAGATTTAGTCATTTTGGCTCACAATAGCTGATTTTACGTAGTTAAGAGGGTATGTCGGTAAAAGCCAAACATGGAATGGCAGCGAGTGCTTTTTTCACACTTTGTTGGTTTGTATTCTATTATACGCCTATCAACGTGGTGTAGTTTGTTTGTGGAAGTTCGCTTTATTTTTCGAGAAATTTGGATTTTCGTCAACACTGGTCATTTTGCTTGTTTTCGGAAAAAATATTCACCAAATTTAGTCATCTCTAACGACAAACTTTTATGACTTTTAGATATTTTTGATATTATCATCTAATTGCATGTTATTTCGACTTTGTTATGTTTCAATTTGGAAGGGTTTTAAGAAATAGGAATTATTTTGTGAATTTTTAAGTAATACATATTTTTTACTGTCCAAAAAGTACTAGTTAAAAACTCGTCATTTAAACGATGTGGGATATGACAAAATGTATCAAGCTTTTAAGATTTAAAAAGGCGAAACAATGGGCTTTATTGTGATATAAAATTTTGCTTGTGTATTTTTATTTTTGTACGAGAAAATTAAGGATAAAGTTGAGGAAAAATCACTTTTTGTGTGAAGTGAAATCGACATCACTGTCTAGACAGTGAAACAAATTTTAGATTCACCATCTAAAATAAAATATTATAATTGAATCATTCCTACTTACCTTGTAAATAATTGTTTTATGATAGATAGAAAGCTGTTTGGAAGATTATTTTTTTGATTTTGAAGATCTTGGAAACTTCTTTTGCGACGTAGTAAATAGGAACAAACGTTTGTTAATTATTGTTTGCATGTGTCGTACAAACAAAAACAGACAACCAAATAAAATAAAAAACGAATTAGTTTTTATTTTTTACTGTCTTTATGGTTCTGATGTTGATAATTGAAGGGATTGAATGCGAGAAAGAAATTGAAAAGTGTTAACAAGTTTTCATTTAGCTTTGGAGCGAAACGAAAATAAATTCATTCTAGTTTGACCACAGGGAACCCGAGGTAGGGACATATAAATTTCTCTATTGTTATTTTGTATAAACAGTTAACGTTTCGAATGATTATTGCAAAATATAGTTTTCTGTATCTCAAATACACGATTATATCAATATTAACGAGGATGTTGTGAAAAATCACTTTTTGTGCGAAATAAAATCGATCCGGAGATCTCCGTGTCTCGACAGTGAAACAAATTATTACCACTCACCTTGTAGATGATGACCAATATTCCTTATATGATTTATAAACAGCTGTTTGGAAGATTTTACGAGTTTGAATGTCTTCGATCATGATCATCACGGCTTGTTTTTGGAAACGACTAGCCGGCTTGCTATTTCAATTTTCACGGGAAAATCAAAATTCCGGGAAAACTGTACGTATCGATGAACATAAGTATGGTCCGATGATTGAATCACACGTTATTCTCAAGATGAAGTAAACATTTCTTCAAACGTACTGACTACTACAATAAAATAATCCCACATTTACGGTGCAGCCGCTTACGCAGCGAGCAAAACAGTTCACATCGAACTGACTACTTGACAGCTTGTCTCGTGTATTGAGATTTGCAAGCCCCAGCAAAATAACGAACAAAAACAAGAAATTCTAATCAAAACCAAAAATTCTCAGTACTGCTCTTTATTTATTTCATTAATTAATTCATCATTCCATCCACTTCATTCCTGCAGTCATTTATTTATTTATAGTTTTATTCATCCATTTACCCTTCTGCTTTTTCATATTATTCATTCATTGGTTTTTCGTTTTTCTTTTACTTATTAATTTACCCATCCATCCACCAACTCATTCATTCACCTATTGACTGAACAGTGCCAACTGAACAAAACGCATACTAACTAACGGAATCTTTTTCTTTTTCCATTTTCAAAATCGTTATTTACTCATGTATTAATTTATCGATAAACACATTTTGATGTATAACTAAAATAATTATTGATTTTTCTTAATACTAATTCAAAAAATCTTAAAACGTGTTCAATCAATTTTTCCCCAAGATCCATAGTACACTAACACGATGTTCTTGTTCATTTATTATACATTCATTAAAAAAAAAAAAAAAAAAAAAAAAATATATATATATATATATATATATATATATATATATATATATATATATATATATATATATATATATATATATATATATAAAAACGCATGAAACAAGAACGCGAAAATTTTCCGACTTTTCAGTTTGGCATATCAAACTTATTGTCGCAAAAGCCCCTTTGAAGTCACCAGTGTCACGCTCCACTTCAGACTCCATATAAACACCGTATAAATTCCATAAAATTTTCAGCATATTGCCGTTTTACTCAAAACCCTTTGAAACAACAACATTTTTACCACGGTGATCAAATATTACACTATTATAGCTGTCATATTGTATAGTTTTCAAGCCATTACGGCAAACTTTTCGTGGGGCAATTTAGATTTGCAAACAGAGAACTTTTAGTGATTTTACAAGAGAAATTGACCTCTGTGACCCAGTTGCGTTACGAAAACGTCACTTTACGCCCTAATACACATGCTCAGGCCATTTTTACCGCAAAAATCGAATTCTACATAAAATTTCCTGTATTTTGACATATAAATTGTCTATTTTTCGACAAAATTCGATGGGGCAAATAGCAAGTGAAGATGGACTTCTTTGCCTTATTTATAACCGTCTTTCTTGTGTCGGTGTAGGCAATGGCAGAGGACTTTGTAGCCGGCAATGGCGATTCCTCGCAGTCAAATCGCAAAATTCCAATGTTTACATGCAGTATATAACAAGTAACATCTATAACTTACTTATAATAACTTTTTGTGTTATAACTAACGTCCAAATAAGCTTCGACAGAATTGATATTGATAGTTTGAGCAAATATTCCACAATATGGGGAATAAGTTTGATATGAGTAACAGTCAACTGGCTTCCCCGCGCGCCGTTCGCGTTGTCACGCGCTCTCTTTTAGGTTTAAAAAATGATTACAGAAATCACAAAAACTTCGATTTTTTTGGTAAAATGTCTAATAAATAACGTATATTTATTCACAAAGTCAGTCATTTATTCGTTTCTTTCGTTTGTTCGCTCATTCATAAAATAATTAATTATGTATTAAATTAACCATTCTTTCTATCGCTTAATTTTTTCTTATCATTGCGGTAATGTATTATCATTTATGCATTCATTCACTCTCTCATTTCCTTATTCGTTAATTCACTCACTCACACTTTAATTCATTAAATAATGTTTTTTTCAATATTATTAATTTCTTTTTATGACCTGGAATCAGATTCTCTTCAGAATCTGGTTATTATTATATGAACACGTTCAACACAAATTGGGTCAGTATATTTTGATTTGATATACATTTGATGATCTTTTCTTTGCATCTATCGTATCCTATCCGATCCGTCGAAATAATGTTAGGTGATTTCTGAAATGTGCACGGCGGGAGACACGCGCTCGCGAGTCGATGCACAATTCAAGATAACACAGAATGATAACACAACAATCCACGTAAAAAATATTGGTATAATGGTATATTTGAGAAACAGGACAAATATATTGTGAAATAATCATTTAATAAATTTATTGCTGATACAAAATATCTAGATGTCACAACCTCAGGCTCCCTCTGGCAAAGCTAAAACAAAGGTATTCTCATATCGCTCCAAAGCAAAGTTTTTAAACATTTTTCAATTTCTTTTTCGCGTTCAATACACCAACAAAGCTGCACAGTTATTAAAATTAGAACCATAAAGAAAGTAAAAAGTAAAAACTAAATTCGTTTCTTATTTTATTTGGTTGTCTGTTTTTGTTTGTACGACACATGCAAACAAAAATTAACAAACATTTGTTCCTATTCACAACGTCGCAAAAGAAGTTTCCAAGATCTTCAAAATCAAAAAAATAATCTTCCAAACAGCTTTCTATCTATCATAGAACAATTATTTACAAGGTAAGTTGGAATGATTCAATTATAATATTTTATTTTAGATGGTGAATCTAAAATTTGTTTCACTATCGAGACAGCGATGTCGATTTCACTTCACACAAAAAGTGATTTTTCCTCAACTTTATCCTTAATTTTCTCGTACAAAAATAAAAATACACAAGCAAAATTTTATATCACAATAAAGCCCATTGTTTCGCCTTTTTAAATCTTAAAAGCTTGATACATTTTGTCATATTCCACATCGTTTAAATGACGAGTTTTTAACTAGTACTTTTTGGACAGTAAAAAATATGTATTACTTAAAAACTCACAAAATAATTCCTATTTCTTAAAACCCTTCCAAATTGAAAAATAACAAAGTCAAAATAACATGCAATTAGATGATAATATCAAAAATATCTAAAAGTCATAAAAGTTTGTCGTTAGAGATGACTAAATTTGGTGAATATTTTTTCCGAAAACAAGCAAAATGACAAGTGTTGACGAAAATCAAAATTTCTCAAAAAATAAAGCGAACTTCCACAAACAAACTACACCACGTTGATAGGCGTATAATAGAGTACAAACCAGCAAAGTATGAAAAAAGCCCTCGAGAGGTCCGTTGCCAACGATATAAAGAGTATGTTTGGTTTTTACTGACATAGCCTCTTAATAAAGTTTTTCCAGCTAGTTCTGGAGCACTCGTTCTAACAATTAAAAGTGCCCGCTTCGAACCATAGCCATGGAAACGCTTTGATTGACATCCACCAAAAAACCTAATTCGCTGGAAAGACTTTTTTAGCATTTCGCGGTCGAGACTATATGCAATTCATGTCAAAGAGGCTGTTAATTTATTCATTTCCGACGAGTGTTTTCGGATCCGAAGCTACCGGAAATGAAAATACGAAGAAAAATACGCCATAGATACTGAATTTGTAATAACAATCCATAATAAAGACATTTTAATGGCCTTTTGTTTTCAATTTTTTAATTTAAACATACAAAAAGCACTTTTTGTCTCTTTTAAGAATGCCAACTTCTTCTTTTCTTATTGGTCAGGCACGAAGTGCCATGACCTTAGGATTGCAAACTCCGCTCGGAATGTCAGAAATCGACATCGGGAGCAACGAAGAAGCAGCGAATGACCACGAACTGCCTCGAAGTATTGGCGATATAACGTCGGTGCAATTTCGGAGTATACGTGATTTATTTATAGCATTCGAGACGTTTTCGACATTTTGACTTTTTTAAGAAATGTAGGCTTTTAGGGGGGTTCGGGTTTTTCTTCGGAGTCTGCTCGGCTAAAGCACATGGCAGTTCCAAGAAATACAAATAGTTTGGTGAATCAATCCTATTTTCCATTCGGAGCGTTAGATAGTTCCGCTGGAGAACCTAATACTGAGGTAAGTAGACTGAATACCACTTTGGAAAAAACGTTAGTTAATAGAATTCTTCCGAGTTACTAAACAGAATCATTATTTTTTGCTTTAAATCGTCCGAGTTTTGTTATTTTGACTCGAGCGAAGCTTTCAGTTGGCATGTTGTAAACGATCACGTCTTACGAATTCACTGCACTTTATAACATTATTTGAAATCTCTCCACGAAATTCAGCATCTTGACTGACATAACACAAAACTAAGATGATAAAAGCCATTGACATTGATAATAATATGTTTGATTCAATAAAGCCGGCTAACTAAACCGGCAGACAAACGATATTCAAAGCCACTCACCACACTGTAGAATGGCAATTGCATGATCACGATGCTGTCGAAAATAACGCAATATTTACCAAACATTTTGAACGAATCATAACTTTCTCTTTACTTGAAGCTCAAACGACAAAACCGTATGTAATCCTTCTAATCATAAAACTGGACTTGTGAAAACTTACATTTTGTCAATCACTGAAAATTATACAATCGCTAGCTCATCACAACAGGTCAAAATTAAAAGTAAGCTTGAATATTGACAGTAATGATGTCGATCTTAGAGTAAGTCGTTGTTGCTGTAACCGTATCATAACTGAAAAAAGTCTAGGGTAGTTTTGAAAATTTCTGACAATCCATTTGTCCCCCCCTCCCCCTCCAAAACAGAAAAGAAAAACGTAGATGTTAAACTTACAGCCAGTAATCAGGCATCACAAGTAAACTAAATATTTTCAATGACATATTGATGAATCCATTTTACTCTTTTTTAGAACCAACTCATGATAACTGCCAGCAAGCAACTAGTAAGCAGCCTTCCTCACATTTTCTTGTGCTCATGGAATGAGGAATTACTCAACGGTTGTATAATGTAATGTATTGGTCATACATGGGACCACTAGGAGCCCTACAAAAAGGTCACACAAGTTAAATGAAATTCAAAATATGAACAATTGTATTTTTTGCAGTGCTAACAGTTGAGTAATTTTGATAGCAGCTAGGAACTGTACTCTATATAAGGGTTCCTTGAATTAACATGTGTATTACAATAATATATTTAAATTTTGACTGAGCAGGTACCCTTAATGTAACTCAGCAATGACGAATAAAAATCATCCTGATTACATTAACTCATTTACTTGGTGTAAATTAGCAACATCAAATTCTCAACAATATGCATACTGTTGGCAGAATTGCCATCGCTTGACCCAAAGAGATCTTAGATGAAAACTATTGTCTAAAATGTAATAGTACACCTTCTATCTTCCATAGAATTATTGAATTAGAAATATTTTTTTATCACATACACAGTGATTTGCATTCATGAAGTTTAAGAACACTATTGTTGTTTATGTCCAAGCTATAATTCCAGATAATTCAGAATGTAAAATTACATTAAAATAGCATCAAAAACTATGGTTAGGAATTTATTATCATATCAACTAGAACTATTGAATTGCTTTTTTTCTGGTGACAAAATGTATATTGTTTGTTGATAGGTATTTACCAATATATATGCAGTGTATGCATGACATACTATTTTCATGGACAACATCAAATCACTTTTTCCATTTAGTTTTTATAGTATCTTGTATATTTTTTAAATGTTTAAATATGTTAATAAAATAGTTTTTTATGATTCAGACTTTTTTCCTTGGAATACTATCTGAACCCAAAGTACACAGTGAAATTCTATAAATATCTAAATAACACAAAACAGTGCAAAAACCTTTTTTGTACAATTTAGCCATTTACAATTTCATGGTTTAAGTGTGTTCTCCATTAGATGGACAGAGTTCCTCGAGCATTTGTTAATTTCTATGAACATTGTTAATTTTTGTGTTTATCAATTTCCTGCATACACCAATGCAGTTTACTACTCAAATCCATAGCATACAATAAACACCCTTAAAAAGGGTTGTGGGTCCTCCTTGTTCCATCAGTGTTTTGGTCCACCTTGAGGCGATAATGACACGAATGCCCACCAGATTTAGGAACACTTCAATAAGATATCAACAACAATGCTTCTTTTCAATAATTGATTTAATTGCCTTTTCCTGGTTGTCCCTTGCCACTCATCAATAAAAGAGACATTTACTTTTCATATGACCGACTTAATTGATTGGCCCTTTTTATAGGTGACGTCTCATCATCTGCCAGGACCATTGTTTCAAAATAGGTCCGTTTAAGGGGTCATTTTCACCATCTTTCACAAGATTGGACCCCTGCCCCCTTTTATAAGGGAGTCCCCCCTGGTTGGCAACAGTTCACAGTTTTAGTCAAGAATCATCACAAACTTCCCAATTTAATTGTTTTTTCTTTATTTTTTTATTTTTCGTCTCATAAAAAGAGTAAAAAAGACAAAAAGGGAATAAAACGGGTTGTCAGTACAAATATTCCATTTTCTTTTTATATATACACAATATTTTCATTATTTGATATTCACTATATCAAATATGCCACATACGTTATTTCTATACTAAGGACCTGTTATGGTTTTCCGGTATCTTGTTTTGTGATATAGGATTTTATTCTGATGTCGAATTTTGGGTGCCAAGCATTGAAAAAACAATGCAAGTATTACCAATAAAGCAGACCTAAATTTTCATACAAAATGGGTCTGACCGTGAAGCCATTTTGGCTCTTGTATTGTTTTGTCCTCGTTGAGGTGGATTGCAAGTAGGTTTAACACATCTACTGTATGCAATCTTTCCCGACGAGGTCACGTGTCAATTTCATATTGATTTGGCGCGAAAACTTGACATTTGAGCGATGAATGAGACAATGAAGGATAAAACGGATGAGAAGACCGATTTCATTTTTTCCTCATTGAGTGAAACAACCTTTTTCGTCGAGGATTATGAAATTAATCATGGGCTTCGATTTGCTTGTTACAAGAAATCAAAGGGATTCGGAAATGAAGGTAAGTTTGTGCATTAGTGTTTCGAGTGTCATGATTTCAGCTAGTCGGAGCAATAGGATAAGAAAAACAAGGTGGTAAACAAATAAATAAATATCTTAAGGTCTACCAAACATCACATAACGGGTGAGGCTCAAAAGCTGCAAATATATGCAAAAACTATCAGCTGAAATAAATTAAAAAAAAAAAACTGAAAATGGGCCGAATGCTTGCTATTTTAATAGACCCAGTCTTGACTTCGCCAACTGGCTGTTATTATAAGTTTCGAAGGCAATGGGAAATAACGAACAGATAGCTGATTGCGTTGATGTATGAATGATACAACGGTTGGATGAATGAATAGTTGAATGATCGAAGGAATGGATAAAAAAAAAAAAAAAAAAAAAAAAAAAATTGAAAGAACGAATGAATAAAAAACTGAATGGATGAATGAAAGAATGAATGAAAGAATGAATGAAAGAATGAATGAAAGCATGAATGGAAAAATGAATGAATGATTAAATGAATGAATAAAACTGAATGGATGATTGAAAAAATGAAATACTAAGTGGATGAATGCGGAAAGAACAAATAAATGAATGAATGAATGAATGAATAAATTAATGAATGGATGGATGAAAAAATGAATGAATGAATGGATAAATGAATGAATGATTATGCAAGAAAAGGAAGGTATCGATGTCACTGGAAAATTGCGAAAATATACCACAGTGTGTTTTTGATGGTGAAATGGAATGGGTGTGCAGTAATTGCCGAATTTAATAGTTGAGATATCATTTAGTTATCGACTATTAGGTGTCAGCTGAGTTGTAGTGAGTACATTACTAGTGTTTATTATAGTTCGGTCGGCGTTTTGTAGTGTACCCGATAGCTTTGTTCCGATGTCACCCCTTTAAAAAATGACCAGCATAGATCAGTGTATAGTACACTAAATTGGTTATTACTCATTTTTAGTAGAATATTAGTAGAGGTGTAATGTTAAACCCGAGGTAAACGATCGGTGTATACTCGTCGTACCTAATCAAATTTTACCAAAGAGCAACTTTTTGATACGTTTTATTGATATCAAGGGAACTAGCTGATGACAATAATAACAAACGTACATATAAATCTAGTTATCAGCAACTACTGGCCAATAACATTTTGATGTATTATTTTTTGCCATATGTGGTGTCTTTTAATGGTTGCAATTTAGCCTTTAAAAACCCTTCCAGTACCGTTTAGAGGTATTTTTGAAGCATTTCCGACGAGCATCGTCGATTGTTTACCCAAAGAGTCCCCCTGGTTGTTAAATTACTAAGGTGGATTCCCCGTCCCTCCACCAACCCCTAAAGGGAAGCTACACAGGCTAAAGTTTCATTTCCACTTGGTAATGAGTTGCAACATTAGTGTAGAGTGTTTTCAGTAGAAGCATCGCCAGTAGACTTGTAAATATTGTAGAAATATTGGACCTATACAAATACAGTATGAGTATATTAGACCAAAACATATGTCAGAATGGAAAGTATCCCTTGACAATTTGGAGTATCTGTAAATAGTGTACAGCAGGTTCAGAATTATGCTCATTATTTTATCATTATATTGGAGTGATCTCTAAATGAAGGAAATTAAAACACTGATTTTTTGTAATGAAGAGTGATCGTATGAAATGAAATTGAGCTGATTGATGGGTTATTATGCGTATCATTGTATTGGATCAATTATCGAATACATTGTCACTTTTGAGTTTATATGTACAGAAACCTTGGTCCGTAGTACCGCAGTCAAAAAAGCTAGTTCTCATATATTGGTGAAATCGATTTCAAATATTTTTTTCTCATGAAAACACATGTTTCTAACCCCTTCCCTAACCTCAGGCTTGTAAAATGTACCCCATATACCCGGGAGCATCTCGAATGGTCACTTAAAAATCTAAAAATAATGTTACGATATAGCAAGTTTCCTCGTCGAGAAAGATAGCATACATGCAATACAACAGTTTGAAACCTAGTTGCAATCCATCTCGGCGATGGCAACAATTTCTTTTTGAATATGAGGAATTACGATGCATTCCTTATGTTGCAAAAAAAAAAAAAAAAAAAAAAAAAAAAAAAAAAAAAAAAATTCATCCACTTTTCACGGGGGTTTCTTACGGTTTTTTTTTTGTTGAAAAATAACATACTGTTTTCTAGTTCTCCTCATCCATCCCCTTGAAATTTAAATGGAGTTAACTCTTGCAAGCCTCTCAACGCCATATTGAGCTAATATTGACATTTATTAAACTGTTCAAAAACTATGAGTTATAACTCCTGCAAGATTCAGAATGGGTCTTTATTAAAAAATTGAAAACAAAAGGCCATTAAAATGTCTTTATTATGGTTGATTGTTATTACAAATTCAGTATCTATGGCGTATCTTTGTTCGTATTTTCATTTCCGGTAGCTTTGGATCCGAAAACACTCGTCGGAAATGAATAAATTAACAGCCTCTTCGAAAAGGATTGCATATAGTCTCGAGCGCATTTCGTGCGTGTAATTGAGAAGCGCTATAATTGTCAGCTGGTGTTTGTATCAGTGAAGTTTGTGAATGGTTTGATTTTCTCATACTGTCATTTGAGATTCATATTCTTTAAATCTAGGATAGATTGGTTTGTCAAAACAGTTATTCGTTGCAGTAAAAGGGAAAATGTTTAATAAGTTTGGAAAAAAACTACAAAATTACCGCACGTATTTTCACTTGTTGTCCATCGGTTCCGTTTCGATTTTTTTCAGTTTTGCTTCCATGTAACTTTCTTATCAATCAAAAAGCATTACAATTACTTCTTTTTCAAATGCAGATTAGAACATCATTCATACTTATTCAAAATGAGCTGTAAAATGGGCAAAAATTGGCATATTTTTCGATTAAATTCAGTCTTCTTAGTGCCACTTCCCCTTAGTCAAGCTTTTGTCATTGCACAGGAATCCCAAGATCAGAAAACGCGGTAGATCGGGACAGTTACTAAGATATGCCCGTCAAAGAAAAACAAACTAAAAAAAAAAAAAATAAAAAAAATAAAAAAAATAAAAATAATAACAATAATAATAATAATAATAATGATAATATTAAGCTGGTACTGCAGACGCAAAACTCAGTATCGTTACAGTCACTTCATACATGAACATATTTTTAGAATTTATTCGATCATTGAAATAGAAAATGTGATATTTGAAATAACTATTTCTAGAAGAAACAAACATCAAAAGGGAAGATTTCTTTATTATAAAAAAAGCGAAATTTAAACATACGACAAGCATGATTTTATCATTATTTTTATTCAATTTTCTAGTTTTAGCGCTGACAAACGTTCAGCGAAACAAACAGATAAATCACATAGGTCAAATAGAAGCCCGAGTTCACGCAGATATGCCTGAAATATGCCCATGTACCAACCAATTTTAGATACTGTGAAATCATTTGCGTTGTGCTTTTTAGTGAGAAAAAATTCTAAATAAACTTATTTTGAAGCACTTTTATAGCGAATTCGCGTATCGCACTTTTTAATGCTAACTAGACGCATATCTGCGTGAACTCGGGCTTCTCTATGACCTATGTAATTTATCTGTTTGTTTCGCTGTTTTTAAGCGCTAAAACTAAAAAAATGAAACAAAAATGATAAAATAATGTTTGTCAGATGATGAAATTGCACTTTTTATAATAAAGGAATCTTTCCTTTTGATGTTTGTTGCTTTTCGAAATAGTTATTTCGAATATCACATTTTCTATTTCAATAATCAAAAAAATTCTTAAAAATGTGTTCATATATGAAGTGGCTGTAATGATACTGAGTTTTGAGTATGTAATACCATCTTTCGCCCATTATTATTATCATTTAGTTTGTCTTTTCTTTGACGGGCATATCTTTGTCACTGTTACGAACTACCGCTTTTTCTGCTCTTGGGATTCCTGTCCAACAACAAAAACTTGACTAAGGGGGAGTGGGAAAATTCGAAAAAGAAAACAATCGCTCGTACAAGGCAAAGTAGACTGAATTTCATCGAAAAATATGCCAATTTTACAGCTTATTATGAAAAATTATGAATCACGTACTACTCTGCATTTGAAAAAGAGGTAATTGGAATGGTTGTTGATTCATAAGAAAGTTACATGGAAGCAAAACCGAAGAAAATCTAAACTGAACCGATGGAGAACAAGGTGAAAATACACGCGGTAAGTTTGTTGTTCTATTCAAAACTTTATATTTTCACTTTTACTGCAGCGAATAACCGTTTTGACAAACCAATCCATCCTAGATCTAAAGAATGTGGATTTCAAATAATATTATGAGATATCCATTGATTTCAACTTGACTTGAGAAACATTGCCGCTCAAGTTGAGCAAAAACATAATTTCTAAGCAAAATATATTCAATTCTCTCCACAAACTTCACTGATACAAACGGCTGACAATTAAAATAATTGACTAGAGATCACAACATCGTAATATTTGATTCTGCTCGACTGAAGTTTTCCGACAAAATCATGTACGAAGCAAGGCTAGCGCTGTCGCAAGAGTTGTGCTTCATTCACATCATTTTTGTTTATTTCAAATTTGCCAAATCATAACTCGACATTTTTCTTTCTCTTTTCAGTTATTGCCAATCCAAAATACCGTAAGCAATGAGTAAATACTGTGGAAGTTTTGTGAAGCGTTGTAATATAATAAATATACTTCAATTTGAAAAAAAAAAAAAAAAATGTTGTAGTGAATATTATAAAAGTTGAAATAAATTAAAAATAGATTATTTTGAGACGTTCAACTTTATTTTCAATGAAAGAACTAGTATATCTACGATTGTCGCGTTCAAGACGATGAGAAATGTGTCAGGGGTGGTGTGGGGAGATTTGTCAGAAAATCTGCATTTTGTGACTGAAGACAACGATGACAAAGGAAAACAAGACGACGACAAACACGGCCGAATTTTAAACTCGGGCCCTCCTTTGGAAGCCCGAGTAATGAGTTCAGAATATGCTAATCACCTAGTAGTCACCTTGTATCTGCAAAACCACCGCGAAAGTAGCCAAAAATATCCAACGACGCAATAAATACAAAATGTACTTTATTTGTATTTCTACCTGTATTTTCAACTAAAACAGTTTTCAACAAATTTTAAAGTCAAACAAAACTGTCAGTACGTAGCAGTAAGTTTAGGATTGAGTGTGAGCTTTTTTTGATTAGGCTGCTGAATGTTGTGACGCTTATGGTAATGAGTTTGAAATTGACAACGCAAATTCATCAAAATAAAACATCCAAACTACTTTTAATGGGATTTTGTAAACTGGGAAAAGCTTAGATACACAAATTGGCATTATCGAAAATAGAAAATGCTTAGCCAAAGAACTATGAAAATTCATAAATAGGAATTAAAGTTAGTTTGTATGGATCGATATATCTGTGGTGTTTGCATGTATTTAGTGCATCGGACTTTTTTTGTGATTTCTACCAATTTCACTCTGCGTAACATATATAAATTAGGGTTAAGATACTCTGAAATTTTGTATCTTAATTCTCAATTAATAAAGATACACCCGGGACACATAGGGGATTAGTAGGGGATTGGTTTGCTTTGGTGAATTTTTGTATCCCGTGGGGGACGGGGAATTGTAAGCAATTAGTTGCTGCCGCATCGAAGAGAGCCTGAGCGAGCCAAGCAAGGCAGCATAATAATCGAGTAGGTAGCTAAATTTGAGATTTGAACCCCCCACAATCCTTTGCGAGTGTCGAAAAAAAAAAACAATAGATTTCTTTGTTCTGCTGTCAGCTTGCTATCACGTGGTTTTATTACTAGAATCCATAGCTTTGCATGCCTCTCGAACAAGGTTTCTTCACACCAAATGCTCGATGTCATATAATTCTTCGTTTCTATTAAATTAATTTCGGCTGAAGATCACTACCAGATCACTTCTTATAGGTACAAAAAGGTTCATGCTTCATATATTTCATTAGCTATTTAGATCTGGTCAAAGGTCATTGCGTGGCAGTGAAACGTTCAATAACTGCTCGATTTTATGTAACTCTTCTATGGCAGGCCGATTGTAGCAAAATTCAATCTCTGAAATATGCTTTTAATGTAATCATTTTTCATTCAATCCAATCTTAATTATTTTATTTAATCCAATCTTTTTCACTTTTTTATTCAATCCAATATTTTATTTCTCATTCAGTCCAATCTTTTAATTTTTCATTCAATCCAATCTTTTATTTTTTGTTCAATCCAATCTTTTATTTTCTATTCAATCCAATTTTTTATTCAATACAATCTTTTAATTTTTATTCAATCCAATCTTTTAATTTTCACTCAATCCAATTTTTTTTATTCAATCCTATTTCCGGTTTTATTCAATCTTGCTGGGAAGAGCGCTCGGCCATGATCGGCCCAAAAGAACTGAGTCCCCATAGTCCCCATTCAATATGGCGGCTGAACAACATTTTGATTTTGAAATTGATTTCCCAAAGTTTATGGAAAAACTTTTAGTTGACACTGAAAAACTGTTTCATTCACGAATTATCTTGGAAGCTGCTGAAGCACATGCCGAAGTTATTGATCAAACTATTTGTCTGATTAGATCATTAAAGGAATGTTCCAGACTTGATTCAAGAGACAAGGAGAATGTGGATTCTGTTATTTCTGCTTTTATCAAAGTGCTTGGTTTATTGCGTCGTAGTATCATTACGCCATCAACTGTAACTACAGATTCTATTCCGTTGGAGAGAGAAAGCAGAGGAAATCGAGGAAGGCTATGTGTGAACATTCCTGTTGAGATACTTGAAGAACTGCAGTGAGAGGAATAGGTTTCACATGGACAAAAATCGCACAAATGCTTGGTGTTTCGAGATGGACAGTCCATAGAAGACTAGTTGAACATGGTTTGACTAATATGAAGGGTTTGTTGGCTTAACTAATGAAGAACTTGACGAAGTTATTAAAAGATATATTGCTAACCATGGGGGAGCTACTGGGTATAACAAGATGGCAGGGTATCTGAAGTCACTTGGACTACGAATTCAACGACGAAGGATAAGAGAAAGGTTGGCAAAGTTAGATCCTCACAATACTGCCTTGAGATGGGGTGCTGTTGTGTCACGCAGAAAATACTACGTGCCTTGGCCAAATTCCCTCTGGCATCTTGATGGGCACCACTCCTTAATCCGGTGGAAACTAGTGATATATGGTTGCATAGACGGATATTCAATGAGAATGTTTTTATATTGCAGAACAAATAACAAAGCAGAAACAGTGCTTGAATTGTTTATAAATGCTGTTGAATATGATGGGAATCGTTGGCCATCAAGAATAAGAGTAGATCATGGTGGTGAAAATGTTCAAGTGTGTGAAGCAATGTTGCATGCCAGAGGAGAAGGCAGAGGGATCTTCATTGCAGGCCCATCAACACACAGTCAAAGAATTGAGAGGTTATGGAGAGATGGTTTTCGTCCCGTCTGCCATCTTTACTACTATATATTTTATGCTATGGAATCTTCAGGTATCTTGAACATCAATGACTCTGTACATCTCTTTGCCTTACACTTAGTCTTTTTACCTCGAATAAACCAAGCCCTAAACGAGTTCACCTAAGCTTATAATAACCACAACGTAAGAACAGAAAGAAATTGGTCACCCAATCAGATGTGGTTGAACGGTATGATGCATCATGACAACCCACTTTCACATGGCGAGGTTGATGAACAGCCTGATGATTTTGAGTACTATGGCTATGATCTAGATGGACCAACTCCATTAGATAGTGATAAGAATGTTGTTGTGGAAGAAATTGACCTGGGTGAGAATGAAGTATTAGCATCATTTGTTTTGGAAAGACTCAATCCTTTGAGAGAATCAAATGCTATGGGAATAGACATCTTTCAAGAGGCACTAGAACTACTGTCGCTCAAAATTATCCAGTCCTAAGCTTTTTTTCAGAAGAAACTGTTTGTAAGACTTTTAACAGAGGACTTGCTGACCTTTGCATGTTAGTTTTTGAAGTCAACTTGCTTGACTATGTCACTGGTTTCTTATCACAAGCTTTAAAATTATACAGCGTGTATATCCAGCAAATGATTTATGATAACATGACAGGCTTACTTTATTATAATCATTACAACATTTTTTGTTAAGGTAGCTAACCCCAGTTTCAAAGTAGCCACACAAGTCACTGTCGAAACACTACCATCCATCGACAGAAAAACATACGGTAAATTGATTACTACAGGAGTATTGAGTAAAGATTGAAGTTTTTTATGATGTATGTTATAGGGAGATCGGCGTCACTATGGCAACGCTAAGGGGGAATTCCTCTTTTCACATATTCTTAAAATTCTCAGCTTTTAATCCTAATTATAAAAAAAAGCTCACGTTTTCTTATAGCTGACGTAATTACCCTTCACCCACGTGAATTCAGTCGAAATCTATGAGAGCCTTTTTGAGATATAAACGGGAGACTTTTTATGTGAGGTAAAACAGAGTGAAAACAATGCATTTGAATTATTACCCACAAATTAAATGTATCTATTTTGTATCTAATTCAACTATTTAAAGCATATTGTTGCATTGGCATCATTCTATACTGTAGAACGATTTGAAAGAAATCGGTTCAACCTATATCAAGAAATCGTGGTCTAAGTGATATGCAGTTTGGTATCAACTGTTGTCTTGTTGATCTAGATTTGTTCTATTTTCACTCAAACACGCGTATCACAAAAAATCACCAATAAAAATTTTTCTTCGTCCGTAGATAAAAAATATACACAGCAGGCCCTACGATTGCAAAGTTTCAAAGTGATTGAAATATTTTAAAGCGATCAAATTTTATTATCCATCTGGACTTTTTTCGACTCATTTCTGCAGTTACTGGTTTGTTGATTCATTATGCAAGTCTGTTGTTCTGATTTCACACCTCTTACGCATTCCAGCATCGAATGCAAATGATTGAACCGCTTCGTTACCGTCCGAACTCTATTCCGAACTATGCTAATCTGTTTAAATGTAACGCAATGGTATGTCGCACGCAAAAATTCGCGTAAATTATTTTCCAACGCAATGGCTTTAATACTCCTTTATATTAATATTTGCACATATTTCTTATAAGTTTAAGATTATTGTTCGTTAAAGCATTCCTCCATAGTTTGGAATAGAGTTCGGACGGTAACGAAGCGGTTCAATCATTTGCATTCGATGCTGGAATGCGTAAGGGGTGTGAAATCAGAACAACAGACTTGCATAATGAATCAACAAACCAGTAACTGCAGAAATGAGTCGAAAAAAGTCCAGATTGATAATAAAATTTGATCGCTTTAAAATATTTCAATCACTTTGAAACTTTGCCATCGTAGGGCCTGCTGTGTATATTTTTTATCTACGGACGAAGAAAAATTTTTATTGGTGATTTTTTGTGATACGCGTGTTTGAGTGAAAATAGAACAAATCTAGATCAACAAGACAACAGTTGATACCAAACTGCATATCACTTAGACCACGATTTCTTGATATAGGTTGAACCGATTTCTTTCAAATCGTTCTACAGTATAGAATGTTGCCAATGCAACAATATGCTTTAAATAGTTGAATTAGATACAAAATAGATACATGAATTTTTGGATAATAATTCAAATGCATTGTTTTCATTTTGTTTTACCTCACATAATGAAGTCTCCCGTTTATATCTCAAAAAGGCTCTCATAGATTTCGACTGAATTCACGTGGGTGAAGGGTAATTACGTCAGCTATAAGAAAACGTGAGCTTTTTTTATAATTAGGATTAAAAGCTGAGAATTTTAAGAATATGTGAAAAGAGGAATTCCCCCTTTGCGTTGCCATAGTGACGCCGATCTCCCTATAACATACATCATAAAAAACTTCAATCTTTACTCAATACTCCTGTAGTAATCAATTTACCGTATGTTTTTCTGTCGATGGATGGTAGTGTTTCGACAGTGACTTGTGTGGCTACTTTGAAACTGGGGCTAGCTACCTTAATTATTATTATTATACATGATAAAGTATGGAAGCATGAAAGTATGGCACGGTTGGTTAGTGCACAGCCTTCGATGCAAGAGTCCTGAGTTTTATTTCTAGTGACTTCATTTTGTTTCAACTTCTTTCTTTCTTTTTATACCCATAAAAGGAGCATTTATAGAGAGAGGAGAGGTAAAATGAGTGCAGTGTTGACCTTAGTTAGAATGCGATAATAGGTAACTAGCGATAAAACTAGTGTGAGCTCCGTCGGTGTTTCTAATGAAACAGTTGTAAAAATGTAAGTTATACACCATAAAAATAAGAGAGAAATTACTGACGTTTCGGACGTTAGTCCTTCGTCGGAGTAGTTAGAATGCATTGATTTTTTTGTTACCCATGACTTTGTGATCTAGCTCTGGTGTAATATCTATTCTATTGATGACTGAAGTACCCTGTGAGCAGTGTGTTGTTCTAAAACCACAAAATCACTAATCTCCGACCTAGTTCCCAGGCTTTCCCCATTCCCAGTGAGTGATGTGAATAGTTGCTGCTTCAATCTTGATAATTAACCGTTTTCAATATACAATGTGTCAATCATTTTACTTTCTATCTGCACAAAATATTGCAAATTATTTGTGCACAAAATAATGCAGATTGAAATGCAAACAATAATATTTGTATTTTTTTAATTTGTTTTCCTTCTGTACAGTTTTTCTGAAATTTTTTCACTATTTTTTTTTTTTTTTTTTTTTTTCAGAATTGACTAATGATTTTCTTTAGAAAATTAACATGTTTGCCTTTTATAGAAGGAATAATAAAAACTTGATTTTCATGATTTGTCAAGAAATTAAGCACTTGGTTCTCAATAAAGAGCTCACATGCATCTTAAGTTCCTTCGTACACATTTGAAATAGACCATCCAATCTCCTACATGTATCTAATTACCTAAAAAAACCTTTACAGTACACCAAAGTGGTTGTTTGTGAATGCAAGATCATAGCTTTCAAAGAGCTTTTTTTCTGAGGGTAATGCTCCAATCAGGGGGCCCCTGTAATTTTTTAAAAAGTTGTAAAAGTTAAAAAAGATGAAATAGATTAAAGATTGACCATTTTGACACGTTGCACTTTATTTTCAATGAAAGAACTAGTATAGCTGATATAGCTACGATCGTCGTGGTTAGGACGATGCGAAATGTGTCAGGGGTGGTGTGGGGAGATTTGTCAAAAAATCTGCATTTTGTGACTGAAGACAACGACGAAAAAGACAAAAACAGCCCGATTTTAAACTCGGGCATTCCTTCGGAAGCCCGAGTAGCTAGTATTTTTTTTTTTTTTTTTTTCAAAGAAATAACGGTTCATTGAAATTTAGCAATGTGACATCTAATGATTATATATTTAATAATTTTCTGGGTTTTAGATGTTACATCAGTTGAGAAACCAGAGAGCATGATACTTTAGAATCTGCGATCAAGTGGTATTAAAAGGCCGTCCGCGTAAAAGCGGTCCGGTGACATTAACTTTGAGATTTAGATTTTGCTGATCTTTTGTGCAATGAAAGACTATTATGTACCTATAACAAAAGCACCATTTAAATAATGTTTACTTTTGAATTTTTTGTGTTACAAATTTTTTTCCGTTAGTACTTGCAGTGGCCGGTTTCGAGCATTTTCGAAGCTAAAATTTCATGCAAATTTCAACAGCGGTATTTCACGAAATAAACATTTCTGCCCAAAACAAATGCCAGAACCAGTTAAATTGAGCCTTAATTGATAATTACACACGATTTCAAACTCATTGAGCGAAAATCTAGGACGTTACGATATTTTGATTTCACCCATTTTACGCACAATTATCGAACACATGAAAATACATCAAACTCATGCTCGATTTTCTAGAAAGTGGGGCGTGCATTTGGAATTAAATTAGTACTGGAGTAACGTAGATACAATAGCAATTGTTAAAAAGAAAAGAAACCTTGCGGCTACTATTTAACAAAACAGCTAGAGGCTCGTAAACTTACCCGAATTCGGGGTTTTTGGTGTTTTGCCTTCATTTTGACAGTCTCGTTGAAATAACAGATTGCATCGAGATCCTTCGTTAACGAGCCTAAAACCATTAATCATGGAAGGAAATGTTGTACAAATACAAAGAAGTTCTATTTTCAAGGAAAAAGTATCAATTTTTGCAATTAACTTCGACGTATATTCAACATTTCTCACCTGGATCAGTTGGCAACTTTCGCAGTTTGTTATGTACAGAATTCAAAACTTCTTCTCTTTTGGACAGTATTTCCAACATAATGAAAGCTGATTTATGATTCCATCAGTACAATCGCTCAACGACAAGTGCTTATTTACAAAAAAAATGTTCAGAAATTGACCTCAAATCGACCTTCGCGCGAACCCTCATGTTTACACTTGACCGCTGACCAAAAAGAGACCTGGCTCATCTTAACACAGGTAGCCCCCCGTTATTAGGCAATGTAAGTTATTTGGAGAGAAATATCAAAAATTAAAAATTCAAGTTAAAAATTGCATTAAAATAGTATAGTTAATTGTACTCAATCCTTATTCTTCGCTCAACTTTTACTGAAATATACGTTTGATTCGTTGATTATGTATGTAAAGAAAGTTTGTGTGTGTGTGTGTGAGCAGCCCCGTAATATGCCATTTGTTAACTCAACTTGGACTTGATGAGCATACCCGATACTTTACCCCCAGGAGTCCTTTCGGTGTTTACTTTAAGCAAAGGTAATGCCATATCCCATGCACAATTAAGCCTGAACTCTTTGCAGAAGAACAGATTTGCGCTAACATGGGGTTCGTAGTGCTGGATGATCGACATGCTCCACATCGTATCATTTTCTTATCGCGCAGCATGAAGAACTTCTGTGGAATACTGCAATAATAGAAGAGATGAGCTTAGGTTGTCATAGGATACAACAGCTTTGTAGGCATTCTCAACTCCTATTTATTTCTGTGCGCTGTTCTTTTTTTTGTTTGCTTAATTTTTTGACCAAGTATATAACCTATCCATCCTATCTATAAAACAGACATTTCAAAGCAATAACCCTGGCTTTTCATTATTTAGAATTGATTTCAGTTTTCATTTAGCAAAATGACATGGCCGTCGTTTATGATCGAAGACAAAATTTGCAACATATTGGCAGCTCAAATTTAACGTAAAATTGATGTCATTCAAATCTCAACGGTGAGATTTTTTGTTTTTATATATGTCTTAGAGCATGTCAGTAGCTTTTTAAAACATTCTAGAATTTTTTACTTTTGAAGTTCAATTAATATAGCATTATGTAATGTAATGTAATGTAATGTAGGTGCTTATATAGCGCATTTCAAAGTCTCAATGCGCTTTACAATATTTTCCTAGTATTTATAGTATGTAATCCGGTTTTACAAGCATGAGATTGATTAGTAATTAGTATTATTTGAACGTTATTTTGTTTTGAATTGCGCGCGCTTATTTCTAACGAACATACCTTATTACTTATCAATGCTCTGGCAAAAATAAAAAAAAACGAAGCCCGTACCCCCCCTACTTTTAAGCCTGGTTTCCATATAATCGAGATCGATCGAGAACGGTCGCAAGCGATCCAAAAAAAATTTCGATTTTAGGGAAACCAACGTTTTTCGATCCTACGACCGTTTTCGATCCATATACGATCGCGATCGAAATCGTTCTGAAAAACGGTAGGAGGATCGAAAATCTTTGCTTTCCCCAAAATCGATTTTTTTTTTTTCGATCGTTTGCGACCGTTCTCGATCGTTTGCGATTATATGGAAACCAGGCTTTATTACGTAGCCTGAACGGTCACATGATGTAGCTTGCTGATGTTCAATTTAAACCAAAACTGAACGTAGGCATTTTTCCCCTGGACGGCCTTAAAGTGTACTTACAGAAAAATAACTTAAGATGTAGACCAAAGTTGTTCTCTTAAAACAATCTGAACTAATTTGTACTCAACTAAATGATAGAAAAACGTATGAAAATGAAAGTAAAAAAAACATTTTCGCAGTCCACATGGCACTCATCGCCTCAATGCATTTCGGTCTTGGAATGCAGTATTCGTTATTCAGTATTAGGTACTCAGTCTGCAGTGGGGACTCAGAAAAATCCAAGGACAACTTTTTGGGAAATAGGTATATACTTAGTTCACAAATCAAACAAAATAAAGAACAGCGCATAAATAATTATAGGAGATGCGAATTCCTACGCTGAGCTGTTGTATCCTGTGACAATCCAAGCGAGTCATCTCTTCTGTGATTGCAGAATTCCAAGTTCTTCATGCTACGCGATATGAAAATGCTACGATGTCGAGCATGCGATTTCATCAAACACTACGAGCCCCGTGGTAACGCACGCAAATCTGTTCTTCTGCAAGCAGTTCAGCCTTAGAGACTGTTTATATGGAGTGAGCCAGCCCGGTTTATCAGGCTGGTTTCTTTTGTGTTCAAGCTATCAGAACGTAAAAACAAAAGAAACCAGCCAGCTAAACCTGGCTGGCTCACTCCATATAAACAGCTCCATAGTTGTGCACGGGATATGGCATTACCTTACTGCTATATCCTTTATTTGTCTAATAATGGTGGGCTACCTGTGTTAAGATGAGCCAGGTCTCTTTTTGGTCAGCGGTCAAGTGTAAACATGAGGGTTCGCGCGAAGGTCGATTTGAGGTCAATTTCTGATCATTTTTTTTTGTAAATAAGCACTTGTCGTTGAGCGATTGTACTGATGGAATCATAAATCAGCTTTCATTATGTTGGAAATACTGTCCAAAAGAGAAGAAGTTTTGAATTCTGTACATAACAAACTGCGAAAGTTGCCAACTGATCCAGGTGAGAAATGTTGAATATACGTCGAAGTTAATTGCAAAAATTGATACTTTTTCCTTGAAAATAGAACTTCTTTGTATTTGTACAACATTTCCTTCCATGATTAATGGTTTTAGGCTCGTTAACGAAGGATCTCGATGCAATCTGTTATTTCAACGAGACTGTCAAAATGAAGGCAAAACACCAAAAACCCCGAATTCGGGTAAGTTTACGAGCCTCTAGCTGTTTTGTTAAATAGTAGCCGCAAGGTTTCTTTTCTTTTTAACAATTGCTATTGTATCTACGTTACTCCAGTACTAATTTAATTCCAAATGCACGCCCCACTTTCTAGAAAATCGAGTATGAGTTTGATGTATTTTCATGTGTTCGATAATTGTGCGTAAAATGGGTGAAATCAAAATATCGTAACGTCCTAGATTTTCGCTCAATGAGTTTGAAATCGTGTGTAATTATCAATTAAGGCTCAATTTAACTGGTTCTGGCATTTGTTTTGGGCAGAAATGTTTATTTCGTGAAATACCGCTGTTGAAATTTGCATGAAATTTTAGCTTCGAAAATGCTCGAAACCGGCCACTACAAGTACTAACGGAAAAAAATTTGTAACACAAAAAATTCAAAAGTAAACATTATTTAAATGGTGCTTTTGTTATAGGTACATAATAGTCTTTCATTGCACAAAAGATCAGCAAAATCTAAATCTCAAAGTTAATGTCACCGGACCGCTTTTACGCAGACGACCTTTTAAGATATTTTCAACATAGAAAAATTCATGCCACTGCAGTTGGAAAGCACTCTCAAACCTAATATTCAAATAACTACTTTCTCAACAGCCATAATACCTACCTACATTTGATGCCACTTTTGATCAACAATCATTGTCGCTAGGCTATGCATTGGAGTCTGACTATCTTGATCAAGATATTCTATGCAATGATGAATGCTGTTCAAAACAACTCCCCTCCATCTGCATGAAGGACATTTGTGCAATATGCATGCCTAAGTTACAAGAAAAAAAAACAAAAAAAAAAAAAAACAAGATCAGCACAATTTTTAACAAGGGCCTACTTGAAGACATTGGTGAAGAAAATGAAGATGATAACAATGGTGACACTGATGACGAAGTTGATGATGATGACAATCGGAGCACCAAAAACTACTACTCGTCTGAGCCATTCGAATCTAATCTCGTGGCACGTTTTCATAAGCGTATTATTATTGAACAATAACATAACTTCAATTTGTACATATTTAATTCTATTTTAGCGAAAAAGTTATCCATTTAACCGGCTAGAATAAAGTTTTGATTATTCATCCAATTCGTTGGAAATTTTAATTGTAGCATAACTTAAATGTAAATGACACTTTAATTATATTTGTGAATAACTATCAAAATAATCGTAGAATCATTCATTATTGACTGACAATTATTCTTGTAAAACTCATAATTTTGGTTTCGATGAGAGCCTTCGCAGACGAGGCGGTTTGTTGTCGACCACTTTTTTGTTGACAGCAAAATGTAGTCGATTACTTTTTGTCAGTGATCGAACAAAGAATTTTCGCTTTTAGTAGTCGACAACCCGTCCGACAGACGATGTTTTTTGGTTGTCGACTACATTTAGTTAGCGACTATAAAAAGTTGTCGACAACAAACGTAACGGCTTCGTCTGTGGAGGCCCTTAATCTTTGCAATGTATGGCGACAAATCACCCGATAAGGAGTGATTTGTCGCCATTACATAAATTCACATAAAATACATGTATCGTATTTTGTTTTGTACTAAATTTCGTACGATAAATGAAAGATATGACTTAAAATTCACTCACCTTCGCTGTTTAGACCTTGCTGTCTGTGATGGACAAAGCACGCATTTTGTGATTTAAAACTCTATCATCTGCAAATAATTTTGGTCAGCTTGTGTCTTGCTAGCAGTATAACTTTGATTTACCTTGTTTGCACCATGTTAACACGCAAAAATTTGGGAAAAATCAAACGATTTCTTCGAAGCAAACATCGACCAAACGACGCGAGATTCGTTGGATTCACGGGATTGACGACAAAAAAACGCCATAACAAGTTCAAAGTTGTCTAAAATAATCCTGCCATGTAAATAAGGACTCTTTTTCCTACAACAATTGAGTTTTTTGGTTATCAGCAACGAGTAATAAGAGGTAAAAGCACAGTTTGTTTTGCCAATTCCTCTCATCAACGACCAGAGAATCAAATGCTGCGTGGAGGATAATGACCAGTTTGCATGCGCGGCGTTTTTCAGCATAAAAGGCTGATGGGACCACGTTTGTTCTCCCACATTGAAGGCCAAAAAAATATTTAGAGGGATAAAGTGGGAGTAAATGACTAATTGATAGAATCAGCACAGTAAGGTGTAACCTGCACACTATTTTGCAGGAGGGGGACAGTGATAATGAAAATCTAATGATTAGTACAGTCCTTAGGGCAAGCCTGAACATGCAAAAACTTCTGACTTGAAAAAAAAATAAAAAAATACTCGCTGCATTTTAAGACTCGTGCCGGCGTAGCCTGGGCACGAGTAAATACGTGTATTTTTCGTATAATAACAGTGTGTTTGTTCGAGTTGGCCGAGCGCTCTCCCCAGGAAGATTGAATAAAACCGGAAATAGGATTGAATTTATATATATATATATAAGTTGGATTGAATGAAAATTAAAAGATTGGATTGAATAAAAATTAAAAGATTGGATTGAATAAAAAATTGGATTGAATGGAAAATAAAAGATTTGATTGAATAAAAAAAAAAATAAAGGATTGGATTGAATGAAAAATAAAAGATTGGATTGAATGAGAAATAAAATATTGGATTGAATAAAAAAGTGAAAAAGATTGGATTAAATAAAATAATTAGGATTGGATTGAATGAAAAATGATTATATTAACAGCATATTTCAGAGATTGAATTTTGCTACGATCGGCCTGCCATACTCTTCGTATCTTTTCGTTTCTATTTACATTCATTTTGGATGAAGATGACTTCAAGAAAATAAATAGACGGTTTATATTTTAAAAGTTAGCTATTAATACTAACAATGAAGTTTCTAGATGTCGATTTTTATTGATGTACATTTTAATTTTAAATTTAATCCAGAAATCCATGACTCAGTCCCAATGTACAAAAATAGCCTCTTCTACGTAAAATGAGTTTCAATTTCTTCTGCCCAACAATTTTAGGCCAAATATTACACTAAATACATGTAAAATTAAAGACAGCATTCACTAAGAGGTCTCTTAGGCTAGCTTTAATATAGTCATATCCAGGGGACTGTTACACGGGTTTTGCTCAAATGGGCTTCCTGTGTAAAAATGATCAAGAATTTTCATCCCTTTGACTTCTCGTAACTCCGCTCATTCAAGCTCAATATTCTTCTTATTATTTTTTTTTTAAAGATATTAACTTCCTTAAATTTGTCCTAAAATTTGGTTGACATGTTAGAGTCAAAAGAAAATTGATATTTTTGTTTTATCAATATAAAAATGATCGGCAGACGATCAGCGCGCGTAGATCAAAATATATATAAAACTTTATTATCAGCTTGTAAAAGTAGTTCCAATCCCTGGATAGGCCTCATTTTCCATCAGTTTATTTTTTTTATCAATGCTATTATTTCAAGTTAAAATTGTGAAAATTTAGCATAAATGGGCGGAGATATGGGACGTCAAAGTGATGAAAATCCTTAAGAATTTTGCCGACATTTCCCCAATTCAAAAACGCGGACGTTAACGTGAAGGAAACTTGAAGTGGTTAAAATTTCTTTTCTTATGGTAATTCACTGTTAAATAATGACTATTTACAAAGCATGGGGTGTTCACAGAAAGAAAAGAATGTGTGTCGTTGCTAACAACTTCGACTCGAAGAATTTCCTTTGAAAGGTAAGAGTAAATATGTGTATGGAGTTATTGGCAACTTTTCACTTCTATCCTTCAATTCAATATTTTTTCTTATTAGATGATTCTTTGGATCTATTTTATTACATCTGTCTAGATTTATGACAAAGTGTAAAGGAAAATCAGAAGCCGATGCAATCCTTCAGTATGTCCATCAGTATGTCAACATCTCTAAACAGAAAGCGAGAAAGATAAAAAGATATATAGATATATATATATATGTTTTAATTGTTCACAATAAAATATCACAATAAAAGAATATGAAAGTTCAATACTTCAAATTTTGTTGTCCGTCTTTTTTTAATAACATTGCTTATATTATTTCTTTGAGCATTCCCCTGGGGGTGGGGACTTTGTATTGCTTTTCATCCTCCTTACCCACGGGTTTTCGCAGCCTTTTGATTGCATAAAATATCAATTCCCCGGGGGTGTCCCCGTGGTCGACCCCCGGAAAAGCCGCTGATAAGTGCATTACTTTTAATGAGATTTTTAAAACTTGGAAAAGCTAAAAAAATTGACATCATTCAGTATTAAACTAGTGAGAACTATAATTAATTTCTTTCGATTCAAATCATTTATTTGATTGCTATCCGCAGCTGTAACTTTTTAAAATTATCAATACAACTATAGTATATATACGATTTACAAATACAAAATAATCATCTCTGCTAATTTCAGTTATCGCCACACAACGAAAATACAACTGAAATTCTATATATTTCTTTATCGTCTGTACGCTATTACACTATCATACACTATTCTTACACATAAAACTATCTAGGACTCAATAGGCAACATTTTTGAAATCGCAGTTTTGAAATTAATCAACAAGTTTATTTAGAAGACTTCAGTAGTCGTTTTAATCAAAACAACTCACTGACTGCATGCAATCGAAAAAAAAAAAAAAAGAAAAAAAAATTTCAGTGAACTTGTGATAGTCCCTTACTTAATGAAAACCATCATTCACAAATTAAAATGCACTATTTTCTAGTTTCGTTCAAACAATTAGCCTAAAGCGTAATGATTTTTTACTCCCGGGAGGTACTCCCTTATATTTACTATACGGGGACGTTCCGCCAAATAGGGTATGGCTTTTCGCCTTCACGTCTTCAATAGGGTATACAATTTACCTTAAGAGTCATTGCATGAGAAAGTCAAACAAAGTTGAAAATGAAAATTCAAACCCCCCCCCCCCCCTTGAAAATTTGTGTGCTGATAGGTCCTCGAGGGGGATGAACAAATCGAGACACATTTCAACTCAAATTGGCCAAGGGCTCATTCTTGTCAAAAAATTCGAGCTTTGGAAGTTGAAATGTAGAGCTCTGCTACTCGCTTAAAATGCACTCAATCAAATTGAAAGTTGGCAAGATGAAAGCTTGATCTTAGATCTAAACGTTTGTATAGTGCTTTAGTAAATTAAAGTGTTTTTAGAATCAGAGAAATGACCCTTATGATGCCTCACTGTCAGCACTTTTTACAAATGACAAAATCGCTACCCATTCTATGTACGATTTCTCTAAAAGTACTCACAATTAGGGCACAAAACACTGTCAATAGAAAGTTGGAATGACAGGGTAACTAAAACGTACAATAGATTTTTGGGCATTGAAACAAAACAACAACAAACATGCAGCGATTTTTATTCAAAATTTCAAAACATCAAAAATTTTGCATATTTTGAGCTCGATCATTTAAATTGAAAAAGTTCTTCAATAACAATTTTTTTTAACCCAGAATGAGGATCACTATCTGTTTTTATGTTGGCCGTTGCCTTTTGACATGTTACATTTGAAATTGAAGAGAAATTGTATTCATATGTGGTTTACCTTTATGAAATTTTTGCACCATAAGGCAACGAATATTTCATCCTTCAATAATTGATTCATTTCTCGCTATTTTAATCCAATCGTGCTTAAACGAGGTACTTGGAAGTCTTTAAAAGCCAGAAAACTTTTCGTTGACAGCAAGTAGCAATGGTCCTCACTGAATGAACAAATAAAACAGCACAACTTTACATCGTAAATACAAAAGAATTTACTCGACGTTCAAAATTGGTCTCCATTTCCATCCCAAATCCGTCTGTTTCTTTGACTCAAGTCAATATCATTACTCTATGGAACCACCAAATGCTTAGAAATTGTGCTTAATGCTATATTTTTTGCATTAATTTCCATCAAAAAACGATCTGAAGTTGACATAATAGACATCAATTTCACTAAAAATATTCGAGAGTGAATACCGAAGTGAAAGATGCCGCTGACCGGTCGAAGAGTGTGTTTTTTAAAATTCAAAAAAATCAATTAACATTTTTCTGAAAAATTTCTGAATCAAAATTCAATAAATAGCAATCAAAACAAAGTGATATATAACTGGTTTCTTAGACAGCTTCCTTTTTTATTTTCTATTTGTATATAAGACACAAGGGTCCCAGTAATGGCAAGGTAATGTATGTCTTACTTTTTTCTTTTTGTTTTTATTTTAGTTAAATATTTTATTATACTTCCACAAATGACCTTTTTCTAGTTGTCTTGAATAGGGGTGTACTTTCCCTATGTTTCCTATGTCAATTTCTCTTGAATAGGGTATGGATTTTTGAGATTTTACTGTCTTAAACAGGGTCAGGGTATTGAGGTACCAGCCGATCGTCCCCGTCAGAAACTGGATCAAGTACCCCCCCCCCCCCCCTCCGGGTTTTTACCCCAATCTCTAGACCAGAATCCTTTTCACATTGCTTTTTTTCACCTATTATGACTGTTCCTGTATTCTCGAGGGCCTATTTGAATATGAAAGGATTTTAAAAACTATTATGGTATAGGGACGGGGGTAAAACGTCATCACCCTAAAGGGCTATTGTCATGCATTTCATACTCAGATCCGTTATTGGCGTACTTGGTTGTCCAATCCTTTACTGTCTCATCCCTTATGATGCATTAATTTAATCATTTTCATGTTCATGCAAGTTATATTTTTACGCACATTTACGCGTTCGTATAGCTCGTAATGTGACACTTGACGAATGCGTATTTTTTTTTGTAAATGTCGTAAAGATGCATAAAAGGCATAGATATTGTGTAAAGGTCCCGTACACAGTACATTTAACTTCATATTTACGCAATCGTAAAAGTACGCGTAAAATTATTGGCATTGTATCTTGTATCTAAGACTTCGATACAATATAAATTTTTTTCAAAGTAAAAAAAAAACTTTGAATGTTTTATTTTGATGAAGTTACATTGCAAAGCCGTTGTCAATTTCAAGCTCGTCAACAGGACAATATTCGTCAGACCATGTAATCAAACGTGTTCAAAATAGGTTCAGCAATAAAGTCAGGATCTTTATCAATTGAGAATTAAAATACAAAATTTCAGAGTATCTTAATCCTAATTTATGCATGTTACGCAGAGTGAAATTGGTAGAAATCACAAAAAAGTCCGATGCACAAAATACATGCAGACACCACAGATATGTCGATCCATACAAACTAACTTTAATTCCTATTTATGAATTTTCATAGTTCTTTGGCTAAGCATTTTCTATTTTCGATAATGCCAATTTGTGTATCTAAGCTTTTCCCAGTTTACAAAATCCCATCAAAAGTAGTTTGGGTGTTTTATTTTGATGAATTTGCGTTGTCAATTTCAAACTCATTATCATAAGCGTCACAACATTCAGCAGCCTAATCAAAAGTGCTTCAAAATAAGTTTATTTAGGATTTTTTCTCACTAAAAAGCACAACGCAAATGATTTTACAGTATTTAGACCTGACTATCATGAGTTTAACTCAAATAATAGCACCTAACGACAATTTATTTCGATGCCTAATTTACATATTTAACACGACAAAATGGTAAAAATCACAAAAAGTCCGATGTTGCTGTACAAAATGCAGAGTAAAAGCGCAAAATGTTTTTATTGATTCATGTAAACTAACCTTAGGTTAGTACATTGTAATAAAGTTTGAGCGTTTATCATGCTGGGCTTGGGAGATAAAATCCAATTAGTGAGGGATAGTTTATGGTGATTCGCAGAGACCGTAAAATACTTTCAACAGTTAGCTCTACAACATTTCTTTTTTTATTTGATTGAAAATTTTTTTTACTGAGTTGCAAAGATTTGTAAGGCGTACCAAAAAAATGAAGGTTCAGCATTTTATTCTGTGCGAGAATCACAGCTCCAAAAATGTGTTATTTTTGAACGGAGAAAAGCGTGAATTTGGAGAAGTCGACATTCAAACTAAAACGTGATGTAAAAAAATCGTTTTAATGATTTTTCATAAACAAAACCCATCATGGTTAATCACTAATAAAGGCCTTTCCATGATATAAGTTTGAGGGCACCATCGGTCAGATTTCGAAAATCGATCTACCACTTTTACAGAGACTGTCTCTTAAGTTTCAACGTCTTCGTGACTTGACAAAAGGAAAGGAAAATACAAAAGTATATTTTAATCCATCACTAAAGCACTCAAAAAAGTACACCTTATCACGTCTGCTCACCTCCTTCGAGGTAATTCCAATGACAACAAGTGAGCATCGAAATCACTGTCACTACTGTGACGTTTTTTAACGGACAAAATTTTGAAAGTGTAAATACTTCAAAGATATGGCGTACAACATGATCCAAACGCTTACAACTAAAAGATAAACGCTTACAACTAAAAGATGAACGCTTACAACTAAATATCACATTTTTAACGAACAAAATGTTGAAAGTGTAAATACATCAAAGTTATGCACTAGTCATTTGAAACCCCCGCCCCCCGACCCCCGGGAAATAGCGGGGAATTTAACATTTGACTTGCGCTAAAATTAGGTATTTCCCCGGTAATCTGGGCCACATTGACTGTTAAAGACACCGCTATTGTTGCCCCGCTATCTTTGTTCTAGATCTTGTAGTAAACATATTACACAAACCATAGTGGACAGCAAAAATTCCGCGAACGCTACGATTCGCTTATGGATGCATGTTCCCTGCAATAACAATGTTAGCATGCACACAGCCGTTCAACGTAATTCTGATCTTCAATTGTACCTCAATGTACAGTGGCCCATAAAGGCAATACAAAAATATTAAAATGAATAAAAATATATTGATGTCAGTACAAAAATATTTATCTCAGTACAAAAATATTTATCACAGTATATAAATATTTATCTCAGTACAAAAATATATCCCAGTACAAACATATATTGCAGTACAAAAATACATAATCATAAAATAGAATTATACCCCAGTACAAAAATAAATATTCCAGTACAAAAATATATCCCAGTACAAATATTCAAAATATTTCAAAAATCTAGTTTCCAGTCCCTTGAGTTGAGGATTCCAACATGGCGGATTGCTGGAACTGCGAAGTTTCTGTAGATGATAAGTGTGTTTTTTGCCCTAGTTGTGGCTCTAGAATTGACCAAGAAGAATAAATAATACGGTATTACTTTTCAAGAGGTTATAAGTATAAAAGCATAATTGCTTTGCTTGCAAAAAATTACGGAATTAAATTATGTGAACGAACTCTTAGATCTCGGTTGCAAAAGTATGGCTTACAAAGACGACTCTCACCATATGATTCAACGCATGTACGACAGCGAATTGCACAGGAGTTGAATGGCTCCGATTGTATGGGGCGATATAGGTCTATTTGGCATACCTTACGGATGGAAGGACTTCAAGTGCCACGTCACTAAGTAGCGAATATTGTAAAGGAGCCGAATTCAGAAGGGTGTGAATTGAGGAAAGCAAAACGTTTAAAAAGGCGGAAATATAACTCTCCAGGACCCAACCATTGTTGGCATATAGACGGATACAATAAGTTGAAACCTTACGGCTTCCCAATCCATGGTTGCATAGATGGTTGGAGTCGTAAAATTGTTTGGCTTTTTGCAGCTATGCAATGTGTATTTCAGGGAGAAGTTGATGCACATATTTATGGAACCTCTCCAGCAAATCAAAGAATTGAAGGCTGATGGTCTTTTTACAGAAGAAATAGGTCAACTTGGTGGATTAACTACTTTAAGGACTTGATTGATAAAGAGCAATATCAACCAGGAAATGAACTTCAGACTGAAGCGTTATGGTATTGCTTTTCAAGTGTAATACAGAATGATCTCGACTTTGTTAAAGAGCATTGGAATACTCATTACTTCAGAGAGTTAAACCGCAATACTGTACCTGGTAAGCCTGATGAGTTGTTTTATTTACCTGAACATAATGGAGGACAAGATGAACTGCTCAACAGTGTTAGTGGGGAGACCATTCAATATATAACCGATCAACTCCTAGATTGTGGCGATGACAAGAGTGATTACGTGGAGTAATTCAATTATGTACTATCTATCAGTGATCTACAGTTACCAAGTGATTGGAAGGATGCAGAGAAATTATATCTGCAACTTTGTGAGATTGCAGTTTAGATATGAACCTAAATATTTGATAAACCTCTTTTCTGTATAAACTCTGAATTAGCCATTACTTTGTTAGAATTTGCAAAGTTTGAAAACAGTTTACCCTTGCAGCCTTCCCAGATTATTTCTTAGTTGAGAGGGGGTGATTGTACACAATAGCAATGCAAGGGCTAGGGATATTTTTGGATCTGAGGTGGGGGTGGTCAATTTCCTATAGGGGCTAGCAAGAAAATTTAACTGACTCTCGAGTACCCAACAAAAAAACTGAAACACACTAAACATCATCTAATTAAGAAGTTTAATAAGTTTTGAACTATAAGTACTAAATGTTAATAGATTAGATAGATAGATACTTTAATTGCCCAATAAAAACTTGCAGCCCGAAGGCTGAAATATGATATAGCTTACGTTAAAATATAAAATTATAATACATGTTATATGCGTACAAAAATATGTAAAATATGCTATTAAGAAGTGTAATAAAAGATAATTATATACATATGCAATATTTAATTATATATATACATTTCAAAGTTCCTTAGTGATAGTTTATTGAAAGTTAATGCTATTAAAATTTATAAAACAGTTTTTGAATCGGTTTGTTTTGTGTTGGACCTGGAAGGTTTGTTTGTTTCTTAAGTTGTATTTTTTTGTTTTCTTTGTTGGTAGGAGAGCAGATAGTTTGTGATTTTCGTCATTAACTATTTCTTTAAATAGGCTTTCTGTAAGTTTCTGTCTTCTTTGTTCCAGAGTAGAGAGACCGGAGATGATGAGTGCCTCTGAGTACGAGCTTCCAGGGTAGATGATGCGCAATGCGCGTTTCTGTAGGCTTTCGAGGTCTTCACATAAGTACTTCGGTAGAGAATTATGGAACACTTGGCATGCGTATTCAGTGACTGGGCGTATAAAGGTGATATAGAATAATAGCAGATCTTTGCAGTCCAATTTACATCGTTTTAGTTGTCTGAGAAAATACAGTCTTGTTGCGACTTTACAAATAATCTCTTGGACATGGGCATTCCATTTCAGATCGTTACTTATAGTTGTACCAAGTAGTTTGGCGCTTTCCACATTTTTGATGTCAGTGTTGTTGGCTGTGATAGGCTCGAGAGTGTTCTGGTGTTTTCTGAATGTGATTCTCAGTTCTTTGCATTTCTGCTCATTGACTTGGAATTTGTTGTTCTCAGACCAAGTTACGAGATCGTTAACTGCTTCTTGTATATTGCTTGATTGATGTTTCTCAATGAATTCAGACATAGTGACATCGTCGACGTACTTCCAGAGTTTTACTCCAGGTACCTGCAAGTCATTTATCATGATAAGGAAGAGCCACGCTCCTCGCTTGGTCCCTTGTGGGACACCGGCCCGAAGGTCGCTCCACTCCGATAAACATTCTGGCCCCAGCTTTACACGTTGTTTCCGATGTTTGAGGAAGTCCACAATCCAGAGTACTACATTTGGTGGAATATTGAAGAGTGCGAGCTTGTTGACGAGAATATTGTGATCAATGAGGTCGAATGCTTTTCGAAAGTCAAAAAGCACAACTCTTGTTGTAGTCCCATTGCCGTCAGTGTTCATTAGCCAGGAATGGATCATGCTAATAAGTGCATGTACAGTAGATGATTTAGGTATAGCACCAAATTGTTGACAATCAATCTTTGACATGACTGTAGGTTTTACAAATCGCTCAACGACATATTCTTCGCCAGTTTTTGATAAAATTGGTGTAAGCGATATGGGACGTAGATGCTTGTTGACATCACTGATAGGCTTCTGCTTAGGTACTGGTATTACGTCTGCTCTTTTCCAGATGCTTGGAAGACGACACTCAGAGAAGGAGCTGTTTAAGATTTCTTTCACAGGCTCAGCCAACAAATCAGCGTTCTCCTTTAGAAGCCATCCAGGAATTCCATCTGGACCTTGAGCCTTTGTTGGATTTAAGGCTGAGAGTTTCTTTAGGACTGAATCTGAGGTAACAATCAGTGAGGGTTCTAAGACAGACGTCGAATTCTGATCAGGGTGGTCGAGGAGGACTGGAAAGTCTTTCATAGGTGTTAAGAAAGCTTCATTTACCATGTTGGCAATAGCAATGTCGCTTGATTGTTCTTGTCCTTCAAGTCGTTTTAGAGCATTGAGGACTTCATTGTGTGCACTTGTAGCTTTATCTTTACCACTAAGTTAAAGATTGACATTGGAATGTTATGTTATATTTAATATGCAACATATAAGGAGATTTTGATTGATACTTTTTAGTGACAATAACAAAACATTGTAGTTGATTACTCTGATAATCTAAAGTCAAATCTCAACACGTGTCAATATTGTAAACGGCATCAAAAGTAGCTCGTTATCAAAATATTGTAACTTGTAACACAAAAATTAAGATGTTTGATAATATATGTTATAAAATAACTATTATATAACGTGTGCTCTGATTGGCTAAAACGTGCAAAAAGCCATGTTTCTATCAGAGCATAGAAACACTGGTTTCAAGGGTGTCGTCATTACAAACGATGAGACCGTATTAAAAAGTTGTAGAAATAATTTTAATCCCAAAACTGACAAGCTTCATTTCTTTAACACTTATCAAACTACAAGAATCAGTAAAACCTTGACAGAAACGCAATAAAGACCAATACAATCTGAAAGAAAAAAGAAAATGTCCAATGTGAAAATCCACGTTTGTAGCGAAAATTCACTATTTCCTCTCGCGACGGTAAAACATGCAAAAACTAAAAAATTATGCAAAAGAAGAAGAAGAAGAAGAAGAAGAAGAAGAAGAAGAAGAAGAAGAAGAAGAAGAAGAAGAAGAAGAAAATTGCCAGTTAGCACTTGAACATATTAGCAAGGTATCTTATTGTTTTTGTACGAAAAAAAAAAGAGTTTTGGTAGTGAAAAAAAGCACAAATTCACGGGGAAAATCATCTACTTACCGCCAAATAGTGTAAAGCCGGCCAAATTCAAACAGCCTCGACCAGTGCAGCGTTGTCCTCTCAAGTCGGGTTTGATACCAAAACAATGACAAACCGTCACTCAGAGCGTCCAAAGTCCCACAAATTCAAGCCAGAGCAGGCACTTCAGTAGCTAAATAGGCAGCGTTTTTTCGACTTGTACGAATCATTCAACTGCTTAAAGTTCTGCAAAGCATGCACATTTTGAAAGTTGAAGTGTTTTTGCTCACGACTCCAGACTTTTTTCCTTGACCTGAACACTGAAATCCACTTTTAAATACACGTTAACCAGATTATCTTTCATTATTTTCTTTATATTAACACTTTGAAACGAATTATTGTCGATTTTTCCATCAAAAACAAGGCTATTTTTTTCCAACAAACTCGTAAGTTGGAAATGTAAGTTGCATTTTGATTGGTCGATTTTTGCATTTGACGATGTATGGAGAATTTATTGTGTGATCAGCCGTATTTTACCTATTTTTTCGTTATTACCTGTTGCTGTTATTTTATAAAAGCATTAGAAGATAATTTTCGTGTTTCTATACTCTGTTAGAAACACTTGGGATTGTTTGGAGAACACTCGAAAAGGTTTTGAATCACTCGCTTTCAGCTACAACAATTTGTCGATATTAACCTAATATAATACTACGGAGGCCCAAAAGTTCACGGCAAATTAAAGAAACCCACGGCATAATACAGAAAAGTCACGGCAGAATAAAGAAACCGCACGGCAAAACAAATAAAACTCACGGCAGAATAAAGAAAACTCACAGCAGATCAAAGAAAACTCACGGCAAATCAATGCAAATTCACGGCAAGATGGAGCGAAGTCACGGCAAAAGAAACCAAGTCCACGGTAAAACAAAGAAAAAAAGCCACGGTGGAAGTGAACATTTCCAACAAGAAAACCTGGTATGGGTTACCTGTGTATGAAGCACATGGTCTCGTTTCTCGTCGGGTGTGCGTTTCAACGATTGCCAGCCATGTTTTGCTGTAATTGTGGTTCTAAAGTACTGAATACTACTGCTTTATTTTGTACTTCTTGTGGAAAAGGTAAGCATAGTTTATAGAATGCAATTTTGATCTTAAATCTATGAATATTTAAACTTATTGTCATGATAATCTCAGTGATTTAGCTCAGCCATCAACAATGTTCGGTTCAGAGTTCATACTTCATATATATTCATGAAATTAAACTTAATTGTTTTCCCTAATTACTTTATTTTGCTTAGAGCATGTGGAGACAGAACCACGTGACAAAGAAAAACTTATAGTCCACCCTTCCCCCACCCCCCCCCCCCCCCACACACACACACACACACATAACTTTCCACCACCACCCACGTGACATCATCGATATTCGGTATTTGTATTTCCGCCGTGGCTGTTTCTTCGTTTTGCCGTACAGTTTTCTTTATTCTTCCGTGAGTTTTTTTCTTTATTCTGCCGTGAGTTTTCTTTGTTCTGCTGTGAGTTTTCTTTATTCTTCTGTGAGTTTTATTTGTTTTGCCGTGCGGTTTCTTTATTCTGCCGTGACTTTTCTCTATTATGCCGTGGATTTCTTTAATTTGCCGTGAACTTTTGGGCCACCGTATAATACAACCTATATCAACGAAAAATCTTACTAGAGACCAAGTGGTGTCACCTTTTCCATTTTAGATAATCCAAGGTAGCTGTAATTTATTTTGTATTGACATAGTGAACATAGCTACTGTACGCAATATAAAGATGAATACATCACAGCCAGATACTTGCCACTTCAACATTATAGTATTTCAATGACTAAAAGTTATCCTATATGATGTAATATGTGCGGATCCTTCATTTTACTCACAGAGATCGAGATCCGAACCCTCCTTTCTCTCCCCCCCCCCCCCCCCCCCTAACCACCCCTGTAGGCGGTTTCCGTGATTTTTAAAACCTAAGAAAACTGTGATTCGTAAAATCATATTTATCCGTGACACGTGATTTTCGCATTATAGAAGCCTTGAAAAGGCAAATTATTGGGATTCTAGAAGGCTGGATCCATATTTCAGAAAAATAGAGCTATTCTGCGATGTACCTCCCATTTTTATTCAGATTGATTTTATAGATTCTGTCGTAGATTTCAAAATTCTTGTGATAAATAGTATAGTGATGTCTTGATATTAAGAATATCTCAAATAAAGTTTCATTTTCTCGCCGTTAACTTTCATTATTCCCACATCCCGATGGCTTAAAATAACTCAATTCCCGCTTGAATATTAGATGGTTCCACGCATCCCACCATCGAAAGCGCCAAATCTTTCATCTCGCTAAACCTAGTTCGGACCCTCATACTAGACCGTCTTTGTTGATCAGAAAAAGATGTAATTGTTTAAAATCGACCTTTACACTGACTGATAAATTAAAATGTGTACAAGAAGTGAGAAAAATCACAGTAAGAGTCCTCCATTTGTGAAAAAGTCTTTCTGTAGCTCAGTGATTCGAAAACATAAATAATGTTGGTCGTGATTCATGATCAGTACTCCTTCCCCTTCATCAACCTTTCTTATATTTATATGGCTGTCAATAATGGTCAGTGATACAGCCAATAATTACTGAATGTCAGTGATGGTGAATAGTATACCTAATGATGGTTAATGAAGGTCAATGATGCCTAATCATGTCGAATATGCCTAATGAAGGTGAATGAAGGTGAATGATGTCTAATGATGGTTAATGAAGGTCAATGATGCCTAATCATGTCGAATATGCCCTAATGGTGGCGAATGAGGGTGAATGATGTCTAATGATGGTTAATGAAGGTCAACGATGTCTGATCATGGCAAATAATGTCTAAAGATATAAAATGATGGTCAATAATTGTCAATTAATAGAGAATGATGGTTTATCATGCACAATAATGGCGAATAATGCCTAATGCATAATGATAAATCATTATGAATGATAGGTAATGACGTTCAAAGCGGGACTATACGTATTTATATTGATTTTCATAGTTCACTATTATCCATGATGGAATTGTCCTCAAGGGACTGGAAACTAGATTTTTGAAATGTTTTGAATATTTGTACTGGGATATATTTTTGTACTGAGATATATTTTTGTACTGGGATATATTTTTGTACTGGGATATATTTTTGTACTGGGATATTTATTTTTGTACTGGGATAATTATTTTCGTGCTGGGGTATTTATTTTTGTACTGGGATATATTTTTGTACTGGGATTATATATTTTTGTACTGCGATATATGTTTGTACTGAAATTAAAATTTATGTACTGAGATAAATATTTATGTACTGAGATAGATATTTTTGTACTGAGATAAATATTTTTGTACTGAAATCAATATATTTGTACTCATTTTAATATTTTTGTATTGCCTTTATGGGCCACCGTATCAATGATTTGATGATTTCGTAAAAATTAATATAGAAATAAATAGTCATCATAAAATGAGCAAAATGTCACACTTTGCGCATGACCTCAACTTATAATATCATGAACTCAAAGGACATGTTATAAACATTTTTTATTAAGTTTATATGTGGAAGAAACAAACTATCAAGGGCTACACTTTGGGCAAAGCCACTGGCCTGAAGGGGCTCTTTTGAGCCCAACAAAAGAAAGGTAGAACCACTTTAGAGGGCAGTCTTAGTTATCGCAGCACAGCATCAGCCCAAACTCTGGCTGGTTGCACATACAAAATTTGTCAGGATCATCTACAACAAAACCAATAAAAAAGAAACTTGTCCTCCATCTCATGTTCAAAGCTAGCTTTTTGGAATATCAAGTAATTTTTAAAATCAGATACCATGTTATTTAACACCAAAAATAAAGGGATGAAATGTAGAATCAATATCAATTTCAGCAGTAGTTTAAACGTTGCCTGCAGTCACTGAGTGTGCGAATATATAATCTTATTTATCGTAGAAATTATTGGCAAAACATTAAAAATTCCTCTTCAAGCTCAACATAACATTAAAAGTTAGTGATGTTCTTTATAAGTAAGCAAATTATTGACTTACCTTTCTCTTCTCCATTGTAGTGCTAGTTTTCTAGCGAAGGAATACATTAGATTCACATCACGTTTGGGCTTCCTGTGGCTTGCATCACAATGCTTGCTGGGTATTTTTCAAGATGGCCGACCACTAGTTTCCAGGCCTTTTCATATATAAATGAACGTTAAAACCCCCACTTGTTGCCCCGCTGTGAAATTAATACATTACATTCCCGGTTCCCCGGTGCAATCATGGGGTTAAAAGCACATTAAAAAGTCTTCACGTCCCCGTTGAGTTCCCCGCTATCCCCGGGGGTCGGGAGTTTCAAATGACTAGTGCATTATGTCATACAACATGATCCAAACGATTACAACTAAAAGATAAACGCTTACAACTAAAAGATGAACGCTTACAAGTAAAAGATAAACTCTTACAACTAAAAGATGAACGCTTACAACTAAAAGATGAACGCTTACAACTAAAAGATGAGGAATTGACGTCACAAGTTGCAGCGGAAATGACGTAACGTCGACCATTACCAGGCTTCTGCGGCCCCAGCGACATTTTCAGAAGAAACAAAATGGTGTCAAATTAAAAGAACAGAAAGCAGGTTTCCGAGTTTCCAGACAGACTCTTTTATTTTTAAATACCGTGAACTTTTAAGGTTTTAGATTAACAGAAATAGTTCAACAGCTGCAAAGGAGTAAAATATGATTCCCCGGAGTTTGGGTTTGAGTATGAAACAATAATTTCCAACATGGAGAACGCTCCCAAAGTCGAAGATACCGAGGGTCTACAATATTGGGGTAATAGTGTGAACGGTAAGAGTAGGGAATTAACAATACTCTAATTTACAGTTCTTCTTTATCAACTTCAGCCTCGATGAAATCCTTTGCAGCTGTTGAACTCTTTGTCTTAATCTTAAACCTTAAAAGTTCAGTATTCAAAAATAAAAGAGTCTGTCTGGAAACTCGGAAACCTGCTTTCTACTAATTTGACGCCATTTTATTTCTTCTGAAAATGTCGCTGGGGCCTCAGAAGCCTGCTAATGGTCAACGTCATTTCCGCTACAACTTGTGACGTCACTTCCTCATCTTTTAGTTGTAAGCATTCATCTTTTAGTTGTAAGCGTTCATCTTTTAGTTGTAAGCGTTCATCTTTTAGTTGTAAGTGTTTATCTTTTAGTTGTAAGCGTTTATCTTTTAGTTGTAAGTGTTTATCTTTTAGTTGTAAGCGTTCATCTTTTAGTTGTAAGTGTTTATCTTTTAGTTGTAAGCGTTTGTCTTTTAGTTGTAAGCGTTTGGACCATGTTGTATGACATGGCTTTGTTGTATGTACACTTTCAACATTTTGTCCGTTAAAAAACGTCATACACTACACCCCTCATAGCCAGCTACATATTTAGCATCTAACCAGGCTTTATTTGTTTTTCCTTCTAAATATATTCTTTTGTGTAGTTTTTGCCATTCTTTTATATATTGGATTGTATCCAAATGCTTTAGTTTTTGTTCTGCATTCTTTCGTGCTCCGCCATGCTCCGCCATTTTGGATTTATTAACTTGAAAAAATAAGCATTATTTTTTCAAGTTTACTCGCACATGCGCACCTCGTGACAGTGTTCCTTTAATTTCCGTTTTTAGCATTTTTATTTTAAAAACTAATTCCCTGGGAGAGTGTTTACCGAGTGTGTGCAGTATATATTACTTAGTGTGCGTTTAAAATAGCTACACAGAGTGGCGTAAAATAGATACTTCTTATCCGAACTGAAATATATATCAGTTTATCAGAGTATCGAACTGATTTTATGAATTATACCATTTAGTTTAATTTTGATCGAAACTTCAATATTTGAATCATACAGAAGAGGCTATGAAATAATAGTCAACATTCACTATGATGAAATGTAGATCGTTGCGAAGTTTTGACTGTAAAGAAAACGGGTATTTTGCCCGGCCTATGGCCGAGCGGTGAGAGTGCTTAGTCCTTAGGCTGATCGAAAATAAATATTGACGTCCAACATGACGTCTTATTCAGACAACCGCCGTTTAAACGTGATGAAATTAAAGAGTGTGGCGACATCTATGGCAAGCTCGTTTCACCAGTTCTGGAAAATCCTCGGAGGGAATCCCTTGAAAAGTGGGCAGGAGGACTCGACTGATGGTTTTGAAAATGTCCCTGGAAGGTACATAGATTAATTGAAATAGTGATTTCTACGGTGGCCCAAAAAATCACGGCAAATTAAAGAAATCCATGGCATAATAGAGAAAAGTTACGGCAGAATAAAGAAACCGCATGGCAAAACAAATAAAACTCACAGAAGAATAAAGAAAACTCACAGCAGAACAAAGAAAAAAAACTCACGGCAGAATAAAGAAAAAAAACTCACGGAAGAATAAAGAAAACTGCACGGCGAAACGAAGAAACAGCCACGGCGGAAATACAAATACCGAATATCGATGATGTCACGTGGGTGGTGGTGGAAAGTTATGTGTGTGTGTGTCTGTGTGTGTGTGTGGGGGGGAAGGGGGGTGGACTATAAGTTTTTCTTTGTCACGTGGTTCTGTCTCCACATGCTCTAAGCAAAATAAAGTAATTAGGGAAAACAATTAAGTTTAATTTCATGAATATATATGAAGTATGAACTCTGAAACGAACATTGTTGATGGCTGAGCTAAATCACTGAGATTATCATGACAATAAGTTTAAATATCCATAGATTTAAGATCAAAATTGCATTCTATAAACTATGCTTACCTTTTCCACAAGAAGTACAAAATAAAGCAGTAGTATTCAGTACTTTAGAACCACAATTACAGCAAAACATGGCTGGCAATCGTTGAAACGCACACCCGACGAGAAACGAGACCATGTGCTTCATACACAGTTAACCCATACCAAGTTTTCTTGTTGGAAATGTTCACTTCCGCCGTGGCTTTTTTTCTTTGTTTTACCGTGGACTTGGTTTCTTTTGCCGTGACTTCGCTCCATCTTGCCGTGAATTTGCATTGATTTGCCGTGAGTTTTCTTTGATCTGCTGTGAGTTTTCTTTATTCTGCCGTGAGTTTTATTTGTTTTGCCGTGCGGTTTCTTTATTCTGCCGTGACTTTTCTGTATTATGCCGTGGGTTTCTTTAATTTGCCGTGAATCTTTGGGCCACCGTAGATTTCAGATCCTAGAAGAAATCAAATTTCATCAATTATAATTGTTTATTCAAAACTAACATTAAACTATATGCTTTTAGGTGCATTAAATATTTTGCTTTTCGAACAATTTCCAACTTTTGCGTTTACGAGAAATTTGACCCAAAAATAAATACAGAGTTGGCCAGAGACGCTAAAAGGTACGCGAAGGTCTCTTTTTCGACCATGAAAAGGTCCATCAAGTCCCCCTCCCCCTCTCCCTCCCCACTTTTCAAAGAAATCTCTCATGGTCAAATATGTCGTTGCATATCTACCCGAGGGCCAGCATTTTGAGATTGACTCAATTATTTGAATCCATCCAGCTTAGTCTTACTGATGAACTAAAAAAATGATCATTAAAATATATCATGTCTTTGTCATAGCTTACATGGCAGAGTTAGCGAGGTCCATTGAACAACATTGAAGCTTGAAGTTTACCAATACCTCAAATTTTCTGCGTCCTTTTTTCATTGTTGGAAACCCCCCTCCCCCACGATTAAAATCGCCCCACCACATCTGAATACCTCGGGATACGGGCCAACAACAAGAAACAGACTCAGTCTACTCGGTGAGAGACGTCTTTACTTATCTTACTGTTTATTGATAGGATGGCCCTAGAGCCATAATTTTATGGTGCATGTAGACATATTAACCCCGTGGGGGTGTGTGTGTGTGTGTGTGGGGGGGGGGGGGGGGGGGGGGGGGGAGGGATTCCCATATATCGGAGGGCATGGGTGCTCGTCGTACCTTTTAGGGATCAAAATCAGAGATCTGGTACCTTTCAGGGTCCCTTGGAGGTTTTCAGACTCACAGAATTAAAGTTGGTACCTTGTAGGGGCATTCACGGATATTCAAAAACAATATTCGTATTTGTTCGTATTCGAGTTGGTATCGTTTAGGGGTAAAATCATGTACTGCCACGCCCTTTTGAATAGAACTTAGTACCTTTTAGGGGTCATTTAAAAAAAATTCCTACGAGCATCCCGCTCTATTCCGATCGGAGTCACCTCCGGATATTAACTATTGTTAATTGACGAACGCTTAGACTAAAAGAATACTCAAAGATTAAAATCATATCATTTAAGCTCATTGTGAGAGTTCCTGGCAATGCTAATCGTGCATAAAATTAAAGCCTGTTTTCAATTCAGAATCAGTGAACGTCTTGCTTTTGTTAAAGGGAAAATTCTACTATATTTCAGAATTATATTAAGATCATAAAAGTATATAATCCATCAACCACATATCAAAAACATATATCATATTTACTCATTCAATTCGATTTCCTTGAGAATTAATAAATACTTGTAGATTGTAGAAATAGTAATTAGAATTAGGAAAATGTGTTTGATTGACATGATAGATGTTGAATCGGCTTTAGACCGGCCAACCGACTCATATCAGTAAAATCGCCCTTAGAATCAGGATGTTTTGCGGCCAACCTAACCAGTTATTTTTTGTTATTCAAAAATCAGAAATTAAAATCTAAAATTATAGAATCATGTGTCAAAAAATGAAAAAAATGGCAATTTTACTAAAATTCCGGATTTGTTTTACTTCATGACAAAATTGGCTGTTTCATGGCTTTTCTGATTTCTGTTTTCTGATATCCAGAATTGAGAATTGACGTTTTTGTATTTCTACATTATGAAAAGCAGAAATCGTAGATTAAAAAAGGTTTCTAAACGGTTTTCGATGGATGCCTGTGAAGATTAAAACTCAAAATCGAGTCATTGGATTCCTGCCCCCAGAAAAACAGAAATCACTTTTTTTAACATAGCGCGCTCCAGTGCGCTCTACCCATGGAGGGGTACCTGGGGCTTTCTTGAAACTTCCGGTCAGCGCGGGCTCATGTGTAGTCCTGTACCTCCCCATAGAGATCCCCTCAGTTGCAGCCGCCATCTTGAATGTTATGAAGGAAAACACTTCGAATTACTGGTATGAGCGTTATAGATTCTTTGGATGCGGAAGATCAAATAAAATCAATTCTCGATGCTGGAGGGTTCCTTCGAGACGTAGAATCGTACTTGAAAGGAGAGTTTCCAACTGTTTGTCGCCTGCTTGGCCGAGGTTAATCGGCTCTGTACATTCGTATTTATTTTTTGGGGAGCGTGAACGAGCTGACGTTTTTGACAAATACAGCTGATTTGATCAGCGCTAATTCAGTTTTTTTTTTAATTCATGGATGGCAACAAGCTCGAATTTGTAGAGGTTTCTTTCTCTTTTCGTCGAGGAAGGAAATAAAGAAAACTCTGCCAAGCAGGGAAGGTTTACACACAACTAGAGTACTTTTCTAGCTTGTGGACATTAAAAAAGCGAGCTTCACTCAATCAACAGGATCACTGCAATTAACAACTTCGCGGTTCCTGTAGTTAGTTACAGTTTTAATATCATAAACTGGACGTTGCATGTATGACCATAGAAGAATGGATCGTAAAACCATGAAAATGCTTACTATATATAACATGCGGCTATAAATATCCAGAAAAGAACGAAGGTGGAAGGGGGTTGCTGCAACTTGAAATGACCTACAAACTTTCAACAGTAGGACTAGACAAGTACTTGAGTGAAAAAGACGACAACTACATGAAAATAGTATACCAACATGAAAACGCAAAGAAAGCGTCCTCCATTGTGAAAGAAGCAAAGAAATACAGCAAAAGCATAACGGCAACGGAAGGAAGATGTAATGATTGTACAGTAACAGAAAATGTGAGAAAATTCAAAAAGCAAGTGAAAAAGCGATATCATGAAGAGATGCAACATAAATGGAGAGACAAACCAATGCATGGCCAATATCGCTACGGCTAGGAAAAGCTGACACAGACATCGAAAGCACTGACAACTGGCTGAGAAGTAGTCAACTGAAGGGAGAGACGGAAGGCGTCATTATTACAGCACAAGACCAAAGTCTAACAACAAGACTTTAATCAAGGATGGGACAGACCCAAAATGTAGACTTTGTAACCAGCATAATGAATCCGATTCATTCCGTTGACCACATCTTTTCAATTTGTCCTGTATTGGCGAAACAAGAGTATCTTGAAAGGCATAACAAACTAGCAAGTTACATCCATTGGAACATTTGTCAGAAGAATGATTTCGTAGTTGCTACGAATTGCATAGTATGATCACACTCCACAGGGGGTAATACACAGTAGCAGTACAACGGAGTACAACAATACTGTGGGACATGCCTATACACACAGACAGAGAGATTGCTAGCTGCGAACAGACCTGACATCATTATTAAAGATAAGGTTGAAAAAACATGCTATTTAATAGACATAGCAATACCAAATGACAACAACGTAGGAGCGGTTAAAAAACTAGAAAAAAGGTCTAAGTATAAGGACTTAGAATACATGTACCATTCCGCCATTCACGTTGTCAGTGATTGTAGCATTTAAAAACTCAAAAATTAACCGAGCCTCACCCTTGAAGCCAGTCTTTGTGAAATAACCTGAAAAAAGTAGACATTTTATAAAACAAAATCGCAAGTATTTTTCATTATTTGTTACGGGTGAACCTTGAAAAAACAATGCGTGTACCATTCCGCCATTCACATTTTCAGTGCTTCTTAAAAGAGAAAACTGGGAATAAAACGAGTTTTTTTTAGAAATTCGAGAAATGAGATACAAACTTGAAGGGGAAAATAATGAAAAAAACTCGACTTTTATCATGGTACAAATTTTCGCCCAAAGCATGAAAAAGCTCAACTTTTTTTTCGTAAAAAAATCAAGTTTTTTTTAAATTTAATTTGTGTCTTTTCATTGCAATCTAAAAAAAACGAACCTTTTTTTGTTTTTCAAAATTGATTCATTGTGAGTAAAGTAAGTTGATTTTTTAAAAATGCTTCAGGATAAAATTGATAACAACAAATTGATGGATTTTTTTTTTTTTTTTTTTTTTTTTTGAAGTTGAGATATTACCATGATATAAAAGATTCAATAACTTTTGTATTGAAACTCTTGAAAAAAATTGGATTTTAGTCTGTCTTTTCTCTCTGATCTTTTATGGAGCCGAAGTAGCACGTGATAGCCAACATATGTAGCAATCTACATCTACATCTACTTTATTAATCCTTAAAACAAGGATATAAAATAATACATGAAATTGAAAGTAATTATAAATAATACATAAATAATAAATAAAAAATTATAAAATATAAACAGTATAATGATATACAAATAATTTGATAAAAAGATATTTTGAATATATATATATATAAACATATTAAAATTAATTTGATCTTAAAGATTCTAATAATTTGCATTTAAATGCGTTCGAGGATGGAGCCAGAACAATTTGGTCATTTAAAGAGTTCCACTCACGAACTGATCTTGGGAAAAAACTATTGTTATAATAATTAGGACCAGTTGATAACTGAATAAAGGATTGTGAGTGGTGGTTTCTTGTAGATCTTATTGGTTGCTTCAAGTCCTCAGGTAGATTTATGGCGATCTTGTTGTTAACTACATTATAGAACACATTAAGTCTACTTGCAGTTCTTCTGGATTCCAAACTGTCCCAGCCAAGTTGCTTAATTAGACCAGATACACTGGTGTTATATCTATCATAACAGTTATAAACAAAACGAGCAGCTCTCCGTTGGACAGCTTCAATCTGCATAATAGCGGCGCTTTAAGGAATTGGTGTGGATTGTATATAAAACTGATACAACAAAACGTCTTTCAAATTTTTTGACACATAATTCTATAAATTTAATGGTTTTATTTCCGATTTTTGAATACCAAAAAGTAACTGGTCAGGCTGGGGCCGCAAACCATACTGATTGGAAAGCTACCCGATTGTTCGCACCCCCTGCATCCCTCCCTTGGATCCGCCCATGGAACAAGTTGAGAGTACTAAATTTTGCAATTTTCGTGACTTTGAAAAAAATTGATATTTAGTACTCGCAAAATCAATATTTCTTAAAAATAAACTCGTGAAATTTAATACTATTGATTCGGGAAATGTGTATTAGCCCAATTTTATATGCGCCTTGTTAACGCTAGTCTCCCTCTCATCCGTTTCCGGTCTGTTCGAAAAAATCTCCAGCCCTGGAGATTTACGATATTTTGTCAGCAAAATATCGTAAATCTTCAACCGTGACGACTCCTACAAACTGAGTGCAACCGGGAAACAACTCATCAAAGACATGCAACAATAGCTTTTCCGTGACCATGGCAACCACTCCACAACAACTTTATCAGGACGCACATTTTTTTCTCAACCTCATTCTGACGAAGGGTTCTTGCAGGTTTGTGTTTAGTAAAATATGACAAAACGATTTATTGTTGGACAAAAAAATGTATGCTTTCATGGGGAAATTGTTTTCTGGACATTTTTCTGGAAATGTAATAGTCAAGGTCCTTTATATAAACATTACTTTCAAAATCAAATAAAATTATCAGTGTAGCTTATTGTAGATAAAATCTTGATCTTGTTTTAACTTTCGTACGCGTTCAGACACCCCATTTTGCTACGACCACGCCCATTTCGATATATGCGCCTAACTCGAACTCGAAAAAGCGAAAGAACATTTTTGAGTTAATTATAGCTTCTGTGGCGAACTCAAGTCGAACAGAAACAGCAACGTGGTTGGAAAAATTCCATGCCATTGAAAGGAGCGCGTACGTTACTCGAAAAATTGTTTCGCTTATTCGAGTTTTAGTTACGCGCACATGTCAGAGTAGGTCTCGAGCGCGTAACTCGAGAATTACCTTATCTCGCTGTAACTCGTGACTCCAATTATACTAATCCCTATCATTCTGCTTAGTTTCTCATTTTAAAACGATGTTTTGATTTTTTATGGCAAAGTATTGAAAATACATTGTAGACTCGAAGCACTTTGATGCAGAAAACAAACACTCAAAACAACGAAAAAGGTCTGCCAATGATATATTAATAAAGGCAAAGAAAACCTGAAATGAACAATTAAAGAAAACAGTTTATGTTTTCAGTTCAGATTTACTTTATAATCAATAAAACAACTTTAATTGCTTTGATTGAATGTAGAACCAGAGGCAGAGTTAGTTGGTAAAACAAGTACAAAATTTTACCGACACAATTTAAAGTCTATAGGTTCTTCAGTGGCATGTTTTGAAATTCAAAATTTATAGATTCTTTTCCATCATTGTCCGCATCTTTCTTTCTTCCTCTGTTACTTCAGCCCAATTCACCTTCCGATCAAGTTCTGCTTCTAGTCTTTCTTCTTTCTCTTCATCTTTCTCTTTTTTCTGTTTTGTCAGTCTTTTGTGTTGTTTGCATGTTGGCCGTTGGCTCTAGATGAGTTTATCCGCCCTTTGACAGGTTTTGTTTGTAAAAGATACAAAATCAATCAAAATCAAATCAAATCCTTTTTTTGTTGTCCCTAAAAGATACGACGAGCATAGTCACCGCCAGAGTCATAACCGTCAGCAACCGAAAGAATATAAGGGAATCGAAATAATGGCAACACTAAAGAAAAACAAAGGAAGAAAATCGATAAAAGAGCACCAACTTGTGACTAACGTTAAGTAGCCGCTTTATCGGGGTTTTGTTCCTGGTAAATATAGTGAGACTTCACGTCGGTACTGTTTCAGATTTTCATGTCTTTAAATATCGTTTAAATCAGCTAAACTGACCGACGTAACAAAGTATTTGATCGACATCACAGTCAACCAATCACTAAATTATGGTGTAATACTTCTCCTAGCTTCGTAAACAAAGTTGGAAAAGCTTTGTGCATGCACATGATCTAGAAAAGTAAATCCCTAGACAACAGTTGAATTTCCTACAGTACTACCTACAGGTTGGGTTGCGAAGCCATCTGCACAGTATATACCGCATTAAATCAACCTTCCTCGGACGTCGGGCGCCATGTTTAATGGTCTTTGTAATTCCAAGGAACTTACGGTGCCTTAACTTGGTTGCATGGGAGGAAACTACCAGGACCCAAAGCCTACAATTTAATGACGCCGCATATTGATAGCACCTATCTTTGGCCAAGTTCAGCTCATAATGTCATTGATGAACATTTGTTCTATACCTCTACGAATTTTTTCAATGGGACGTATGGGACAAAAACAGTTCAAGCAAATGACCTTGTTTTGCTCCTATTAGCAAGCGCATGCTCAGTTATAAATAAAGGAATACAAAAGTAAATAACAACGCTTCAAATTTCTTCAAACAGCAATGCTCACTGGTAAATTGAGGAGACAGGCATGAATTAACAAGTCAAAAACAGTTTTCCCTGTTTGATACTCTGCTAAAAACAGGATGATTTTAACTAAAACGTTTTGGTTCATAGAACTATATGGAGTTAGCCAGTGCAGTTTAGCGGGCTGGTTTCTGGTGTGTTCAAGCTATCAGAGCGTAAAAACAAAAGAAACCAATAAACAGCCCCTTAGTTGTCGACAAGTCTTCACTGTCTTGCCATTTTTGTGGATCTGCAGTAAGTTTTTTTAAAAATATATATAGGTTTCGACATTTTTTAGTCTTCATTCAAAATGGTTGTTTTTTCAGCCGCCGTAAAATTTTGTCGGACGTCTTCCACTATCGTAAAAAACGAATGCAAAATGACGTTTCTTAGCAACGGGAAGCCATTTCAATGTCGCTTTTCTCTGTGATTGGTTCTACACTCCCGCCATGCTACACTCCTGAACTTGCTAAGGTCAGTCTTGTGAGTAGCTTCAGAATGGAGACTTGTGAAATTCGATGTGAAAATCAATTTCGCTCCTTTACCGTAAAAAACCTTAAAGTTTCTGCATTGATCGCAGTTTTTGACATTGATTCAGAGTCACATTGTTGGCTAAAAGATTCGTACGATACGTATGTCTTTCCAGATGAGAATGGTAATTTTCCAACTCTAGAACCGTTTGGGTTGTACAGACTGGAGACAACACCGATCAAAAGCCGAAAGCGTGCACACCAATCTACCGATGGAGAATCAGATGAAGATCTTTTTCATTCAGCATGGGAGTTTGCTCATTCAAAGAAGGGGAGAAGGTCGAAGGGAAAAGGAAAGAGAGCAATACCCACCAAAACGGCAGATCAACAGGCAGACCACGTGGGGTGGCATTTCAAGATAACAATAGGAGAGTGGAAGGAGAAGAAGATTACTCCACAAAGAAACTGCCTACTTAGATGCACAATGTCGACCAACTGCACTGCGGTAAAAGAAGGCGTCGCTAGGGAACTTATGGTACCTCCAACTTTCATCACTCTTTATGATAGCGACTACTTGGAAATCACTGACTCGCCAGGAAGAATCGGTAAGATTGTAATATCTGCTTAATTTTTCTAGTTCCAATGAAAACAACATGTGCAATTCCTCCGTTCAAAGTATGTAGTTATGAAGTTACAACTATGTTGTGACGTTAGAGTTTGTATTATGTTAGGTTGTCAGTAACCGAAAGAAAAAATAATGAAAAATGAAACGATTAAAAAAACAAAGGAAGAAAATCGATAAAAGGGCACCCACGTGTAACCAATGCTAGGTAGCCGGCTTATTGGGTTTTGTTTCTGGTAAATATAGTGAGACTCAACCGTTAAAAACATTTGGAAGATTTACATTCAGTCGTACCGTGGGAACGCTGCCGAACTCACATATTCACACGTTCAAATATGAGAGAAGTTTATATATATAGAAAGAATTTATGTTCCCAAATGATATCCTAAACTTGTGTAACTTAATTGTTGTAAACTTGTGTTCATTAATTTAACTCTTGGTAATTTCCGATCTATTCGGGTGGTATAGGCCTGATTTTTATATAAGGGACCAATCGTTTATTACGTCGCAGGGAGGGGGGGAGGTGTTTTTTCAATATTTTATTTTTGAAGAAGTGCACCCCCAAAAAGTTACTTTTCAAAGACAAACCCCCTCTAAAAATTCATGTTTTTCATGCTGTTGTGATGTCATGTACCGTAAACTCAGGCCCAGTCTCTGTCGTTTCGTTTTAGTACGCCAGACATACGTAACCTAAAAAAATATTTTTTGAGGGTCTTCAAAAAAGGAAAATTAAAAACTAGAAATTCATCAGAGTCCATATGGATGATTTATGACTCAACTAAAAAACATATTTATAGCTATAAAAGATAATTTTGTCTGTGAAATATCCTTGAACAAGAAAATTCTCATAACTTTTTAGCTTAACTATTGCTCAGCCCCTTAAAGTCAAAACACCTCAAGCACACACCAAAAGTCCATTATAGTTCATTTCATTTGAATATTCAAATATTGAGCCATTGAGTCAATAATGAAATGTATTGATCAATTTTTGATTGAGCCAAATAAAATTAATCTCAGAAAAATGATTAATTTAAAGACATTTCAAGGGTACTAGTTTGATATATCCGGTGGTGTCTTCGAGGGCGCAATTCGACTGGTGACAGTTAAGATGAAATCACTTATTTATATGCTCTAATAGTTTTCCAGTGATACAAACAATACAATTCCAGGGAGAAAAGAGTATAAACAATCCATTCCAACATTGGGGTTCCTGTGCATTTTTTTCTTATTAATTTTATGGATATGGCTTACTGATTTGGTCCAATCAGTCTGAGAAAAAAATTCAAACAGATTAATTAATGAAAACAAATGATTGTTCAAAATGAGAATAATCAAACAAATGATAAATTTTTGGAGTGTACATGTGAGGTGTTTTGACTGTATTGAAATTATTGATTGATTATCAATATATTATCTTGAATATAAAAATAATATATTGAACTGTATCTATTTTAAATGACAGGCAAATATTGGTCAGGAAGCAGAAAGATTTTTGCCACACTGGCCAATGGAATCAACCAAGGAGCCAGCACAAGTACTGCTTCAAGTGTCACTACACATGTAGGTTCAGTAGTAATATATTTTAAATTGAAGTCAATTATCATAATATTGTTACCATTTAAGGTGTCTGCAAATAGTAACATATGCGTTTTTTGAGATAAATCCTTATATGTAATTTAATGTTTTTCACTGAAATTACTGTTTGGGCCTGAACAACAATTATTGATTTTTAAATAAGGCAATGTACAGCAATGTTTCACATGTAATAATGTTGTATAAATATATTTTTAGTGTGAATGTGCAAGAAGAACCTTATTTTGGATACATTTCCATAGTTTTGATAAAAAAGGTTTATATTTTTCAACAGTTACAAAATATATACCTGTATTGTAAAATACATATATACTGTTTTTCCAATCTATACTATTGATTCCCTTTAAGTAGTAAAACATTTAGCCTGTGTTGCCGGCGGTCTGCGGTTTTAGGCGAGAGGGAGGGAAGGACCGTCTGCTAGATTACATTGGGTTTTTGAGTTGTCCGTTCACCAGTGAACGGGAATTGTTGATTGGCTAAAATGGTGTCAATCAAAGATGAGCTGTCATAAAATGTAACGCATTATAAATCTGTCAAAAGATGGCGAACGTATGGCGTTATATCCCAGTCAAAATTCATGTTTAACAATTCAACATTGATGTAACAGAATTCTTGTTTTAGTTGACAATGCAACATTGTTATTTCATCCTTCAACAAGCAAGTTTTATAATTCAACATTCTACATATATCATCCAACGTTCTTGTTCTATTTTTGACATTCGAGTTTTACAGATCAACTACCCCATTTGATAATGCAACATTCGTCCTTCACAATGCAACATGCTTGCTCGAAATTGAACTTCACGCACGGATAGTTTAACCTTGACAAAACTTGATGGAGCTACTTATTTATTAAATGTGTGGCCTGCTGGCTTTGGTTAGCTATTTTAGTTATTCAAGCAGACTGTAATATAAGGTTTAATTATTAATTGTTTATTTTATTGAACAGGGTGCAAATAAAAATATTGTCATATAACGTAATGACAGGATTCTGATACTAGTGACAGTACAGGCAACATGCGCTTTTATTTAATTTGTGGATATTTTTGGATTACAATAATCAGGTCTAATTTTACATTATATCATTGGCTTCTGGAAGATGATATTTGCACCTCTGTCTTGAAGATCAACAGTATAATCCTGAGCATCCATAATTATTAATAGTGTACAAAAATGATGACATTAAAAAAATCTGAATCTTTAAAATTTGGTAAAGTATTCTGAGAGCATCCTGTGTAGTACCATTTTGCTGAATTTTAATGACCTAATGTCATTAGAATCACAAGGATTTTAATGTTCATGAAAACATAAAACTAATTATAATATGTCACCTTAATGTGGCTCTTATACATTACAATTTGGTAAATAGCTATATTTTCTCATGCCCTTTCAGTATATTTCAACAAATTAAACAATCAAAAAATCATAGGCCTCATGTCAGTATGCATTAAACAAGAAAATCGGATTTACCATCATCTAATTTAATAAAAAGCACTGTATTTCAATGATTGACCGACTGTAATGACAAATTGGCAAAAGTTTCAGACCAATATTCCAAATATCTGGAAAAAATTTTCAAAATCAAACATTTACACAAACCAAACAGTAGCTCAAGATTGGTAGGATAATACAACATTTTGCTCAACTTCATGAATGTTTTGGATCATATCAATTAGCAGTGGCCATACTGACATTGAGTCTATGATGTCACTTTCATACTCTATTAGTAACATTAACTAATCATTAAACTAAAATAAAAGAACATTGTTTCAATACTAAAAGAAGATAATTATGTTTTTACATTGCAGGACTGTATGTACTCCACAGAAACTCTCAAGTCAATTTTAGAAAAAGTTGAAAGCCTTGAAAAGCAGACAAATTACATACAACAACTTATGGTAAAGGGTACAAATGAGGTTATGAAAGATATTGTCCTTTTTACCAAAGATATGCTAAAGTGCCCAATATGCTTGGGGATCAAAGATGATATTCCACATGCAACAGCATGTTGCAATCATGTAATGTGCACTGAATGCATTCAGCAGTTGGTCGAGCTCCAAGATACATCCTGCCCACTTTGTAAGCAAAGGCGGGGACCCCTTTACCCAATTATGCTGTCTGGAGCAAGGGAACTTGCAGAAAAACTTGCTTGCATTCCAAGCCAAATATTAGATGAAGAGTAACTAGCAATGCTACCAGTATTACCTTGTTGTGTTTTTTAAAATTGTAATAGTCATATAACCTGCAAGCAGAGATGTTTTTTTTTTTTACTTTTTCTCCTCAGACAAGAAAGACATTTTTCTTTGTGTTGCTACTCTAAGATCATATATCTAAAATAACATAAAACTTTCTAAGCCAGTTAAAACAAGTTATTCATAGGCCTACTGGACTCAACAGAACTTGTCGAAGGAGGGGTTCCAGATTAAGAAACTAGGCATCTTTGATAAGAACTCTAAAGGAATAGAACAAGCCTTCTAGATGGGGGAAATATTAAAATTTAGAGCTTTACAGAAGCGTTTTCCTGTGTTTTAATTAATTGACAAAGTTTTGAATGGTATGCCAATCATAAATGATATCAAACAACTGTATCATAAAAATCATTGGTTAAAAATGCTTGAAAATTGTTGTTTTTGCCAAGAAAAGGGGGGTTCTAGAACCTTTGGAACCCTTCCTATGCATGTCCCTGCTCAAGTTCCATGTGTGTTTGCTTATTTTGAATTTGATTTATTTCTTGATATTAAGTTTTCATTCATTTTTGATACTGCATCTGCTTGCAGGCTTGATATTACATGTAGTTTAAATTTCATACAGTTATTGCTTATTAGCCAAGCTTGTCTGAAGGTGTGTTAGTAAGTAAGCAGTTTATGCAAGCACAATGCCAACATTTATAGCAGTGAGAGACAGCACAAGAAACTTTGGGGTAGACCCATAAAGACAAAATGCCCATTTTCATGCCATGCCAAAATGTGATAATTCCCCATTTGTGTTTTTGGCTTAAAAAAGATCTGAAGAACAATTTCAGCAGAATAAAACAACTAAAATTTATGGAAACTAATACAACAAAGAAGATAAATTATTTTCATGCTGTTTCTTTGTTGTTTTTTTTTTTGTGTTGTGCTGCTTAAACTGCTTAATAGGTTATATGAAAACACAAATTTGAAGAATTCTATACAAGCCCATTCTTAGATTAAATATGTGTAAGTTAGAGTGGTTTTCATCAGACTGTGAGTCAACTAATGGTGTCTAATGGTAATATTTCAAGAAATGCAAACACTTGTTTTTAAAGCATCTACTTTTCTAGTGTTGATTAGCTCACTATATAACTGTTTCACAGATCTGATGAAAACCACTATAATTAATATACTACTGTATATACTGCAGGTATATGACAACTAAAATGTAATCATTCTAATAATTGTTTGCCTCAGATATGATAAATGATTTTGTTTTTGTCCATTGTATTCTCAATATGGAAGGAAGAACTGTTTTGATGAATGAGAACTATGAGTAAAATAAAATTATTTTCAGTAAGATTTTTTCTTGAAAAAAACTTGTCCATCATTTAGAGGAGACACAGTTCCATCAGCTTTGAAACCACAGGAAAATGAAACTGGGCTTATGCTTCCCCTTCAGGAAGAAACTCCTCAGCAGATCTGGGGAAAAATATAGTCCATGAATTTTGATTTTCAATTCGTGTGTTGATTTTCAGAAATTGATACAGCTCTTCAACAAAACAGTTTTTGTGTTACAATAATTGCATCAATCAACACAAGCCACAAGAATATTCACTAAAATCAAAGCTACTAAATGGGCAATAAAATGTGTAAGAAGGTATACAAGTCCATCAAACCTTGAAATTGAGAGCCTTTCACACATTGAGAATCAAATGAACAAAAAAACAAAACCTCTGTCCCCACAAGAAAGGCATGATGTTGAGGATTCCAAGGTGTATGTTTCAAACTGTGGAAATATTTTGGAAATTCCTAGGGGGGTCATATAAAAACCCCTTAGAATGCAAGTTCCAATGGATCTAGAGAAAAAGTCTAGGTATTTTTTTGAAAAGCAGATTCCAGAATATTCCATTGTAATAAACATCTTGTGTTTGACTTGAAGAAAGGACTGCATACCTTCATGGAAATTGTGCAAGTAAAATCTAGAGAAACTCCACTGTCCTTACAAAACTAAAGTTTGTTTGAAAATAAAAATAGAAGTCTTTCAAATCTATGGCTCTTTTTAATAACTGTCCTTCTGTACACACCAACAAATCAGTATTTTTTTGTGAATCATGGCTACTTTATGTTGCCATTAACAAAGATATTTAGTACAAGCCAATCCTCCACTACTTCAATATGTTTTGATGATTCCTCAGATACTTTCCTATGCCACATTGAAAACTGTCTTTAGCTGGCATCATATACTAGCCAAATACATTTAGCTTGGAATAATTGGTTATGGTGTTGAATGGATTATAGTCTTTCAAACCTAGAAAAAAAAAAGAAAACTCAATTGACAATGGTTAAAGTGTTTCAGGGCAGTAATTCAACTAGGCTCAGTCTCCAGCCGTCAGGGGTTTGTGCGCCAGTGATACTCTCCCTACTGACGGCTGGGCACATGGGATTTACATTGTTCTTCTCTGCCAATCAGCAAGTTGCCCCTCGAAAATCAAGGGGCATAAATTAATAAGAAAATAAAACAAAAAACAGTGTGTACAGTAAGATTTTTTAAAAATCAACTGTATCTTTTTAAAGATAAAAGTAATCATACATTAGGTGCTAAAATTAATCTGAATTTTTTAAAAAAACGATGTGGAATTTGCCATCTTGTGGACATGAAATTTGGAGACCAAATTTGAGTTTGAAATGACTGTAAATATAAAATACATTTTCAAAGAAATGAAACCTTCCCTGCAATATCCTTGATAGTCTCTTTTATTTTGTGACAAAACAGTTTGAAATAATATTTTTGTAACAGATTGAATATTAATACAGTACCAACCAGGCAGTAAGGCAGCATCCATTTGTGAGTGCAAATACGCGACTCACTGCAAGTGTGGGCATTCAATAAGATCAATAAAACAAAGGCACTTGTTTCACTTGCTACTTGTTACTCACGAGTCAAAGAAAAGAAAAATTACAAGAATTCTAATGCAGAAAAATCTCACTTGGAATTTCAACAGGCTAACATTGAAGATTAAAATGATTAAAAACTACTGAAACACAAATAAAGCAACACGAACATATTACAGTCGAGGAAAACATAACTAAATCATCGAAATTAGGAATTCTATTCTAAATTTTTTGTATTTATTAAGAAGTTTCAGATAGAAACTGTAACAAAATCCAGCGCATCATCGCCGTGTTGACAAAACGAATCTAAACATTTACATTCTCTTTACTCATTTTCCCATACTTTTTTAAGTTCTTTTCAAAAAGATCCACAAAAATTTTTTTTTTTTTTTGAGTGGAAGAAAGGCAATCCAAAGCAAACTTTAAACACAATGATTTTTCTTGCACCTTTGCAGACAAGTCACCAATTTTTTTATTTATTTTTTTTTAGTGTAGGATGTGTAAAAGGGTTCAATCCAAATTATTTTTGGAGCATTTCTGAAACTGCTTTTCCTTAACTGAAAATGTAGTTGCATTTCCAAGCATGTAAGGTAAAACCACTTTATTTTATAGCTACTATAGCTGATGATTCACTTTTTGGGGTTTATTTCAATAATATTCCCTTAAATACTTACTATACAGGGCTTCACAAAATTTTTCCTTTTGCTTCTCTAAGCACAAAAGAACTCCTAGATCTAAGTTTTAATTCAAATACTGAATGCTTGTGCTCAAATTCAGCCAAGGACTATGATCTAAACATAGATATGCCTGTATTTGATTTTCTGTCTAGAATTAACAATATACCAAACACAAGCCATATCGATCCAGAAAGTAATATTCCATCTAGAATCAACTTCAAATATTACACTGTTCATGAATTCCATAATTCAACAATCATCAAGCAATCATCTCTTGATAAAGGCTTTTCAGTGCTACATTCCAACATCAGAAGCATCCAAAAAATTTTTGACAGTCTAAACCAAATGCTTTGTGGTGTAAACTATCCTTTTCATATAATTGGCATTAGTGAAACTTGTCTAAAGCCTGACAACCATCTGAATTTTGACTTACCAGGCTATACATTCCTAACACAACCGACATTACAAAGAGCAGGTGGTGTTGGGATGATTATAAATTCATCTTTAAAATATCATACTAGAATTGACTTGTCTCCTTGTACTGATGAATGTGAGACACATTGGGTAGAAATTGAAAATCATTTAGATAAAAATGTACTATGCGGTATTGTCTATAGACACCCAGACTCTAAAATTGAGTCTTTTTTTGACCAATTATTTCCCATTATTGAAAAACTTAACCGTGAAAACAAAATCTGCTTTATCTTGGGTGATTTTAATATAAATTTATTAAATTACGATAAACATAACCTTACAGAACTTTTTATTAATACGCTAAATTCATATTTTTTTGAACCCCATATTACTAAACCAACTAGAATTACAAATCATACCAGTACATTGATTGACAATATTTTTCTAAATATTCTTAATTTTGAAACAATCAGTGGCAATCTGATAACTGACATATCAGACCATCTACCAAACTTCCTAATTGCTAACAATTTGACCATGTGCAAAGCAAGGTCAGGTTTATTTAAAAGAGATTATTCTAATTTTGATAAAGAATCATTTCATAAATCTTTTGAATCAGTAAATTGGAAACACATTTTGATGAATAAAAGTGTAGATGACATGTTTAACTCTTTTTTCACAACAACAAATAACAAATCATTTCATTCCTCTGAAAAAGGTATCAAGAAAAGAAATAAGATTCAAATTGAAACCCTGGATTACTCCAGGTTTAAAAACTTCCATTCAGGAAAAAAATAAACTCTATAAACAGTATATCAGGAATAGAAATGAACTCAACTATGATAAATATAAAAGATATAGAAATAAATTAAATTTTCTACTTAAGTCTAGTAAAAGAAATTATTATACTGAATATTTTAGGAACAGCCTATCTAACTCAAAAGCAACTTGGAAAGGTGTCAGGCAACTCATATCATCAAAACCTAAAGCATCAACAATACCTTCTAAGATAATCAGGGATATGATACAATTACAAATCCAAAGGATATTGCAAATGAATTCAATAACTTTTTTGCTAACATAGGGTCATCCCTTGCTAAGGAAATACCCCAATGCGAGGTTTCTTACAAGGATTTTCTATCATATCCTTTATATAGTAGTTTCTTCCTCTCTCCAGTTTCAACAGCTGAGATTGGTAGTATAATTGACTCAATTGATCCATCTAAGTCAGTTGGCCCCTACAGTATACCTGCAACCATCTTGAAAATGTTAAACAATGCTATTTCTGTTCCACTTAAAATTATTTTTAATGAATCTTTTTTGCTGGGAGTAGTCCCTATTCAATTCAAAGTTGCAAAGGTCATTCCTGTACACAAAAAGCATTCTGCTCTAGATGTTTCCAACTACCGTCCAATTTCATTGCTGTCTATTTTTAACAAAATTCTTGAAAAACTCATGTATAATAGACTTATAACCTATTTTGACAGGTTTTCTGTATTCCATGACAAACAGTTTGGCTTTCGTCCAAAACACTCAACTTCTCATGCACTAATATTACTAACAATCAAAGAAGCCACTGATAAAAGATTCCATTGTTAAGTGGTTTTCTTCCTACTTAACAGACAGAAGACAATATGTCTCTGTCTGTGATACTGATTCAAACCTTATGCCTATTACATTTGGGGTGCCTCAAGGTTCTATCCTTGGCCCTCTTCTGTTTTTAATATACATAAATGACTTCCATTCCTGTTCGAGCCTTCTAGAGATTTATCTATTTGCAGATGACACAAATCTGTTCTTGAAAGATAGAAAACTTGCTGACCTTGAAAGCACTTTAAATCAAGAACTGATCAAAGTGAACAATTGGCTGTGTGCCAATAAATTATCCTTAAGCATTGATAAAACTAGCTTTGTTATTTTCCATCCTCATCAGAAATGCCTCACATCAAACATTGAATTGAAAATCTGTAACAAAGTGATAAGACAGGACTCTTATATCAAATATCTTGGTATAATTCTAGACTCCCACTTAAACTGGAAAATGCACATCCATGAACTTAGCAAAAAAGTTTCAAAAAGTATCGGTATACTTTCAAAAATCAGACATTATGTTCCCACTGAGGTTCTAGCTCAGCTTTACTACTCTTTTATCTATCCTTACATAACGTATGGTATTACCATTTGGGGAAATACCTATTCTTCAACTTTTAAGCCCATAACAATTCTTCAAAACAAAGCAGTGCGAATCATTACTTTCTCAAAATATGATGACCATAGTATTCCACTATATCGCCAACTTAAATTTTTAAAGTTAAATGATCTAATATATTTAAATAATATTCTATTCATGTTCAAGTATCATCATCAATTGCTCCCTAAAGCCTTTGATAATTACTTTCAGAGTGTCTCCACAATTCACCAGTATAATACTAGACTAGCCTCTAGGTCCAGTTATTACGCTGAGCCCATAAGAACAAACTTTGGCAAATTTAGCTTTAAATACAACGGTCCGATACTATGGAATGATTTAGATGAAAAACTGAAAAATCTTTCTCTAGAACAATTCAAACTTGAGCTGAAATCAAGCATCCTTGTTAGTTATTTATGATAGATTATATTTTAGTTTAGAATATCATTTAAAATATTTAATGCATTTAAATTCTTCCTTTATTCTCCATAACCATTTTCCAATCTATTCAATATTTATTGCTTTTTTCATTTATATCTATTTGTCAATTACTTTAAATGCTTATAAATTTCTTGTTTATATAAATTTTGTATATATAACTTATTACCGGCATCTTGCCATGACATTACTAATTTTCTACATAAAATTATAATATAGCTACTCAGCCCGATAAGTTAATACTTTTCTGATAAAGTTAATATATATAAATATATAAAAATAAAGTTATATATATATCCTATATCACAAGTAAGAGAATTACATACAACAAAAATAAGAAAATGGCGACCAGATTTCAGAATGTTGTTGTCCTTCTGATAACCTCTAGTCAGTTTTTGCCATTTGTTCAAGTGTGTCAAAGTGGGACTCCTAAGCTTTGCTCATTTGTTTCTTTCAGAAGTGACAAAGCAGTTTTGACTGACTTTCTTGATTGGTCATAGAGAACATCAAATATTCAATGTTTTGATTCGTGATTTTCAAAAACTATTCATTGACTATGGTGATTTAGCCAACCAGCACTCAGCTTCAAGAGCCTCCATCATGACCTGTTTCTTTGTCAACACTGGTTGAGCACAATGTTTTGTGCAAGCTGTTCATACACTTATCAAAGGATCAATTTTACAGTTACTCTTTGTATTTGTTTGTTCATGCCAATGATCATCTCATGAAAGAAACTTTGATTTGCACCAAAAAACAACAAAAACATAGCCTTTACCTACTGAACGGCTTAATTTGACTTTAAATAAATAATCTTATTACTGCAATTCGCAAAACTTTATGGTCTCCCCCGACAAAATTTGTGATGTGTTGTTTGAAATAGACTATCAGTTCTGCAAACAGAGTGTCCTAGCTAGCAACTGTCACATATACTCAAATGAATCGCTACATGGGCAAGTGTTTACAGGATAACAAGAAGCTGCTGTCAATAAAACAAAATTATTGACTTAATTGAGGTTCAATATGAGTTTTAAACCAGTTCAAACTCTTTTCAGAACAAGCTCAATTTATTTTAAACCAGCTCTGGCTGATATAATAGCTTCATTTTCATTGATTTGTTTGAATAAATCTCTGGGCAACTTCTTCTAGTAATGATATAGTTTTTTGACAATATATTACACTTTGTTTTGCCTCCCCCTATATTGGTCCTTTGCTCTTGCAAATCTAAAATTTAGAATGTGCAGCTAATCAAAACATTGTTCACAAAAAACCTGCTATACATGTAGCTGACAAAGTTATACACAAGGAAATGGTCAATATTCTAAGATCCTGTAACACTAATAAGTTACAAGCTATTGTGATTCAAATAATTTGATCACCAAAATTTGTCAATTTTTTTTATTAAACACATGTAAATGATTACAACACATTAATTTTGATTAAGGGCAGTAGATTGCAAACAAGACCTTTGTTAGCATACTCCCCCAGTTGGAATTTTTAGTCAATTTTCATTTGAATATAATCGAAGTCGTACGAAATTTGAAAATAGCAAGGCTATAATCTTGGTTAGATGAGAAACTAAAGATCTATATATATATATGGTTAGATGAGAAACTAAAGATCAGGTTAGATGAGAAACTAAAGATATTTTCGTTCAACAAGAAAACTAACATACGACCTCAACATCAGTAAATAAGACCTAATTGAGCTCTTGGCCATTTCTACCAAAGATAAACTTTTCCAGTTTTATGGGCAACTGAGTGGCGATGGGATCTCCCCTTGGACCCCTCCTTGCGAATTTCTTTATGTGTCATGTCGAAGATATCCTACAACTAAATGGATAGGCGTTATGTGGACGACACATTAACCATCATGCCTGACCTGGATACAGCAAATGAGTTCTTATTTGAATTAAATCAAACAAAAACATAACAAATCAAAGAATTACAAAAATCATTGATGCCGATGGAGAAATAGCTTGCTTTCATATGGTTGTTAAAAAAATTAAAGGAAGATCGGCAAAAAATGTTAACATACCTTAGCCATATGCTGAGGAGCACAACAAAGTGACTTTCAATAAACTTTTCCTCAAATCCGAGAATCAATCGGTGTCACGTTTCTAGTCCTGAACTGTCACTTTTCCAGTCTAAAATTTTCTTCCTCGGTTCTGATTACATAATGGCTTGTTCATGTTTTTACAATTTTAAAAGCGAAAAAAACATTTTCACCCCCTCTAAAAAGTTCACACAGTTCAACAGAACAGCGTAGTATGGCTAGCTTGTGTTGCTCAATCATACATTGTGCCAAATTTGCATGCATTTCAAGCCACTCCCTGAGCTGGCAATCCTACTTAGTTGACAAACATCTTGTATGAAAAGTTATTTTTTGTTGTGAATAGCTGATAAATCTGCATTGATCCTAAAGGTCTCTGTGTTATGAATTACCCAGAAGAATTGCTGAATGAACAAATTGAACTGGCATTTTCGTGATCGTGTTTTCTTCTTGCATTTCACCTCTTTTGAATTGCTGCAAATGCACAATTGTTTTGTTTTTGTTTTATGAATTTTTGGTCACCGTCAATTTTACTTTTAAGAGTAAATTAATCGATAAGTAATGATTGAAAAATGCCACGAACAATCCACAAACTCGAATCCCTTCTTTACCATCATGCACTGACTTGTCAAATACACTATTCCAGAAAATGTAAAATCTCCATCTTTGAATGACTTTTAAGTACCAAAGAAAATTTTAACAGCTCTGCATGACTTCACATTTGAATAGTTAAAAACATCGGCACGAGACTTGTAACCACTTTCTCAGTGGAAATATTTTGAAGTTTTTCTTCGGTAAGTAGCTTTTTCCCCTCTTTTTCAATTCGACTCTCAGTCAAAACTCTTTAAGCCACAGCCTAGCTTAACCATTTTCTTCCTCATTGCCCATTGTAAAAATACTTTTTCTAGAAACTTTTCCGTAAATATAAATTTAAAAAAGTTATTGTGAATTTGTTTTTTGTGTTCACTAAAAAAATGGTCAGCGACCTTGCCAGTGCAGCACACGGACGTACGGCGTACATATTTTCGAAATCCAGGCTTCCTGTGGTCGATTTGAAATGAGATGTTGTTTATTCAATCAAAACAACCAACACTGAACATTCAATGAGACTCCCTAAAGGGTAAGCTGTTTTTGTAATTATGCTAATTTTGCTTTATAACGTTACGTTAAATGATTCTGTAACTTTTGCATTAAACTTACTTGATAATGAGGTCAGTTTGACCTCGAAACATAATTTTTTGTCTTTGTTGTTCATTTAATTACGGTATACTATAATCTTGAGAAACAAAAATTGGAAAGCGAAAGAGTAAGTTCTAATTATTACAAACACACAAAAAAAACGGTCTTCTTCTCAATTTTCATTTCATGTGAAATACAAAAATTGGAAACAAACATTAAATTTCAATTTTCCTGTGTTTATGAAAATCAAATGGACAGAATGTACACTGCCCGTTACTTGTGCCCAGGTCTATGGCCAGAAGTGACATTTGATTGATTTCCTTATTTTTTGTCATGGTATCAAGTCAGATGTTTGGGTCAGTCTTTCAACAGCATTTCTGACATTTCATGTTTACAAATCGCTGCATGACAGATACATTGCCTAAAATTAGTAAAACTATGCTTGGGCCCCTCTTTGCGTAACCCAAGTAAACACAAAACACATTTCCTTGTCTCAAATACAGTCGATAAAAGTTTTGATTGGTGTTATTTTCAGTTTGTTCAATGAAAGCAAAGATCGTTAAATCATAGTTAAAACTAATTGATAATAAATAAAGCTCTTTCATTCACGTTCAGTTATATTTAATCACACAATCAGGACATTCGAAGGGAACAACTTCAAATTAATTTCACAAATGACATTTTGAACAACATCAAAAAAAGTCTTAAAATTGAAATTCTAGGGATTTCAAAAACATTCATTAATTTTTATTTTCCATTTGTTCGCAGGACAATTTTTTATAAAGCAGCTAGAGAGGGAAAATTGTTGAATTCAATCAAATACAGTATACTTTCTCACAACATTAATGCAAATGTATAAACTTCAGGGGCCAGTTGTACAAAGCCTGAATAGCACTATCCACTGGATAAAACCCTATCCAGCGGATAAATTCTAAAGAAATCCTTCGGAGTGGGCTTCGTACAACCGGCCTAAAGTGTTTCAATATATAACAAACAACTTAATTAAAACAATTTTTAAGCATAAACTGAACTTACCTCTCTGTTAGAATTATATCGTTTCCTTTCTTCGACTTCAAAATTTCTCCGCTCAGTATTTGTTCAGGGAAAAGAGAAGATGCTTCGCCAATGTCCATGACAACAATCCAAGATGGCTGTTTGCTCACTTTACATGGCATCTCCTGTGGTGGTGAGGCAAGGGAAGGGGAGGGAAAGGACTGTACATGAGCCCGCTGACCGGAAGTTTCAAGAAAGCCCCAGGTACCCCTCCATGGGTAGAGCGCACTGGAGCGCGCTGTGTTAAAAAAAGTGATTTCTGTTTTTCTGGGGGCAGGAATCCCATGACTCATACTTGAGTTTTAATCTTTACTGGCATCCATCGAAAACCGTTTAAAAACCTTTTTTTCATTTACGATTTCTGCTTTTCGTAATGTAGAAATACAAAAACGTCAATTCTCAATTCTGGATATCAGAAAACAGAAATCAGAAAAGCCATGAAATAGCCAATTTTGGCATGAAGTAAAACAAATCCGGAATTTTAGTAAAATTGCCATTTTTTTCATTTTTTGACACATGATTCTATAATTTTAGGTTTTAATTTCTGTTTTTGAACAACAAAAAATAACTGGTTAGGTTGGCCGCAAAACATCCTGATTCCTTAGACCAACCGACTCAAATGTTTCATCTCAGTTTTGATTGACAAAGTTTAGCGTTATGTTTAAAATTGTTTAGCTTGATCTAACTTCACGTTTTAGGGATTAGTAAAGAAAAGAAGTTAATCACTGATCTATAATGACAGTAAGTATGATTGAAGATATTTTTGAGCTGAATTAGGCTTACATATATTGTGCACATCTTGGATGTGCCTCGGAAGGTTTTATCCTTAGAATGTCAAAATCGTAGCCATCAAGTCTCGTATTTTAGCTCAGCTCATAAGTAGATTTGTTTGGTTTGTTTTCTTCCAACCACGTATCATTTTCTCTAATCATCCATTTAGTTATGAATAATTATACAAAACATCTCTGATCTTTCGTCCAAAATTTCTCGATATAATGTGTAGTTATTTTCAATGAATTTATTGTGATTAATCTCTTAGTACTAAAATGTACCTGTATGTAACTTAAAACGTTATGTTAGATTTAGTTTTACTTAGATTTCATGTGTAAACACCTGTTAGTCTTTTGTCTCATTAGCGTCACGTGCTTAGAGTCAGCCAATCGTAAGTCAGCGATATTCACGAAAAGTGACATCACAAATTTGGGCTTGCGATGCCAATAAAAGCACAGGCCGCTAAGGAATAGATGCTTATTCACTCACTCAGGCATTCAGAGTTGAAGAATAAACTGTGACAGAGATACAAGATCCCGAGAGAAGTCATTTGCGCAGTTGTTTAAATATATGAGATCGCTCAAAAGACGTGTAATATGAAGGTGACTTTAAGTTTACACTACGTGTCTAAAATAAGAGAGTTGACCGGTATTAATCTAAAGTCTGACGGGTGAACAAACAGATTTTTATTTTTAGTTGGTCGGGTTTTGAGAGAGGGAGAAATGTATGTATAAACAAAAGCCACTAAGACACAGGAACTACATTGCTTAGTTGCTTCGACAACTCCCAGCTTTCAAGATGCGGTAAAAAGTATATGAACTAACATCAGTAAAACTGAACACAACAACAACAACAACTGCAAATTAAACTTCAAAAAACATCACTGGTGATATCACAAAATCTAAACGTTTTTGAGAGAATAGAAGATTATATACTTTTTAACAGATTTGCACGTGACTTTATAGTCTTACTGTCATGTGTATATATGTTTGGTCGTTTCATGAAAATTGTTTATCTCGCTCATGTATATATGTTAATGAATAAAATCTAGTTGTTTAATGTATATTGAATTAAATGATTTTAAGTACTTATCGAGCGTATCTAATGTCGCCGTATACAAATATATTTGTAGGTAATTTGTGCGTAGTATTTAGTCTGATGTTCAAAGGCAAAAGATCACCACACTTATTTATTTACATCATGGCATGTTGGGTATGAAAGTTGTGCCCCCTTCCTCGCATACAGCATTGATATGTGATAAAGGTGACGTTTGCGGAATGGTAGTAAACACCAAGAAACAAAGAAGCAAAAAAAAAAAAAAGAAAAAAAAAAAAAAAAAAAACAACAACAACAACAACAACAACATCAACAACAATGAAAGGCAATGATGCCACCCAGAATGCTTTGTTCACTTTCAGTTTGTAACGTAATTTGTCCTTATTACTTTTATTTTCTACTAGTTCCCAAAGATGATTAAGAATTTGGCTAAAAGAGAATTTGCCAAGAATGCTTGTAGTTATAGCTATAAAAGGAGAAAATATTCAATGCAAAATGCCCATTGCCATAAACTTTTATTTCGTTACTCGGGCTTCTTGTCATAATGTTACTCAAACTTGAGGTTTCCATGTTTTCAAGTTTTTTTTAACCCAATTATGAGAACAAGACATTTCCTGCTACAAAATAGTTCAGGAATTGAACTTACTTTTTAAGAGTTTGTGTGTATTTAAACTGAAATGTATTTTGTTTTAGTAAAAGGCAAGACACTCTGCTAGGTCATATATCCATCTAACTGACAGTGCATTTCCTGATATAAAATAGCTCACAAATTGAAGAGTCTGTGTGCTTTTTGAACTTAATTATTCCTCAAATGAGTACAATGTTAATAAATTACCAGCCCTTTTTACTTGACAGTCGTGGAGACAACAAATTTCCTGATATAACAGCTATTACGAATTGAGCTTACTTTTCAAGACTAGCTTTACTCTTTCTTGAAATGAATCTCTTTACTTAACTAAGTAAATGCATCAAGTTTGAATTTCATTTGGGAAATATTTCTGACAGTAAACTGATAGTATTCTATGAGTGTTTGTCAAGGGATAAAAGTAGGAGGATGAGGATGATGGATGTTTTGTAGCAAACATGTATATCCATGGATTCATTTCTTTTTCCCCGTCGTTTATTTGAATTCACAGCGATTTGCAATATGAAAATTCTCACCGACTATTACAGTGTGAAGACTTCAACCGAAGCCACCTTGAGATTAGAGAGGTTAAGATTGAGTACCGATACCAATACCAATACCTATATCCTCCACTTCCGTTTTGGTTTTGGTCGCATAGTAATATGGGAGTTAAGATCGAGAGCCAATACCAAAGACATGAAAGGCAAATATGGCGGAATTATCGCTTGAGGAAGCTCTTGTTGTTATGGCTTATGAAGAAGATATTTTAGATGAAGACAATACTCTTGCAGCGTTTCAGCTTTTAGGCAAGAAAAAAATAAAATAAAATAAATAAATAAATAAATAAATAAATAAATAAATAAATAAATAAATAAATAAATAAATAAATAAATAAATAAATAAATAAAAAATAAATAAATAAATAAATAAAAAATAAATAAATAAATAAATAAATAAATAAATAAATAAATAAATAAATAAATAAAAAAAAATAAAAAAAAATAAAATAATAATAATAATAATAATAATAATAATAATAATAATAATAAAAAAAATAATAAAAAATAAAAAGCAAATCTTCCACATTCCAAGTATAATCGTTATAATTTGAACGCTTTGGATGATTCAGAATGCCAAGAATATTTTCGGTTCTCCAAAGATGATATCCCGAGGCTTACACAAAGTCTGCGTTTACCAGATTTTTTTACAGGTTATCAAGGGACCAAATGCTCAAGAGTTGAAACCCTTTGTTTGCTTTTGAGACGACTATCATATCCATGTCGATATGGAGATCTCATTCCCATGTTTGGTTGTGCAAAAACAGAAATGTCCATTATAAGCAACCTCGTACTCGACTTCATTTACTCAGAGCACAAACATCTTTTAAATAGTTTCCGTTCGCCATGGATGAGCAGAAGAAGTCTGACTAGATATTGTTATGTTTATAACCATGGTGCAGCATTGGACAACTGCTGGGGATTTGTGGACGGAACGGTTAGTTCAATAAAACAGTTTTTTTTCTACAAATAAATCAGTTTTCATTTCATTTCATTATACAGGGGCGGATCCAGGGGGGGGGGGGGTACTAATAAAAAAAATACTGATTATCGATCAAAAATCAAAAGAATTATCTATAAAAATAAATCAAAAGGGGGGTCAACGGTCCCCCATGCCCCCCTTGGATCTGCCTCTGTTATATTTAGCTCCCAGCAATTGTTTGCGTACTTACTTGTTTGTTTGTATGTGCACGGCGTGCAAACCAAACACTGTGCTAACGTAGAGTACTTTTTCATTAAATAGCAATCATTTCTTTATGCTAAACAAATTGACTATTTTCGTGATATAGGTAAGGCCAATGTGTAGGCCTGGAAGAAACCAAAGGCATCTGTACAATGGACATAAAAGGGTGCATGCTCTAAAGTATCAATCCGTTGTAGCTTCAAATGGCCTGATTGTCAATATGTATGGTCCTATAGGTAGAACACTTTCTTTTTTTTTCAATTGCAATGTACAAATAAAGGAATTTAATATAGTATCGCAAAAAAAAGTAAATTGTATTTTTTTCTTTTGTACAAGGAAAACGCCATGATGCAAGGATGTTTGTGGAATCTGGCCTACAAACACAACTCCAAAATCCCTCATTTGATGTAAATGGAAGAGCTCTATGCATTTATGGTGATCCAGCTTATCCTGTTTCACGTCGTATATTCAAGGCCCATTCAGAGGAGCACACCTTAATAATGTCCAACAAGATTTTAATGCTGCTATGAGTAGCGTGAGAGTAGCAGTGGAATGGCCATTTGAGGGTATTGCTAGTTACTTTGCTTTCTTAGACTTCAAGAAAAAATCTGAAATTGTATTTGCAAGCTGTTGGAAAATTGTATTTAATCAGCACAATCTTATATAATGCTAGAGTTTGCCTATATGGTTCCACAACTTCCACTTTCTTTTGAAGTTGACCCTCCTATTTTAGAAGATTATTTAGGTTTTATTTAAAATAGTTGTATAGTTGTACAGTTCATAGATAAATTGGAATGATTTTCAAACTCACTTGAACATTAGGCTTGTGATTGCAACCTCACTTCAAACTATACAAAAATTAACTGCAGTGCACATAATATGGACACAATGTTTATTGATTGCTGTTTATTCTTTTTGCAATAACAGCACCTGAAATGTAATCAAACATATCTATAAAAAAATGTTAATAACAATTTTTAACATGCATGCAAAGCAAAATATCTGTTTTTATAACATATTGTAGCTTTCACTAATGCAACAAGAATAAAATCTCTGAAATCTTTGAAACTGTAACTGAAAAAATTGTTGTGTTCTTTTAGTCTATAATTTTCTTAAGAGGCTCTGTCAGTAAAAACCAAACATACTCTTTAGATCGTTGGGAACGGACCTCTCGAGGGCTTTTTTCATACTTTGCCAGTTTGTACTCTATTATATGGCTATCAACGTGGTGTAGTTTGTTTGTGGAAGTTCGCTTTATTTTTCGAGAAATTTTGATTTTCCGGTCAACACTGGTCATTTTGCTTGTTTTCGGAAAAAATATTCACCAAATTTATTCGTCTCTAACAACAAACTTTTATGACTTTTCGATATTTTTGATATTATCATCTAATTGCATGTTATTTCGACTTTGTTATGTTTCAATTTGGAAGGGTTTTAAGAAATAGGAATTATTTTGTGAATTTTTAAGTAATGCACAATTTTTACTGTCCAAAAAGTATAAGTTAAAAACTCGTCATTTAAACGATGTGGGATATGACAAGATGTATCAAGCTTTTCAGATTCACAAAGGCGAAACAATGGGCTTTATTTTGATATAAAATTTTGCTTGTGTATTTTTATTTTTGTACGAGAAAATTAAGGATAAAGTTGAGGAAAAATCACTTTTTGTGTGAAGTGAAATCGACATCGCTGTCTCGACAGTGAAACACATTTTAGATTCACCATCTAAAATAAAATATTATAATTGAATCATTCCCATTTACCTTGTAAATAGGCTGTTCTATGATAGATAGAAAGCTGTTTGGAAGATTATTTTTTTGATTTTGACAATCTTGGAAACTTCTTTTGCGACGTAGTAAATAGGAACAAATGTTTGTTCTGATGTATTGTTTGCATGTGTCGTACAAACAAAAACAGACAACCAAATAAAATAAGAAACGAATTTAGTTTTTACTTTGTACTGTCTTTATGGTTCTGATTTTTGATAATTGAACGGATTGAATGCGAGAAAGAAATTGAAAAATTGTTAACAAATTTTCATTTAGCTTTGAAGCGATACGATAATAAATTCATTCTAGTTTGATCACAGGGAACCCTAGGTAGTGACATGATTTTCTCTATTGTTATTTTGAATACACGGTAAACTTTTCGAATGATTATTGCAAAATATAGTTTTCTATATTTCAAATATACGATTATACCAATATTAACGAGGATTTTGTGAAAAATCACTTTTGGTGTGAAATGAAATCGATAGAGATCTCCGTGTCTCGACAGTGAAACAAATTATTACCACTCACCTTGTAAATGATGACCAATATTCCTTATATGATTTATAAACAGCTGTTTGGAAGATTTTACGAGTTTGAATGTCTTCGATCATGATCCGATCACGGCTTGTTTTTGGAAACGACTAGCCGGCTTGCTATTTCAATTTTCACGGGAAAATCAAAATTCCAGGAAAAATGTACGTATCGATGAACATAAGTATGGTCTGATGATTGAATTACACGTTATTATTCTCAAGATGAAGCAAACATTTCTTCAAACGTACTGGCTGCTACAATAAAATATGCTCACATTTACGGTACAGCCGCTTATGTAGTGCACAAAACAGTTAAAATTCCTTCACATCGAAATGACTACTTGACAGCTTGTCTCGTGTATTGAGATTTGCAAGCCTCGACTGTGTGCCCAGCAAAATAACAAACAAAAACAAGAAATTCTAATCAAAACCAAACATTCTCAGTATTGCTCTTTTTTTATTTCATTAATTAATTTATCATTCCATCCACTTCATTCCTGCAGTCATTTATTTATTTATAGTTTTATTAATCCATTTACCCTTCTGCTTTTTCATGTTATCCATTCGTTTGTTTTTCGTTTTTCTTTCATTTATTAATTTACCCATCCATCCACCAACTCATTCATTCACCTATTGACTGAACAGTGCCAACTGTACAAAACGCATACTAACGGAATCTTTTTCTTTTTTCCATTTTCAATATCATTATTTACTCATGTATTAATTTATCGATAAACACATTTTGATGTATAACTAAAAGAATTATTGATTTTTCTTATACTAATTTTAAAAATCTTAAAACGTGTTCAATCAATTTTTTCCCAAGATCTCGTTCATTTATTATACATTCATTAAAAAAAAAAAAAAAAAAAAAAAAAAAAAAAAAAAAAAAACGCATGAGACAAAATAAGATAAAATAATTAGTTATGTTTTAAATTAACCATTCTTTCCATCCCTTAATTCATTCTTATCATTGTGGTAATGTAAATATATCCATTTATGCATTCATTCACTCTCTCATTTACTTATTCGTTAATTCACTCACTTGCATTTTAATTCATTAAATAATGTTTTTTCAATATCATTAGTTATATAAATATTTACATTACCACAATGATAAGAATGAATTAAGGGATGGAAAGAATGGTTAATTTAATACCTAATTTATTATTTTATCTTATTTTGTCTCATGCGGTTTTTTTTTTTTTTTTTTTTTTTTTTTTTTTTTTTTTAATGAATGTATAATAAATGAACGAGATCTTGGGAAAAAATTGATTGAACACGTTTTAAGATTTTTAAAATTAGTATAAGAAAAATCAATAATTCTTTTAGTTATACATCAAAATGTGTTTATCGATAAATTAATACATGAGTAAATAATGATATTGAAAATGGAAAAAGAAAAAGATTCCGTTAGTATGCGTTTTGTTCAGTTGGCACTGTTCAGTCAATAGGTGAATGAATGAGTTGGTGGATGGATGGGTAAATTAATAAATGAAAGAAAAACGAAAAACAAATGAATGGATAACATGAAAAAGCAGAAGGGTAAATGGATTAATAAAACTATAAATAAATAAATGACTGCAGGAATGAAGTGGATGGAATGATGAATTAATTAATGAAATAAAAAAGGAGCAATACTGAGAATGTTTGGTTTTGATTAGAATTTCTTGTTTTTGTTTGTTATTTTGCTGGGCACACAGTCGAGGCTTGCAAATCTCAATACACGAGACAAGCTGTCAAGTAGTCATTTCGATGTGAAGGAATTTTAACTGTTTTGTGCACTACATAAGCGGCTGTACCGTAAATGTGAGCATATTTTATTGTAGCAGCCAGTACGTTTGAAGAAATGTTTGCTTCATCTTGAGAATAATAACGTGTAATTCAATCATCAGACCATACTTATGTTCATCGATACGTACATTTTTCCTGGAATTTTGATTTTCCCGTGAAAATTGAAATAGCAAGCCGGCTAGTCGTTTCCAAAAACAAGCCGTGATCGGATCATGATCGAAGACATTCAAACTCGTAAAATCTTCCAAACAGCTGTTTATAAATCATATAAGGAATATTGGTCATCATTTACAAGGGAGACAAACTAAACCCCGAGTTGGATTTCGAATTGGATTTCGAGTTGGATCCCGAGTTGGATTCGAGTTGGATCCTGAACTGGATCATGAGGAATTTGAACAATAATATTTAGAAAAGTCAACCCACGGGAGTTGTCCATTTTGTAGTAATAATAATTAATAATCATCATAGTCAATGCGCTTTACAATATCAGTTATATGTACGGACCGCTATTCATCATAACCATTCCCGAATGAAGACGTTTTATAATGCATCAGTCAATCGAAACCACGGCCCCCAGAACCCCGGAGAAGGCCGGGGAAATTAACATCGGACAGTCTAGTTTCCAGGCTCACTTATCTTTCTTGATCCTCGAACAAGTCTCCTCTTAGTGTTAAAGTCCCCGGTAAAATCTCCGGCTTTTTTAAAAACCTGTTAATTCTCCCGCCCCCGTGGATTGACGCCGTTAAAAAATGGCTAAATCTCCGGCTATAATGTGTTCAATATATAAGAGAATGTATGTTCTGGCGATTTTTTCCCGTGACAACCAAATCTAATATTTCGTGACTGGATTAGTTACGTGACACATCGGGAGAATCTATCAGAAGGAAATTCTCTTTCAATCTAAAGACTGACACACCAGTGTCATTACGTGACACATCGGGAGAATCTACCAGAGGGAATTTCCCATTCAATCTAAAGACCGACATTCCAAAGTTATTACGTAATGAAACCAAAATGTTAATCCTATGCTAGGTATCCAATGCTAGGTATCCGATGCTAGGTATCCGATGCTAGGTATCCGATGCTAGGTATCCGATGCTAGGTATCTGACCCTAGGTTAAAAACATCCTAGGTATCCTATGCTAGGTTAAAAAAAAAAAACGCACGTTTAAAATGACTTAAAGAAATATTTCTTTAATATAATATATAGAATGAAAACATATAAATCACAGCAACTTTATATAAATAATAATATGGAAAGAAATATTTTAGATCAACCAATACCAGATATCAAGGTGCCTATTTTGAAACCAGTTAAACCAACACAGATAGTAAACAAAACACAGATTAAAAATACTGAGGACGTAATACAAAAGAAATTAAATGAATTTTCAGACTGGATCATATCATATGTTTCGCCAGAGGTTAAGAAACCAATAAATACCCGTCTGGAATCATTGAAGAAGACGGTAAACGATATTTATAACAGACTCAAGAAGCCAGAGATTGTTCAAATGGAACAATCAGCATTGAAAGGTTTTCTACAATCGTATAGGATAAGAGAGGGTAAATTAGATCCCAAAATCTTCATCCAAAATAATAAGAGCAATATAATAAAAACAATTAACAACCAACAAAAACCGATCAAAATGAAATTAATACTAGAGTGTGAATTTTATAAAAAGAGTCCTAACAGAGAAGTGGAGTATACATTTGGTTATTTTCATAGTGAAATTATAATCATCACACAAGCAACAGATATGGATGATACTTACAAGATTTTGACTGGAAATATATTAGAGAAGGTTAGTAATTTTCAGGCAAGTGGATCGGGTTGGATATTTAAAAGTGTTCAGAATCTAGATATTCATATCGATAAATATAAGCCTTTGTCAGGCAAATCATGGATTGAACTACCACAAATTCTCAAGTTGAAAAAAGCTATTATTAACCCAAAAAATAATGCTAATCAATGTTTCAAGTGGGCTGTAACACAAGCAATATTTCCAGCACTTAGAGATCAGGAGCAAATTTCTAAAATTTTGAGATTAAACGCTGAAAAATTAAACTGGGATGGTATTGAGTACCCCATGCAGCTTGATAAGATAGGTATATTTGAAAAGAATAATCCTAAATATAGAATTAATGTTTACGCATATGATGAAGAAATAAAGGAGATTTATAATATCAGATTAGGTATTAATGAGGTTAGAGAGCAGACAATCAATCTATTTATGATATCAAATAAAACAACAAATCATTACTGTTGGATAAAAAATATGAGCCGTCTAATAACATCCCAGATAACAAAACATACTAGTAGAAAATATTATTGCGAGAGATGCCTGCTTTCTTATGGGAAAGAAAGTAATCTAGAAAAGCATTTAGAGTATTGTAGAAATCATGATTCTGTTAGAATAAAATTACCAAAAAAGGATTCAACACTATCATTCAAAAATTATAATCACAGTATGCGAGTACCGTTTGTTATTTATGCAGATTTTGAATGCTTCACTCAAGCTGTTAATACATGCGAACCAGATGATAATAATTCATATACAAAACAGTACCAAAAGCATACACCATCTGGATATTGTTATATGGTTAAGTGCTATGATGATAGTTTATATAAACCAAAAATATTTACATATACAGCTAAGTCAGAGGATGAGGATATAGGTCAAAAATTTGTCTCATCAATTGAGGAGACAGTTAGAAATCTATATACAAAATATCATCACAACAAGAAGGTTAAAATGACTGAAAATGATTATACAGATTATAATAATGCTACACACTGTCATATCTGTGAGAAAGAATTAAATGGCGATAAGGTGTTAGATCACGACCATCTTACTAGTATATACCGAGGGGCAGCACATAATGATTGTAATTTGAATTACAAGATCCCTAATCATGTTCCAGTGATATTTCATAATCTTGCGGGTTATGACGCACATCTATTTATTAAAAATTTAGGTGTTACACAAGGTAGCAGCGACTGTATTCCAAACAATGAGGAAAAATATATCAGTTTCAAAAAACAGATTAAGGTTGGCGAATTCACTAACAAGAAAGGAAAATTAGTTAATATTAACAGAGAGATAAGATTCATTGACAGTTTCAAATTTATGGCAACATCGTTGGATACACTAGTTGGTAATCTTAAGAAAGATAACTTCAGAAATATGCAACAATTTTATAAGGGTAAGAAGCTTAACCTATTATTAAGAAAGGGGGTATATCCATATGATTATGTCAACTCATTAGATAAATTAAATGAAAAATCTCTACCTCCAAAAGATGAATTTTACAGTAAGCTGAGCAAATGTGATATAAAAGATGATGATTACAAACATGCTAAGGAGGTATGGAAGATTTTAAAGATTAAGTCAATGAGAGAATATCACGATTTATATCTTAAGAGTGATACCATCCTTCTAGCTGATGTTTTTGAGGCATTCCGAGATGTTTGTATTAAAAATTATAAATTAGATCCATGTTGGTATTATACAGCCCTAGGGTTATCTTGGGACGCTATGTTGAAAAAGACAGAAGTTAATTTATAATGGTAATTGAACTGAGTGGAGTGCAATTTGGTCTGAAATCGAACGAGCGAAAAACTAAATCGCACGACCGCGTAGCGGGAGTGCGATTTGTTTTCGCAAGTTCGATTTCAGACCAAAATTGCACGACACGAAGTTCAATTACCACTTTATTATATTCATTTTGAAATCACAATATTCAAGCAAAAAGGAGTAAAAGGGAATTAAAAAAATATTGAAACAATAAAAACTAAAAAGCAATGAAATGAGTAAATTGAATTTTATTTAGAAAACAAATGATTTTTTTTTCTAGCGGAAACGGAAATGTTTCTACAACTTGTCAATCATAAATAACAATGAAATGTACATGTCATGTGACACCTGACAGACCAGAATACTCTGTCGAGCACAAATTTGCAAAGCGCTCAGTAAGTTTACAGAGTTTATAGTTCTTAATGCATTGAAAAGTCATTGAAAAATAGTTCAATCTTCTTCATCTGACTCGAGAATGAAAGCTCTTCGTCTTTTAGTTGGTTTGGCACTATTATCTGGTACATCCTGGTTCGAGTAGCTGTAGAAATTACAGTTCGTGTAAGTGCAGTTTGATGAAGGGCCAGCTAGTTGTGGAAATCCAAATGATGGCTGATAATGGCTCAAGTTGGACTGTACATGTGGCAGGACATTGAACGACTGTGGATAAATTATTGGATAAATTGTGTTGTGTTGTTGATTACAAACTGGTAGTGCAGCTAGAGGAGGTCGCTGGATAGAACAAATTTGGCTCGTTTGTTTTTCGGACGTTTTTTTCGGTTTGTTTGTTTGACTCAAAATCCTCTGATGATATGAGAAATATTTTTTCTTTGATTCTCATCGATGTGGTCGTAATCATCAAGTGAACTCTCACGAGCATGGCCAGTAATTTCGCATATGACGTTTCGCAGCTGTCCTGCTTTTTTCAACTTAGCAACAAGGGTGCTGTGGTTAGTGCTCGGCCAGATTTTTAAAGTTGACATTAGTTAGAACTCTTCCATCAAAGTCTCCAAGCTGACCTTTCTCCCATAGTGCAGACTCGTGTAATGGCTCCAGTGGATGAGACTTATTTGGTCTTTTGCCTTGTTCTCGTAGTTGCACTGCCTTTGCGTCCAGAACTTTCTGCGAGTTGAGAAACTCTCGCGAGCGAGTGATGCTGTATTTATAGCCATTTTCTTTGAGGTATCTTTCGATTCCACTCTACATTATTCTGAGCGAATCTGGCTCGTTATCATCATCATTCTGGCGTTTCACCTCGGTATAAAATTGTGTGAGTAATTCGTCAAGCTATTCCCGGGGTCATGGTTACAATGTTTACGCTGCCAAGATGGCGGGACAATCATCAGGTATTGAAAACGTTCATCCATTGTTTTGTCGAGCGTGAGGTATCTCTGTTTGCAGCTGATGACTTTAGTGCTTCTATTTCATCTCTTGACATTAATGGAAATCTGGATTCATCTACAAATTGAGTAGTTGTTGCTGTTTTGTTGGCTACATTGTCGGCTATTTTGTCGGCTACTTGTACGACGCTGGAGACAGTGGACTAAGGAACTTGCGGAACTTGTGAACTCACTTCAAACGAAGGGAAATCGAGGAGAAATATGCTTTCATCATCATCATCAGTTAAAAAAATCAAAGAAGCTGAATTCATCCATTATAGAGGTAAAATAGCAAAACAATGGACAAAACATTTTCACCTCAATAACAAAATCACAAAAAAACACTGATTTTTTTGTAGTGATGATGATGTCAGCATTTTTTTTCCAGTGATACTATTGGCTGGTTAGGTTTTGTGTTTTGATGTGATTGGTCAATTTAAAACTCATGCTTTAATTTGATTGGTTGTTTAAGAATGCGATTTATGAACCAACAGGATGCGATTCGTGATTAAATCGCACTGTTTACAACCAATCACATTGCTCCATTTGTGAGTGATTTCAAAATGGATATAATAAAGAACTATTATCAGATCCAGATATGCTGCTTATGATTGAAGAGGGTATACGTGGTGGTATTAGCACGGTAGTCAAACGGTATGCAAAAGCTAACAACAAATACATGAAATCGTTCGATAAGAAACAAAAGTCAGTATTTATCAAATATCTAGATGCAAATAATTTATATGGTTGGGCTATGAGTGAGAAGCTACCAATTAACGGTTTTAGATGGATGAAGAAGAATGAGATTGACAACTGGAGGAAACATCCTTGTATATTAGAGGTTGATATGCATTACCAAGTAGAATTGCATAATCTAAATAATGAATATCCTCTTGCGCCTGAGAGATTAACAGTTAACAAAGTTGAGAAACTCATCCCAAATCTAGGTGACAAGACTAAATATGTAGTTCATTATAATAATCTTAAATTATATGAAAGTCTAGGAATGAAAATTACAAAAATTCATAGGGGCATCACATTCAATGAATCTACATGGTTGAAAGAATATATCAGCCTTAATACAGATCTGCGTACAAAAAGTGAAAATGATTTCGAGAAAGACTTTTTCAAACTGATGAACAACAGTGTATTCGGTAAAACAATGGAGAACATAAGGAACCGACAAGACATTAGATTAGTAACAAATCTTAAGCAGGCGAATAAATTAGTATCCAGGCCAAATTATAAGAAACGAACTATATTTTCAGAAAATCTAGCAGCCATTCATATGGGGAAAACAGAATTGATTTTTGATAAGCCTATATATGTTGGAATGTCAATCTTAGACCTATCTAAGACTCTTATGTATGACTTTCACTATAACTATATTAAACCAAAGTATGGTAACAAAGCACATCTCTTATTCACAGATACAGACAGCCTTATGTATTAGATAGAGACAAAAGATTTTTATAAGGATATTGAGGGAGATATTGAGACAAAGTTTGATACAAGCAATTACCCAGAAGATCATTCAGGAATTAAAAAGAGGGTGAATAAGAAGGTTATTGGAATGATGAAAGATGAGACAGCAGGTCAAGAAATATCAGAATTTGTAGGATTGAGATCTAAACTTTATGCATATAATATGAATGATAACAAAACAGGGAAGAGATGCAAAGGTATTACAAGATCCGTTGTTCAAAATGAGATAACATTTGAAGATTATAAGAATTGTTTATTCGATGGGAATCAATATATGAGAAAGATGAATGTGATAAGAAGCCATAAACACCAAATATATACAGAAACAGTAAATAAAATAGCATTGTCAAGAGATGATGATAAACGTAATATACAAGCAGATGGAATTAATACACTTGCTTATGGTTATAAAAATATTGATGAATGACTATATGATTGTAAAAAAGGAACATTCATAAATCGTTATCAGGGGTGTATTGATCATTATGATAGAATAGCTTCACAAATAGTTAATAAGAAAAACAAGTCAAGCAAATTATTTTAAAACACTATCAGGTGGTAGCTCAGTATCTTCAGGTACAGCTTGTAGTTCCTCTCTGACGAAATTTCTTTTCGGTGCACCATCTGAGAGGTAATATAACACAGGTTGATTAGTTGATACAACAGCTCTCGTTATGTCATATATATCTAATGACCATATAGGGTCTGTAGCTCTTCTATTACCACCTTCCAACTCACCAGGTTGATATAGATATCTAACTTTTACACCTGCTGGTAATCTTTGTTCTTCTAATCCAACAGGTCTTTTATATTTCACATGGTTTTCACCTACTTCTTTCAATTTTATTCCTTCAATAGGAGCTTTTCCAGTTATTCTTTTTACACCACTGTTTATACTTCGTATGACAGCTGGAAATCTTTCAACCCATTCCCGTGATCTTTCATTATTTTCCATTATCATTTCCTTAGGATACTGGTGGCTAAATAGTTTCTCAGCAATGGTTCGATTAGCGCGCTCGGCTAAAGCTTGGGATCTATGATTATTAGCCTCAGATCTTTGTACAATTACAGATTTATCTTTCATTATTTTTGTCACATCACCCATGAATTCAGTACCAGGGTCGACAATCACCGTATTTGGCCACTTGAGCTTTCTTGAATAGATCCTTTCAAACCCTCTGGACACCTCTGTTGAGTATTTAGATGTTAACGGCTCAGCGTCTATATATCTACTAGCAATATCAACAACCACTAGAGCATATTTATATGTCTTTCGTTTTACGGTATCATGAGGTAGAAATAATAAGTCTGTTTGATGTATTTGATTAACTTTCTCAACATTCCAGTGGTATCTAGGAATGTATTGTGGTTTAGGTAGATATATTTGCCATAATGCCTGTTTTTCTAACCATTTTCTAACAATATTTTTATCAATATTGGTTGTGGTAGCTAGTTTATCAATAGCTTCGTAACCTTTCCAATAGCCTTGTGGACTATAATAATGGTTTGATAATTTTCTGTTATCCATAAAATATATAAAACAATAATCTTTTATAATATTATATAATGAATCAATCAATATCACAAATTCTCGATGTTAATCATGAAAAAAAGGTTACTTTTGCTATGAAAGCTGAGAGAGTAACGCATAGAACAACATTTAATCCTAGTAATGGATTGCCTGGTGAAACATTGTATGTTAACATCCCAAAACTATCAAATGGATATGTATATATTCCGAATAGTATTGCATTGCTTTTCAATTTAACGCTCCAGATGGGTCAGGTTAACAATACAGTTATTAACAACCTAGGTAGGAATCTTGTTGAAAGGATGAGGGTTATGTATGGAGGTGAGGTGATCAATGATCCCAATAGATATGATCTATACCACACATATGCAGACCTATTTAAACTTGTCAGGGAACGTGATAACATGCTTCGTGAAGGTGTGTCGAATCTTAATATGCGTAAACTACGAACAAGTGCAGGGGATAAGGTTACAACTGATACCGGAGAAGTTGCTTTGAGCAATATTCATGCTACCAAGTATAGAATTCCAATATCGCATGAAATTTTGAATAACCATGGCGTTTTTAATATGCGGGCTCTGAATAATGATCTTATTTTTGAAATTACCTTAGCACAGAGTAGTTCGATTGGCATTACGAGTGATAATACAGCGAATTATTCATATAGTATTAGTAATCTTGAACTAGAGTATGAGACTATTCAAAGTGAACATCTTTCTCAAGATGCAGCTAGTAGCTACCTACTAGGAAAAGGATTCTATTATGAAAATGTACTACTCCACAAATCATTCACAATTACTAAGGCGAGTGATAGTGTGATTAATGAGCATGTGAACGTTCCTAGACGTAGCCTCACAGGTATCTTGATGCTTTTTGTAGAGCCATATACAGCAGGTGCTCGAGATTCAGAAAAATTCGTGAATCCTAATATCACAAAAATCGAGCTCAATATTGACGGAATGCCGAACAAACTATATAGCAAGGGTATGTTACCTATTGATATATGGGATAGTGTTATTAAACGATATGGATTGAGTGATAATGTTAATCAAAAGCAGTTCTACACTGATAAATACGCTGTATGGATTGATCTAAGAACATTTTATGATAGTCTACTACATGGAGCAGGCCTTCATCTGAATAACACAAAAGATGGTGTTTGCCTCACTATTAACCGTACAACTGGTGGTTCTGGGAGCATCACATGTTATATGTATGTTGTAGCTGATGGTGTTTTTGAAGTGGAAAATTCTGATTTGAAATCAATAATGTATTAAAAAATTAATATTATAATATAGATATATGGAGGAGTTAATACATCATATACCATATAACTGTATAATCGTTGGTCCTACTAACTGTGGTAAAACACAATTTTTAGTTGATACCCTCAGAGGTTCTTATAGAAGTATATTTGAATACATAGTTCTGGTATGTCTAACATACTCAAAAAATAAAACATACCGAGATTTTGCTAATAACGATCCAAGGTTCATTGTTATCCAACCTGGTAGTAGTGAGATTGATGATCTTAAGCAGATATTGTTAGATATTGAAACGGTTTTTAGTGGTTATAAAGCACTTCTCATTTTAGATGATGTAGCATCCAGTAGTGAGGTTAAAAAACGATCGAATCAATTCGTTAACTTAGCTTTTTCAGCACGGCATGCAGGTTTATCAGTTTGGGTGTTAACACAGCATCTGTGCTCCATTGCAAAATCTTTTAGAGATAATGTTGGATGTATAGTTAGTTTTTTCACACCGAATAAAACATCAAATCAGATTTTGTTTGATGAATATGGTGATGGGTTAGACACTAAGCATAAGAAACATTTTATGGAAATATTAAAATCGGAAAAGTATGCTAGGATTTGCTTCTGTCTACGTCACCCATTTAATACATACGTGGAGATACCAAATTACTTAAAAAAATAAATATTAATATAATATATATAATATGGAATCAATCCTGGATCAATATATGGATAAAAAATTAGAAACAATACCTGAAGAACCAATAGTAGAGGAAAAGAAAGTTGCTAGAAAGAAGAACGTAACATTTAAGAAAGATGATAATGCCGCTGAGGTTGAGGAGAAACGTGAGCAACTATCTATTTTATCAGTTCTTGACACAATAGAGTCCTATACAGGCCAAAAGATGAGTCTAGGAGATGTTAAGAGATTACCATCTTCAGATGTTAATAAATATTATAACCGATACCAAGTCATTATGGGCAACCAAGTTACAGGGTCATTAGTTGATACAACCATCGAGGCTGCAGCTGAATTAGCTAGTTATGTATTACCTATTGATGATAAGAGATCGCTATGTTCTGATCTGAAGGGAAATCAAATGATAAGGCAGGAACTTTCTAATGCAGCTGGATGTGTTGTCTTAAAAGGAGGTAGATTTGTCGCTTTAGCAAGTGGTCTACTTCAAGTTGCTAAACATATAGATGTTAGTAGTTTTAATAAAAAAGAACCAGTTGATGATATGGATAAGTACATTCAGGACACTATTGATAAGACGCTTGAGTAATAACCAGAAACTATATAATTTTTGGCTAAAAAAATAGCGATAACAAAGATATAATCTTGTGGATTTTGGCCAATATATAATACCTAATTTGTCTTTATATCTCTTGAGCATCTCTTGAGCATCTCTTGAGCATCTATTGAGCATCTCTTAAGCATCTATTGAGCATCTCTTAAGCATCTCTTGAGCATCTCTTGAGCATCTCTTGAGCATCTCTTGAGCATCTCTTGAGCATCTCTTGAGCACCTCTTGAGCATCTCTTGAGCATCTCTTGAGTAGATTTAAGAAAATATATATAAATATATATTATATTTATATATTATAATGTCTGAAGATAAACAAGTTGATCAAATTGAACAAATAACAAAGGAACCTGAACAGAAGGTAGAACATATTAAGGATCCAAAGAAGGTTGCTGCTGGTAGACGCTTAGCTGAGTATCATAAAAAAGCTAAACAAGCTCTTAAGCAAGACCGTGGAAATAATGATTTTGATGAAGGTAATAATTCTAATTGGATGCCTGAGTTATCTCTTACAACAGCATTGACTATTGTAGGAATTGGTCTAACAGCAACAGATCTTTATTTCAGATGGAAGAATAATCAACAAACAAAAGATATGCCAAAACCTAAGAAAGATAATGAAGTTATTGAATCGATTACACCCCCATCAAAACCTACACCAACACCACAATATACACCAACAACACAACCATCTAAAATACTTACTAGGAAAATTGGAATGGAATAAAATCAATACATATAAAAAATTAATTGTATAATAGATATATATAATGTCAAGTACAACTGAAAACAAATTGGTTAAAACAGCTATGGATTCTGCTGTTATCGTTGGGATAGCTGCTGGTGTTGGTTATGTTGGTAAGAAGGTGATGAGAGAGCAATTCTTATCTGATCCATCAAGCTCTCTGACTAACTATGGAAAATGGGTTCTAGTTTTGAGCTCAACCATGTATTTGAAACAATATCTAGAAGATCAGAAGATTATTCCTAAAAACGTATAAAAAGAAAATAATATATTAATTTAATATATGGCATCAGCAGTAGTTATGATTGTATTTACCCATGGCTCGTTGATATGCTTCCATAGCTTTATCATGTCGTATTTTTTCTTCATCAACATACTTATCATCACTTGATAGTTTTTTAGCTAGGTACATACTACCGTTCTCAATGCAACAGCTTTCACAGGTAGTATGTACCTAGCTAAAAAACTATCAAGTGATGATAAGTATGTTGATGAAGAAAAAATACGACATGATAAAGCTATGGAAGCATATCAACGAGCCATGGGTGAATATCAAAAGGAAAGACAAGCATATCAAGATTGGTTAACAGAGCAATATACAAATAAGAAGATAGCTGACAATGAATTAGATGATACAGATATGGCTTTTAAATTATATAGTCAAGCAAACCCTGACACAAAGTTTGATATAAATAACCAACCACAGTTAAAAGACTATTATAAACCATCTAGTAAACAGAAGCAATATGAGATGATCTATGTAGGTGGTGGAATGTTAGCAGCTGGATATATGGCTAGTAAATTCTTGTAATATGAAATTACATATAAAAAGTTATCTATAATATATACATATATTATAGATGGAAGGTGAACTATTTCCAGATTTTGACCCGCTTACACACGAAGGTGAAGCTAATATAAATGAGGAAATTAATAATGAATATGATAGTCTATTACCTAAGGAGGATGAAACCGGTGAAAGTTTCTATTCTAGAATTAAACAAAAATTTGGAGATAATTATAAGTATGCTATCAACCGTATTAATGATCTTTTTAGAATAAAAAATAATGGTAAAAATATACCTGTATATATGGAGCTTGAGGATATGGAAGAACAACGATTACAAAAAAAATATGCTAATGTATTAGTTGGTGAAATTACTAGTCTATATCCAGAGTTTAAATATGACGGTAATTATAGGAATATTATGAAAATATTTCGTATAACTGATGGTAAATTAGAGGTTAAGGCACCAACTGGGACTAAATGGAAACCATTAACTTCTAATGAGTTAGATATTTCTAAAGTTTTAAAGAATATATTAGGATGGAGTAATGAGCATATAGAAAGATATAATGATGGGAAACATAGCTTAGATATGTATTTCCCAGACAATAAAATAACCAGAGAAAATAGATTCGATGTTAGAACAAAATCTGATGGGTTTGTTGAAGTTTATGATAATGATAAAAATTCATGGTATTCAGTATTTACTAAATCTGGAGAGGATTTTAACCCATCAGCAATTGGGAAAATGACAAATAGGATAAAAGACAACCTTGGACCAACAGCTGAACAGAAAATGGATGATATTACTTCGAGAATAAAAAAGATTAATGATGATGAACAACACATATTCCCACAGGTTGAGATACTTGATGATAAAATAGATTCTGATAATTATAGTATTTCATCTAATGATGATCGTATCAAGGAGCTAGAGGAATTTATAGATCAAGCCCATGATAAATTACATGATACAGATCCAAATAGCGAACAATATAAAAAAGAAGAAGAGCATATTAAGGCGCTAGTATTGGAGAAGCAAAATCTAATAGATGAAAATAATGAACTATATGAAACACGGGAAGCACAAACACAAATGAAGAGTAAGTTGGAAAAACAAATTAGGGATCTACAGTCTCAAAAGGAAGCACTTGAAAATGAACGAGAAGCAGTAGAAGAAAAATTACCGTTAAGAGAGCGTATTAAACAAATTATAAAACGATATGGACTGACTGTTACCGGTATCGCTCTAGCGGTTGGCACTATTATAGGTGTTATTATTAATAGCTTGAAAACTGGCCTTACATCTGTTGCTAAGGGCGTTGGAAACGGTTTTAAAACTATTGGTAAAAAATTAGGTGAGATACTCCCTGGTATGATTGGTGCTATTGCTAGTTACATATTCAATACAGCTGCAAAAGTGGTTTCATTTGTTGCTGAGCATGCATGGTTACTAATAGTAGCTGTAGTTTTGTATGTCGTTGAAAGATATAAAAAGAGAAAATAAGATATATAATATATATATAATGGTTTTATTAACAATCAAAAATACTAACAATCATTTCAGACAGTATATAGACGACCCATTACAAAATGTTAGTAAAATATGCTTATTAAGTGTTGTTATTAATTTTTCTAATAATTCAATTCCAGATGAGGTAAGAATATTATGCGATCAAATTGATTCATCTAGATTATTAGACGGAAAAAAATCAAAACTTCTAGAAATGGTAGTAAACAGGAAAACAGATCAAGTTGTTTATGGTGTAGAACTGAAAAGATATATTAACCTAGCTAGTAAAACAATATCACAACTAACTTTTTCATTTACGGATGGTAATAATTCACTATTATCTAATATTCAAACTGTATATCTAGATATTGAAATCATATAAATAAATATTATAATAGTATAGTATATAATGACAAATCAAGATATAATTGTAGATCAGCAAAAGCTTTACCCTGTTTTGCCAGAAGTTAATACCGTAGCTGATAATGGTGGAAATTTTAGATTGCATAAGATAAACGCATCTCTCGAGCAGTTAAATAATGAACGGACCCATTATGAACATGTTTTGAAGAAGTATAATAGAGCCTGATCTATATTTCATAAATCTGCCATAATGACTGGAACCCTTAGTGGGTTACTAACAGCTTCCGGAATTACCGCTAGTTTAACAGGACCTGGTATCGTAGTTGGTGTGCCTCTGTCAGCTGTTGGTGGTGTGCTTGGTTTGGTTTCTGCAGCATCTGGTATTATTACAAAACGCCTAACATCAAAGATTTCAAAGCATGAGAGAACAGTTCAACTGATTAAGAGCAAGGATAATAGTATTTCAGATCTTATATCCAAAGCGCTTGTTACGCCACAAAATGTAATAACTCACACAAAATGTAATAACAACGCAAAATGTAATAACTGCTCTAACGCAAAATGTAATAACTTTTGACGCAAAACGTAATAACTCTGTTTAACGCAAAATGTAATAACTTTTGACGCAAAATGTAATAACATCAGAAAAGTAAACAAAATGTTTTAGAAATGAGGCAAAAGTAAGAGAAACGACGATATACAAGCTGGGCAGCTAAAATAGAAAGCACAATGACAGAATGGCATCAAACAGAATGCACATGTCACAAAACCCATGAGGCTTGTTATCCAGTAGAATTAAGGTTACATGAACGGTCCACGGGGTCTTTTCGTAAAAAAATCGTCTTCGCGTCGGATCGTGTGCTATTTGGATAAATTATATATCATTTTAAAGCTGAATAACTGAAAAATATGACTATGCTATTTTTTGTCCAAATGGAAAAAGATCACGAATTGTAGCGCTCCAAATGAAAAGTGAGAGCTTTTGTTTGAAAAAGTAACCCAAGAATATACGTTTAGTCGGATTGCTTACATGTTTGCACAGTGTCAATCATCAAATAATTGGCTACAAAATAGTGTGAGCGATTTTTGATATTTCATTTGATATAAAAATAAACTGTCTTTGAATTTTTCATCCAATTTTTTTTAGTGAAATCTGATACTTTTCACCATAAAATAAAAAGTTAAAAAAATATCAAGAATCCCTCACACGATTTTGTAGCCACGAATGTGGTGATTGACGTTGTACAAAAATTTAAGCAATCTGATCAAACGTATACTCTTGGGTTACCTTTTCAAACAACAACACTCACTCTTTATTTGGAGCGTTAAAACTCGCGACCTTTCTTCGCTTTGAAAATAAAAACAACATGGTCATTTTTGTCAGTTATTTAGCTTTAAAATGATATATAATTTATCGAAATAGCAAAAGATCCGACGCGCTGGCGATTTTTTTACAAAGAGACCCCGTGACATGCCGTGAACCCTTCCTGTAACCGTAATAGACAAAGACGGACTAGAATAGAATAATGAAATGAGACTTGATAGGATGTAAATGAATGGGATGGGATGAGATGAGATTGGATTGGATGTAAATGAATGAGATGGGATGAGATTGGATTGGATGTGAATGGATGACATGGGATGAGATTGGATTGGATGTGAATGGATGGCATAGGAAGGCGGGTGGTAAAGTCTTCTTGGATGATTTTTTTTTTTTGGTGAATGATATGTTACTACTGACGTCTTTTTGGGTGCTCCATCAACGACACTATATCGCCGTATTCGCCGCGCCCTACATTAATGATCAAAACTTGTTATAAAAACAGTAACATCTTGTTTTGGAAGATAAAAATGCACATTATTTTATTTACTTCTATGTTTTCGAAATTGTAAGCACGTTTTGACTGGATGGACGGACCGAATGAGCGACAGACAGACGGACGGACAGACAAACAAATTAAACAAACAATTATGTAAACAAATAAAATTATTGTCCGGGCTGTTCGCGTCTACTAATTTTTTAATATAATTATTTTGTGTAGTGACGAAGTCATAAGAAATTGATTTTATTGCCCACGAGTGTGCTCTTGTTTAATATTGGCCAGTATCCGTTGGAAAATAACGAACCTATCATTTATCTTGATGTTATTACATTTTGCGTCAAAAGTTATTACATTTTGCGTTAAACAGAGTTATTACGTTTTGCGTCAAAAGTTATTACATTTTGCGTTAGAGCAGTTATTACATTTTGTGGCAACAGTTATTACATTTTTCGGCAAAAGTTATTACATTTTGCGTTGTTATTACATTTTGTGTGAGTTATTACATTTTGTGGCGTAACAGCGCTTAATAATAATTATATTGACGAGCGTGAATTTACTCTTATTATGACCGAAATTGATAAATATAATAGGCTAAAGGCGTCTATAAGACGAAGGAAGAATGAAAAGATTTTAAAAAACGATCTGGATATAGAAAAAGTGAGGGAGGATATGAGGAAGGAGCTAGTTGGGCAGCTTACAAATCCAAATCCAAAGAAATAACTTTCTCATTCAGTAGAGATCCATATGGAGGATATATGTATAAGATGAGATATGATAATAACTGTTCATAAAATATACTTATCTTATATACATAAAAATAAATCTATATTATATCATTATAATATAGATGAAGTGGTTAGATTTCATTAAAAAATATCCTAAATATGATGGATACCGGTTTTCCAATGTTGGTGGGAATGCAAGCTTCTTATTAAATGGTGAAGAGTATGATCCATTCGATTCAAATGGTAATCTTGTTAAAACACTATATCAGTTCCCAAGTTGGAATGGACATACATATAAACCCGAAGATATTAGGGATTTCCTTACTGATAATGCTGGGAGGGGTGCATTTCCAAAGGAATTAATGTTATCCAAAACATTTTACCCGGTTATTTCAACAGCATTCGATAAAACCCCCACAAGTGTTGATCTAACAAGCATTGATATATATGTTACACAATCACAAAAGTTCAGATCCAAACCAAGAAATGTTTTCACAGAAGTGCGGATAAAGCATAATAAATCATCTGAGGCTTATAAATGGCTTAAGGTACCTAATATGTGTTACTGGCCTCAACAATTGTCATTCGCTTGTTGGTGTGCAACTTCTGGTTGTGGAGTCGGAATTGATCTATTAAATAAGTATGATAGTCATATAGTTGAATCTTTATTAAAATTCCATATTATCTTCACAGTAAGACGAGTTTTATCCTTGATGGGATGTCCTCTGCCTGGTGATAAATACTTTAATCAGATAAATAATCCATACAATAAAGCAGGTTATCAAAAGGCATGCCGCGAGTTTAATATATCTGCAAATACTGATTTTCGATATACAGGAGGTGAAAACAAAGGTCTTGGTACAATCTATAAGAAAATGCTTGGTGGTAAATTCTATACAATGTCTTATATATATGATAAGCAGATGGATGGGAAAGATACAACCATATGACCTGGTGGATATTTCTATTTCCGAGACCAAGGTCAATCGTGGGGTGATAAAGGTTTTGATTATATTGAACCGAAAGAAGAGCATCCATATCTTTATTTCATGTTAAATGAATCGAAAGGGTTGACTAAAGCAGGGTTATCTCGAATTAACCAGAGCATCGAATCATATGTTTATTGTATACTCGGTAGTCAAGTTAATACACGATCTTCAATTATTGGTGATTCAGGTTCAGCTCAAGAGACACAGACTGTATTCTTACAATTATTTGAATCTTCTATTCTAGAGACTGATATATCTAAAGCGATCCAGAGATATCAATTCAGTGTTACACAAGCAAGACAAAAACTAGATTTAGCTGTTGCTGTTGGGTGTTGGCTTCTACCATCTAATCTTGTGATTTAATACCATATCCATTATAGGTTATAATAACAATCTTCAAAAAGCGACTCAGGGAATGGTTTTTGGTGTTAATAATGATATCAATAATGATATAGTTGTGAAACCTGACAATGGGGATTCTAAGAAGAAACTACCCCACCAGTTAACTCCCGATAAACCAGATAAACCTGATAAACCAGATAAACCTGATAATGGTAATTCAGATAAACCAATTATTAAACCCAGTCCATCATCTAAAACACATGATAATAATCTTGCTATTATTACAGTTGGCATGGCTGGTTTAGCTTGGTTTATGTTCAGATAATCATATAAAAAAATAATATAATATATATATATATATATATAGATGGTATTATCACAAAATTCGCTCACGTCTAAAAAAAGTGATATAATAGTATGGTACTACACCAATTTATCAAAACAAATTACATATCCTAGTAACCCTGTTAGTGGTGATTGCTCTAGAATATTATATGTAACTCCTACAAATCATTCACAAATAAAGCTACTTAGCTTGGTATCTGACCTCGATGGTAATGGAGGGATCCCAGCAGATGGTTATATAAGATTTTTTATACAATATGTTAAAAATGATAATAGTCGTAATGATTATCAGGTATTATCAATAAAATATGGGGATTACCAATCTTTAGACTATATTGATGGGCAAGGCTCGAAAAAGCATATTTACATAGATCATGAATTCTATTTGAAAAATATATCAGGATATAAGGATATAAGATTAATTTCAATAGGAATGCAGTATAATAAAGATCCTAATGGTTTTGAGTGTGTTTTGGTTGCGAATTATGAGCAGTAAATATTATTTAAAAAATAAGATTGTATATTAATATATGGTGATAGCTAGTGATCTTAACTCGAATCAAATAATTGAAAATATTGACAACAAGATTGAGTTTTGGCGTGAATGGACGTATCTAGGTCTTAGGGATACGGTTAGATATCCTGGTGCTCTAACAGCAGGCGACATATTTGGTACTTGTATGCATGTTTCACCGAATGTGACAGCTCGAATTACTATTGTGGCTCTCGCTGTTGATAATGATGGAGAGGGGTTGGACCAAGATTCAATATTAAAATTCAGATTACAATATACATATAGTGATAATACAAAAAATGAAACAGATATTTTTACAATGGATGTATCTAATTATACAGATTTAATAATAACAGATAATTCCGGAATAACACACAATTATTCAATATTTGAAAAATTCTATTTGAAGAATATTAATAACTATAGTGATATAAGACTACTAAATGTTGGTGTTTACCAAACTGGCGGAATAATAAGTGGTAATGAATTCAGTCTAGTTGTTGGTTATAAACAGGACTATTAAATTATTAAATAATTATTTATAATATACTAAAATACATTATAAATACAATGTTGTTCTAAATTTTGCTTTTCAAAATTTGTACACCTTCTGGAATTAATTCAACATACTCGAATCTATATTTATTACCGTTAATCTTAGATTTGCCGCTCTTAACATGATTCTTATACTCACAACACATTTTAATAATACCACAGTTAACTCCAAGATGCTTACAACATGCGTACATACTATGATAGTATGTCTCCTCCTCTGTCTCAACGTTAACTGCTTTAATAATATACCTGTTATTATGGTTGTTTTTCACAAATGAATAATCCCTATTTGCTCTCTTTTTATATTCCATTAATATTATAAAGAAATAAAACTTTAAGTCATTTTAACCGTGCGTTTTTTTTAACCTAGCATAGGATACCTAGGATGTTTTTAACCTAGGGTCAGATACCTAGCATCGGATACCTAGCATCGGATACCTAGCATCGGATACCTAGCATCGGATACCTAGCATTGGATACCTAGCATAGGATTAACATTTTGGTTTCATTACGTAATAACTTTGGAATGTCGGTCTTTAGATTAAATGGGGAAATAGCACTCCGCACAGTTACTAAAAATAGAATCAGCGAGGTTACCCCCTGCGGTGACTCAGACAAACATTAGCAATGCGTATAAGAGAATGACTGGGTGAGAGTCGTAATCATCGCGAATTTATTGAATTTTTGCTTGATCCAATTCTCAAAAACATTTCTAATTTAGTTTGAGATGGTCAGTACAAATTATTGTTGCTGGGGAACATGTTATAGTGACTCAAGGTACCCTGAACGATTAGCAAAGTCGCTAAAAGAATTGAATGCCGTGGGAAAGAAACTCCCGCGCGAAGCCGTCTCAAGGGATCGAGAAGTTTTAACGTTGGATAAATACTTGTTCAAGGAAGGGATTAAATGTCTCGAGAATTACGAAAAACATTTATATTTGTGTCCTGCGCTAGTGGGTTGGACAGAAAGGCCCAGCAGCCGTGCATATCGATCCGTTGAAAGCAAACCTAACGGCAACGCAGTACAAGAAGGCGAAAGCACTTAAAAGAAAGGCGAAGAAGGCAAGAGTTTCTTCGCCTTAAAAAGCTACGATGCATATTGGGAGTGACCTGAGAACGGAAATAAAAGACAAAGAAGAAGTTCGTGATTGCTAGTCAGCCCATTATTTTAGAAAAACAAGAATATATTTACATACAAGGCACTGGTCGAATGGTTTATACGGACGACGATATCACAACGGCGAAATACTTAATGTATGAATAATAGCATCCGTAATGTCGTGAAGAACATTTCAAACATTTCACTATACGTTTAAATACTTATTTATAGTCTCATTATTGATTATATTCAAGAATATTGTTATATCTAGCACATTTAGACGTACTCTATAGTTGTTATTATTTTAAAGACTTGATATGCGCTTGAGCCGTGTTTGTCTGAGTCATACTAGCGTGACCAAATCTGTGACGTCATCTGTGCGGAGCGCTATTTCCCTCTGGTAGATTCTCCCGATGTGTCACGTAATGACACTGGTGTGTCAGTCTTTAGATTGAAAGAGAATTTCCTTCTGATAGATTCTCCCGATGTGTCACGTAACTAATCCAGTCACGAAATATTAGATTTGGTTGTCACGGGAAAAAATCGCCAGAACATACATTCTCTTATATATGTTCATTCCCTGGCCCTCCCCGGGGGCTGGGGGGCCGGTGATTCAATTGACTGATGCATGATTATGAATCAATTTATTCATTTTTCTCAATCATAATTATCAATTTTGTGAACTGTAACAACAAAAACATTATTTTTTATTGGAATGCATCAAACACATAATCACTATAACGACCATATGAATAAAAACCAAAAACGCAATCATGGCCAGATATGTTAATTCAAAATATAACATCTCCCAACATTACATTTTTTTATTCGACAGTTAAATTATATTAGAGACTCATAAAAACTATAAAGTGTTCTTTACAGGTAAAGCAAGGCGACAAAGGGGTTATTTTTTGACACGTGATTCGGCCAGAAAGTTAGTTGTGATTCGTGAATTTCATAAAAAAATCCGGACATGACTTGTATTGCGTGATTGCCGTTTCTATTCGACCTTGGTTTGTTGTTAGAATAATCTGTGAAGTCCAACAAGTTGACATACTAGGCTACTCATTACGTGACCAAATAGCTAGCTGCTCATTCGTACCAGAAAAACGCTGTAACACTCAAAATTGTCATTATTTTTTGTAATCGGTTTGAAAACTTAGCCTACCACAGTAAGTATATGTCAACATGTCAACAGAAGTATTCATTCGCAGTCGTGACTTAGATTTCATGAAACATCTTATTATTTTCGAATTTTGAAATCAGCACTTGCAGGCTTAATTAATTATCATGTTTTATAGAAGAATATAGTAAAGAAACTCAGGATCCTGCTGAAAATCTAACTCGAAATCCAACTCGAATCCAACTCAAGATCCAACTCGGATCCTAACTCGGTATTTAGGTATCCTCTTTACAAGGTGAGTGGTAATAATTTGTTTTACTGTCGAGACACGGAGATCTCTATCGATTTCATTTCACACCAAAAGTGATTTTTCACAAAATCCTCGTTAATATTGGTATAATCGTATATTTGAAATACAGAAAACTATATTTTGCAATAATCATTCGAAAAGTTTACCGTGTATTCAAAATAACAATAGAGAAAATCATGTCACTACCTAGGGTTCCCTGTGATCAAACTAGAATGAATTTATTATCGTATCGCTTCAAAGCTAAATGAAAATTTGTTAACAATTTTTCAATTTCTTTCTCGCATTCAATCCGTTCAATTATCAAAAATCAGAACCATAAAGACAGTACAAAGTAAAAACTAAATTCGTTTCTTATTTTATTTGGTTGTCTGTTTTTGTTTGTACGACACATGCAAACAATACATCAGAACAAACATTTGTTCCTATTTACTACGTCGCAAAAGAAGTTTCCAAGATTGTCAAAATCAAAAAAATAATCTTCCAAACAGCTTTCTATCTATCATAGAACAGCCTATTTACAAGGTAAATGGGAATGATTCAATTATAATATTTTATTTTAGATGGTGAATCTAAAATGTGTTTCACTGTCGAGACAGCGATGTCGATTTCACTTCACACAAAAAGTGATTTTTCCTCAACTTTATCCTTAATTTTCTCGTACAAAAATAAAAATACACAAGCAAAATTTTATATCAAAATAAAGCCCATTGTTTCGCTTTTGTGAATCTGAAAAGCTTGATACATCTTGTCATATCCCACGTCGTTTAAATGACGAGTTTTTAACTTATACTTTTTGGACAGTAAAAAATGTGCATTACTTAAAAATTCACAAAATAATTCCTATTTCTTAAAACCCTTCCAAATTGAAACATAACAAAGTCGAAATAACATGCAATTAGATGATAATATCAAAAATATCGAAATGTCATAAAAGTTTGTTGTTGGAGACGAATAAATTTGGTGAATATTTTTTCCGAAAACAAGCAAAATGACCAGTGTTGATGAAAATCAAAATTTCTCGAAAAATAAAGCGAACTTCCACAAACAAACTACACCACGTTGATAGCCATATAATCACTAAGGTGCGCGATTGCAGAATTTACAAAATATACACATGTATATTCAGGTGTCTATTGTGTATAAATAGACAGCAGTGTCTATTTACAATAATTCATGGAATAAATGTTCATTGTATATTTTTAACAAGTTCTCTACGAACAACGAATTACGGGGAAGACTTGCGTTTCATTCTTTGCGGATAACACGTTAATGAACTGGAGAGGCTTACAATTGACGTCAATTTACATCGGGTGTCTATTCATGTCTATTGTGTCTATGTATGTAATGTCAAACGTGTCTAAAGTGTATATTGTGTATATTTATGTCTAATTATACACAATAGACGTCAATTTACATCGGGTGTCTATTGTGTCTATTGTGTATGTTTATGTCTAATTATACACAATAGACGTCAATTTACATTGGGTGTTTATTTATGTCTATTGCGATGTATGTAATGTCAAACGTGTCTTCAGTGTCTATTATAGTCTTGTAATATAGTATTCCATGACTCTTGCATCGTTTTATTAGCAATATACAGTATTTACGTCACAGAGTATTGCATCGTTTTATCAGCAATATACAGTATTTACGTCACAGAGTATTGCATCGTTCTATCAGCAATATACAGTATTTACGTCACAGAGTATTGCATCGTTTTATCAGCAATATGCAGTATTTACGTCACCACAGGGTATTGCATCGTTTTATCAGCAATATACAGTATTTACGTCACAGAGTATTCCATCGTTTTATGAGCAATATATAGTATTTACGTCACAGAGTATTGCATCGTTCTATCAGCAATATACAGCATTTACGTCACAGAGTATTGCATCGTTTTATCAGCAATATACAGTATTTACGTCACAGAGTATTGTATCGTTTTATCAGCAATATACAGTATTTACGTCTCAGAGTATTGCATCGTTGATTCAGCAATATACAGTATTTACGTCTCAGAGTATTGCATCGTTTATTCAGCAACATACAGTATTTATGTCTTAGAGTATTGCATCGTTTTGTCAGCAATATACAGTATTTACGTCTCAGAGTATTGCATCGTTTATTCAGCAATATACAGTATTTATGTCTCAGAGTATTGCATCGTTTTGTCAGCAATATACAGTATTTACGTCTCAGAGTATTGCATCGTTTATTCAGCAATATACAGTATTTACGTCTCAGAGTATTGCATCGTTTTGTCAGCAATATACAGTATTTACGTCAAAGAGTATTGCATCCTTTTTTGTTCATGTTTTGTTAGAAATTTACAGTATTAACACGTTTGACATTACATATAGACAATAGACACAATAGACATGAATAGACACCCGATGTAAATTGACGTCTATTGTGTATAATTAGACATAAATATACACAATATACACTTTAGACACGTTTGACATTACATACATAGAGACAATAGACACAATATACATGAATAGACACCCGATGTAAATTGACGTCTATTGTGTATAATTAGACATAAATATACACAATATACACTTTAGACACGTTTGACATTACATACATAGAGACAATAGACACAATATACATGAATAGACACCCGATGTAAATATTGACGTCTATTGTGTATAATTAGACATAAATATACACATTATACACTTTAGACACGTTTGACATTACATACATAGACAATAGACATTTTTGACGTAACATACACTTAAGCACTATTTACACAATGAAAGTGACTACTACCTTTTAGTTACGTAGTTTGGTAGCGTAAACGTAAATATATGTTTTACACAATAGACATAGTTTTACACTACATTGTAAACTATTGTATATTATGTATATTTACAGTATGCAGAATATACATTCTAGACACTAAGGGTAAATAGTGTATAATTATACACAAAATACTGTAAATATTGTATATTTATACACAATATACACAACATGTATAGAATGTAAATACTGCAATCGCGCACCTCACTCCATATAATAGAGTACAAACCGGCAAAGTATGAAAAAAGCCCTTGTTGCCATTCCATGTTTGGTATTTTCCGACATACCCTCTTAAATAACAAATACTTATAATATAAACAATGGCTTTATTTGGTATCTCTGTTTAAGTGAATCCATACAAGTCTTTTACTTATCTCTAAGATCTGTCAAAACCCGCAATAACTCCAACTGTACTTGACTATTATGAAGTTGAATGTCAGCCAGTTGCTTTTGTTGTTGTTGTTGTTGCTGCAATACTTGCTGCTGCCTTTGGTTCTCTAAGTGCATATTCATAACATCTTGCTGGTGTTTATGTGCTTCTGCTTGCTGTGCAAACATCATACTCTGTTGTTGCTGCTGTTGATTAAAAATGCTTTCAAAGAAATTCTGTTTTTCTTGATCAGTTTTTAGACGCTGCTCTTCTAAAGCAATTCTTTTTATTTCGATCTCACTCTTGGACTTTCTGCCTTCTTCAATTAACTCCTTCAAAACTATGCTTTTCCTTTTAGTTGGTCTATCTTGTTTTTGTAAAGCTTGATTTCTAACATCATTTAGCTCTTTCTTTTCAGTGGCTGCAGCCTGTTCTTTCTCTTTAGCCTGTTTTGCTAATTCTTCTGATGCTTCACGTGTTCGTTCATATGCATCATTTAGAAGCTGATCAAGCTCATCATAATCATCATGAGCTCCTGAAGCCCTAGATGCTTCCTTCTTTTTTTTCTGGAAATCGTCCATTAACTTTTCATATTGGGTTCTTACTCCACGCTGTGTTGTATTTAAACCGGATCCAGGTATTTTATTGAGATTGTTAGCTATTGTGGTTCATGCCTCTCCCCTTTCGTTTGACCCTTTAAAAACGTGTTTGTAAGGTTCAGTTGATACAACCTCTTTCATAAGTAGGATGTTGTGATGTTTTTTCCATCTGAAGACTTTACTAAAAACACGAATAAAAGAAATAGATAAGTTTGAAAACTACAAAAGATATGTACATATCTATTTAGCCCTGGTTCAGAGGACTATTTTGTGGCTAATGTGTTTTGAAACTAGATTTGTGTTTATTTTTCATAAAAACAAAATGAAAATGATTCAACACACCAAACGAATAAAAAAATTATATAAACAGAAGTCATTAAGATACATAAACAAGCAAATAAATCAACGAATATTACAATGCAATAAAGAAAATCACATTAGATTTAAATATAGGGAAAGCTAGATTATCCGATGAAAGATTTTGACAAGGGCTCGAGAAAGGGTTCAAAACATGTATAATTTTAAAACAAAGCAGAACATAATGACATGACTCATTAGTATTTGACAGAAATGGCTAAAAGTATATTTAATATATTACCTCTTGTTCTCTGTCAGCTCCATTGATTGAACTTCGAAATAACATCCAACATAAATCTGCAAATACGATCACGCTAATGGTTAGGAAGATTAGCCGAGAGTTTTGAGTGTTCGAATTAGTTTTTTAAAAGTACAAACAAGGATTTGTAGTCGATAAATGACGAAACCATTCAACTCAAGGCGATAAGCATCACTTAAATAGGTATTTTCATCGAAATTTCGTCGAAAAACTTACCTATTGTCGACTACCAAAAAATTACTGACTTCGGTTGTCCACACTTCCAATACACATGTCAAATGACTGCTGAGCATGCGCACAAGGTTGCGCTGGTATTAGTATTGGTATCCCACCTCCATCTTAATCCGTCTATTATCAGAAATGGAGATTTGAAACAAACGACCACAGAGTTATTGCACTTAGTTTTATTTATTGTCTTAATTTCATAAATTTTCCGTGCTATAATCTTGCTTAAGATTATTTCAAGTGAACATTTTTACAACAAATAAAATAAAGTGAAATAACTTTGCAATCGTCTGTTCGAGTTCTCGATTTCTGATTGACTAAAAATCCCGAGGTGCCATTCAGTGGAAGTCTTCTAATTGACTAACTAGGCGTTTCTTTCGAAAGAGAAATGCTGCGATCCTAGTGAATGAAATATTCTTGTTGAGATTCTTCCATGACCCTTAATTCATACTAAGCTAATGCAACTAAAAAATCTGAAGTCTAAGTCGCTGAATTTAACATGTATTACTTTTTACTTTACAAGCTAACTTCCTTCTACTCGGGCACAAGATATTGAATCACAGCATATCTAAATTTAATTTTCGAAACGGGCCGGTCCACGCATCTCTTAACATTGTTAGCTTGAATAGCAAAGATCTTAGCAGTTCCGTCGCGAGATAGCAAAATCAAATGCGTGAGCCCTAATACTGACGTACACCAACTCTATTGACGATACTAAAGCATCTGACGAGACTAAAACAACTGACATGATAACTCACTGTTTAACTGGTTACTGAGGAAGACATCAAATGTCCCTGAAGTCAAGACTAAAATTCACTTTGTTTAGCATTCATAAAATAGCCGGCAGTAAGGAATTATAATGTTTACTGAAATTGCTCGAGCGAAGTTCTTCAATGACTTGGTCTAATTTTAGACAAACAAGACGAGACACGTTGCCTTCAAACAAACAACTAGAATAAGAAAGAAACATGAACACACGAGGACAGAACAACATTTTAATAACAATTCAGACAATCAATTAATTGTTTGGTCATTAGTTGCTTCTATATGTTTGCTCACATTCCTTATTATTTCATATTATTTTATTGCAGACAACATAGCCGGCAAAAACTGCCAACATATGAAATTAAGGTAATTCCATGGTTTTGCACTGCGCATAGTTCTGCGCATGTTTCAAGATTTGTGGTTTCGGGACTTTTATCATGTAATCTAGTCGAATTTTGTTTGAAAAGTGCTTTAAATAAAAAATCCGAAGAATTGCGATATTTCGAGCGAGAAAACGCAATAATTTTGTAACTTGACCCAGTCCTCTCTCGGAAAACCTGTTTTTTGGACAATAAAATGACGATATTTTTCACAATATTTCCCAAACTAGCACGGTGACCTATGTTTTTCACTTGATAAAATTATTTGTTATGATATAACATCAAGTATATCTAAAATTGAGCATAAGTCATCTGGCTAAATTTTGAGAAATTTCCAAAATACTTTCAGCTTTGGACTTTTTCGAATGAGTTAGCAGTTCGTGTGCGCGTTGGTATTTCGTCAATTTCTTCAAGATAATATATGTTTTACACATATGTCTAAATTTTTTAAATAAAATAAAGTGCAGACATTTAAACAAAACACGAATTTTGCTCTTAAAAGACAAATTTCTGTATTTTTGTTCCCTTTCTCTTCGGTTTTTGAGCTTTTATCTTTACGTTCTGAAGTCACCAAAATCCATAAACTTTGACGTCATATTGCGCGAAAACGAAGTCGGTGACCCCCCTTTTTTATTTTATTTAATTTCTGAAAGCAATTCTCAAAATTGTTTTTTAGAACGAGTATAAAAACATTTCATCGGGGTTTTTTATTTCTACGGAATTGCCTTAAAACTAGCTAGACTGGCTTTGACAATTTTGATTATCACCAGCCCTATAAAAGCACAGTAAAGAAGAGGCCGAAATATTTTTAAATTTTATTGATCAATTTCGTCCATAAAATTCGATTGATCAAAAGATGCAGATGCAAACAGCAAAACATGGGGAAAATGATGATGAAGCCAGAACAAGGAGTAAAATGGCAAGTGAGGAGAAGGGTAAAGCCAGAAGAATAAGCGGTAGTAGTAGAAGAAAAAGGAGAATAAGAAGGAGAAGTAGAAGAAGAGGGGGAAAAACAACGACAAGAAGATGATGATGATGAAGAAGAAGAAGACGTAAGAAGAAATAATACTAGTAAAAAGTGGCTTCACATCCTTGTTTCGACTTCATTTTATGATGTGTAGTTTGCAATAGCTTTGAATACCTGTAAAAAGGAGCAATTGTTGGAATGAGGGGGAAAGTGCGCGCACCGTCGGCTTCCTGGAAGATTATCATTATATGGTAAAGGAACTACCGACGCTAAATAAAGTTATCCTTTCCTTTCTATTGCACTATAAATGAGTATGAAAGGTTGATGAGTTTGTCCCCGCCGCTGAGCAGCCTGTCACAAAATGTACAAATACATAAAGCGCACATTTTAGGCAAAAAGGTTCAAAGAATTTAAAACCGGAATCAAAGACTGAAAGTACAATAACATAAAATGACATGCTTGTCAATTCCAGGGCGAGGACTGATATTTGCATATATTAAAGACAATAGAAAAACACATGACAAGTACCACTTACTAGTGCGAAAAATAGCCACTTCAGCTGACTCTACAATTGCAATATAATTAAAAAGGAATACATCCCCCGCTGGCATTTTGGTGGTAAGGTGAGTTCATTGCCCGAAGGCACTTTTGGTGTGTAGTAAATCTAGGCTGAATCTGGCATAGAAAAAAGATAAAGAGCAGAACAGCAGGCTTGGCATTTGAAATAGAGAAGAATAAGCAGGAGGATAAACGCCAAAGAATGGAACTAGAAAAATAAGAAACGAAAGAAGAATAAATGAAAGAAAAAGAAGTCATGACATGCTGAATAGAGATTGAGCGACAATCGAAAAAGAAAAAGAAGAAGAAGAAGAAAATTAACAAGAACAAGAAAAGCAAAGAACAAGACAAGAAGAAGGACGACAAGAACGCTAAAGAAGTAGAAGAGGAAAAATAACACGCGACGACGTTGGAGAAAATGCAGACGGCCAAAACAACTGACAAGGACAAAGCTAGAAAAGAATAAGATTAAAGATTGAAGGTTAAGGTAATTCCGTAGAAATAGAACTAGCCATAGAATTTTGATAAAACTTTCTACAGTAAAACATTTTGAGTTTTTCATCAAAAATATAAAATAAAAAAAATGGGGTCACCGTATTGGATTTCGGGAGAAAATTTTTTAAAGTATACCCACTTTTGTCAATTTAGCGTCTAACATTCGAAAATGGGCATCATTCATAAAAGTCTCTCTTTACTTAGCTTGATCAATACCAAATATTTTGAATGTGTTTTAATGTGCTCCTTATACATTGGGCTACCGATGTAAAGCAAAAGATTTGCACTAAAATTCAACAGCGAAGAGAAATAAAGCAAAAATTAACAAAATGTTCGAATTTTTACGGGCCTCGTCGATGCTTTGAACGAAACACTTTTCGAAATATTGAAAAATCTAGCCATAGAATTTTGTCATCGATCATATATGTTTTAAAAAAACATGATTTCAAATGATATTATGAAATAATAAGATAGGTGCCCGTATTGGTTTGCGAGATATTTTGAAAAATATCCTCAAAATTCAATAATATCAAGGCTTTTCCGAGTATGGACTGGGGCGAGTTTAAAGAAATTCGTAATTTTTCGCTTGAAAATATGAAAACTGTTCGTATTGTTACGTTAAAGTGTTTCTCAGACATAACTCTGTATCTATTGATAATAAGAAATGTAAAACTCTAAAATTCGAAATATGCGCAGAACTGTGCGCAGTGCAAAACTACGGAATTACCTTAAATTGACTCAAAGTAGAACGAAAAGGTGAAGACGACGCTAAACAAAAGAAACAACAAAACCCACCAGAAAAAAACTTGTGTTAAAGATTACAATTGTTTTGATTTCGAGCTCAAGATATCAATCTTAAAAGGTATCGCATACATCATTATCACTTCAATCCCTAATGTAAAAGGATAGCTATTCCTTTACATTATTGATAGTATCTGATGTTAGATTGTAGTTGCTCATATTTTTAAGATGTCTCTGACTTTTAGTAGAGAATAAATACAAGACGCCGTTTCGATATTTGTGGCTCTGGTAAGTCTCAGAAGTAATTCTGCTGTCAAATTCAACTAATTATAATTAGTTTAACGTCACTCGAAATAACCTTGAAAATTATTAGAATTTTGGGAGTCGCTTAAAATAAGGGTAAGACTGGTAACAAATTACAGCATAGTTCGTGCTCATTGCTCTATCATTTGGTATTTGAATTTCAAATCTATCCATAGAATGTGACTTTTTGTGGCGCAGTATTTATTCAGCGATAAATTGAACCGGTGTACGGACGTCAAATTTACGATTTTTGTTTGATTATGCAAAAAGATCAGCGTCATTTAAGTTTAATTTTTTTTTCAGCTTACTCCAACATTTACTTCATCTTAGCTTATGCCACCTCTCCGACGGACTTCCGATATAGGACAAGTAAAGAATTAATTGAAGGTAAGCGCAATTTAATTCTGACTTTTCCCGTCATTTGATTCCACGTTCTTTGTCTTTGATCTTATACACTTCTGTCCGTAAGGGTGTAAGGCCCTAGTAGGGGACTTCGAGTCCTATTATTGTTGCACCCACCTTCGGGTGAATCTCTAAATAAAAAAATAAAAAAATAAAAACAAAAATAAAAAAAATAAAAAAATAAAAAGTAAGTTTGTTTTCTTCGGTCCTTTTTTTTTTCTTCTGTTTATTCTGATTTTTAATTGTTTAAATAGTAACTAAAATTCACCACCATTTATAAAATTTCCTTAAGGATTCTAACAACTATTTTCATTGATTCTTTGTTTTTAGCAGGGTCTAATATATAGTTGGTTTTGGTTCTGTTACGTGCACATCTATAAGTTGCTGTCCATGCATTTATATTTGACTAAGCAGTAGAACTAAAATTCGTCACCATTTCAACTTTTCCAACTTTCCCACCTGCCCAAGAAAGTTGAGACTGCTTTTAATGCTTTTAGTCTTAATTTTTGGTATATTGAAGTTTTGCTCGATTTAACGAAATGTCAAAAAAGTTTTGACATTGTATACACTCAATTTCTGCTCAGTATGAAATGGACATTTTAATTTACTGACAATGATTTTGCGATGGTTAATATATGACAGATGTAGGGGCCTACAGTTTTACGACACGTTTTAGGGCGCTGCAGAGGAGTTGTTACAAATCACGCACGTCTACGAATTACGCCGTATAAATCGGCCATTGAAGGACAGACCCCATCATGCAGTACTCGCGTATATGTGTTATAACATTTGAGTAATAACATTTTTCATTACTTTATATAAACATAACTTTTGTTCTAATGTATTGTTAACTCCTCGAAATGTAATTGTCCATCTTATATATAGGGGAGGATAAGAATTTCGCCTCTGTGCATAAGGGAGCAATTATCAGATTTGACTGCCAGAGTGAACATGCTTTTTATTCGAAAATAACACTTGACTATTTATTGTTACAAAACAAATATTGGACAGCTATATGTAGTTTTCAAACAAAGCCCGAGTCATTTCGTTTGGTGTTATCATAAATTAAAAATTGAGCGCTGAATCAGTATAGACATGCTATAAACGCTCAGTATGGAATTAATTATATTGCACAATTTAATTGATATAAATATTCAAGCTTTAAATGTTTGACTGTCTGGTCAATGTATCATAAAAAGAAAGACAAATTAAAGCGAGCAAGAAGTCACTTGAAAAAAAAAAAAAAAAAAAAAAAATTACAATCCAACCACGTGAGCCACTCGGCTGATTATAAGCAGTATATGAGGACGAAGGACTAACGTCCGAAACGTCAGTAAGTATATTCTTCTTTTCACGGTGTATAACTTACATGAGAAAGTACATTTTTGATATATATAAATTGAACAAGTCGTCACAGACCACCAAAAGCAACTCTTACATATATATAAAATACATACAGTATATATATGATAAGTTAAGTTTACAAAATGAGAGAGAGTGCTGTATCGGCTTTACAAATACGAGGGCGTAGCCCGAGTATTTGTAGAGGCGATACAGCACGAGCTCGAATTTTGTAAACGGCTTCTAAAACCCAACCCACAGTGTATTACCAACAAAAGACACAGATAAAAATGCCGACCATTCAAAATAAGGACAAGTGATGCAAAGAATTGTCAACATTAGCTTAGTCGCATTTGTTCAGGATTTGGTTATCTTGAATAGTCACAGTTTAGAAATAGTTTGCAATAATAATTTTAGATTCGTTTGAGTTGCTTTAGAAAGCCAAAACCTAAGTAGAAGAAAGTGTGTAATAAAACCTAATTACAAAATATTCAATTAAAAGGCGGTAACTGAGAAAAAGCAACAATTCAGTGTATCTAAAACTAATGAAGCAAACAATTCTCTTTTCATAAATTGAAGGTTTTCAGCCATTCCCAGGAGAGTGAGTGGAACAAATGGTCCACCAGTCACGGTGGTGGTTTTCTATTGTCAAGAGTAACAGGATCTTTTCACTCAAATTTTCTCTTGGGAATGGTTGAAAACTATGAATTCAAGGACTTGTTCGTTAGTTGTTGACGCAGACGAAGCAAAAGATATGAGCCACTTTCGAAAACCAAAAACCGTTGAAGAGCAAGATAATCTTTTACAAAATTGCACTCCAGCTACACACAATATAGCACAAAAAGGCCAGCAAATATATTTTGACCATGGCAGGCTTCTATTGAAAGCAAAGAAGCAAAAAATGAAGAAACAACTAAAGAAGTAGATAAAATACAAGACTTGCAAAACCCGGCGCCATCGAGGAGTTTAATACGGATGCTATTCATTTTGCTATGGCATTTTGGATGGCGAATTTTATCAAAAAAGTAGCTAAATCTAATGGTGAGCTCTACCCACCAAGAACGTTGTACTCTATAGTGTGTGGAATGAATCGCCACATGCAAAATGTGAACAGCCAAGCGCCGAATTGTCACTGAAGGCATGTAATAAATTAAAGAACTAAAAACATGATGTCTTTATTTCTTATTTGATATATACAATATCTAGTGTAATTATTAGTTATTTTATTTACTTGGTCCGTTTTTCTTAATCACATAATTATTCATCAAACTATCACTGATTTACAAAACTCATAAATATCAGTTACAAAACTCATAAATATCAGTTACAAAACTCATAAATATCAGTTACAAAACTCATAAATACCAGTTACAAAACTCATAAATATCAGTTACAAAACTCATGAATATCAGTTACAAAACTCATGAATATCGATTACAAAACAGATGAATATACATACAACACGTGCAATTTACATCAGCCCCGCACTCCCCTGAAATTTTTTCAATGCCGCCCCCATCTTATAGTTTGCTGATATATATTGAGTTATACAAATAGAAACACGTGACTGATTAATCGTTTTTTATTGGTTTTAAACCTCATTAATTATTCATGAGTTTTAGAATCACATTTAGCTTTGACTGAAAATCTATAAAAGTTAGACACAATTTATAGCAAAGGACCGACTTTTGCTACGACACTAGTGGCTCTCTATCACAGGAAGTGGTGTGAAGTAGACGGCGTCGACAATTGAAGTACGATGCTTAGAAAACGATTCTGACATAATTCGAACTACATAAGTGGCACAAACAAAGTATAGAGGATAAAAATAGGAGATAAGAAATGAGCGAATGGTCATAAAGCACGACCAAAAGGAATTGTGGGTAAGAGTTTCTGAAATAGATTTGATGCAGATAAAGTATAAACCATAAACCATCCGCGTTTTTTTTATAAAGGCAGTGTGAATTATCTGCTAAGGTTGTCGCTTATTTCTAAATGTTATCATTATTATTATTATTTTTTTTTAAAATCACTCTTCCTTTCGGTTGAGCTATGGCTTATCCTTTATCGTCCATCGTCTATGGACATTCTCTCCGATTTTTTTAAATAGGTTTATACAAATCCAAAAAAGCCCTTAGCCCCTAATTCCTAGACTCTATCTCCAAATTGGCATAAATGACCAGACTGCATGGATTTCAAACTGAGGCTGGAATGACAAAAATTGTCTAAGTCGTAAGTTGGCAAAATAGTTTTGATTTTTAAAAGAAACAAAGCCGTAACTCCGTGATGAAAAAAAAAAAAAAAAAAAAAAAAAAAAAAAAAAAAAAATACCGAAAATCGTTTGTTTTTGTCGATATCCTAGATTCCTTTATTTATGATACTGTAAATTGTTATCGCGGAATCCCTGGCCTGTCCGTTTATTTAAAATAGATCTGTCAAATAGAGCAATTAGCAAGTTTTAATTATAATAGATCATCTTGTTAGATCATTTAAGAGCGCGAGATCTCAGCAATACTTCGGGCGAAGTGGCGATAAAGTCGATGAGAACACATTTAAATGCACCAAAACACAAACCGTGTCATCCTATCGTGAGAGAATTTCAAAATATTCAGATGCTTCCATTTGATGTCACGTTTCAGTTAGGAAGAAAGGAAACGATCGGAAATTCAAACTCGCAGTGTTTGTCTCATGCATGCTCTTCACTACTCCGCCTGTAAGTCATATCCCTTGGCTACACGTTTGGAAAACCCAAGAAGTGCAAACAAGACATGTCTTATTGATTTTTAATGTTATGAAAATGTAATGTTACGTGGCAAAAATGTTATGAATACAATCCTCGAATTAACAAAACGGACTTCTGTCAAGAAATTAATAAATCTTTTCCCGAATTGAAGTCATGGGGCAAATAAGTCACCAGTAAAAACATATTACAATATATTACAATATATTACAAATATATTACGCCTCAGATAACCTTTACAATCTAAATCACCGATCACGTCGTACTGACTCTTCGACCATCCATTTTGTTTAGTTTATATATCCTTGTTTAATCTCGTTGACAGTTCCTTAGCATGGCCACTTACGGTTTGTTTTGTTTTGTTTTAAACTCTTATGAGCCATCAGTAACTTGATCAGCGAGCTTAAGTACCTTTTACTTTTAGTTATCTATTAAAATGTAAACTATCCACAATAAGAGAACCTTTAATAAAAAGAAACGACACCTTTATTAAGTAAAACTTAAACTCAAATATAAATTGCTTCAGTCAGTGTAACTTTAATTTTCTTTCTCGTTACAGTGAGGGCACTCGAACCATGAACACTTGTCTTTATTTAGATATTTATTTTATGAGCTTTCTACTGCTCCCAATCCTCTAAAAAAGTATAACTGAACTCAAATGCACTGAGCTATCAAATTGAAAACGTTTTCAGATCGATTTACTTAAAGAAAGTATGTTAAAAAAGTATCTGAAAAAGCACAGAGTGTTCACGGTTCGAGTGTCCTCACTGTAAAAGATCACGCGCACATTCGTGTTCTTCTGCTCTACTAATTACTCAAATACGTAGAAGTGGTCGGGACATTGTACTTCAAAGGCTTGGTCCTCTAAAGATATTTATGTTTGTGTTCTACGTACAACTCAAACTGAAGAGCATCGGCATCTTACTGTCTAGAATTTCGTAGTTACAAAAACCTCTCCCAACACTCATATAGTGCCAGTTATTCTCAGTAATTAGTTATCCATGTACTTGCATTTGTATTCGTATTTGTATTCGAGGAATTTTACTGGTGGTAAAGAAAAAGGAAGTGCCAAAAATTAAAGTAAGTCATATTTGCATGAGCAATTCAAACTCGCAAAAATACACATGAATGCAACTGGCCAAGGGATCCTACATTAACATTGAGCTGTTTTAACTGAACTGAAAATATAAGGCTGTTCTGGCATAGACATGTTTGACGTCCCAGTGAGAATCTTCGCTATGTGAATCATTGCTTCGAAAGGCCCTTTAGCTGGCGTTTCAGACAGAGTCCTTTATTGAAGCAAGTAATTTCATTGCGGTGACGGATTCAAACTACGTCGCTGCCTGAACGGCGCGCGTGCGTTATCAAGCGCAAGGGTGAATTTTGATTTACCGCGGCGATAAAATTCTGTAGTGTACGATGTAAGTTCTACATGAATTTCAACGAGATATTAAAGGTTTATAACTTCATATCATCGAAGTCTTGTTACACATCAAACTTCCGTCTTCGATAGCAATTAGTTTCACCATCCAGTATGTGACTTATGCAAGATAATCGGCCTAAGTTCTACGTAAATGTCGAAGTATTTTTAGCATGTTTATTACGTAAAGCCGTATTTTTGAAAAAGGCTCCTTTTGGCCAAGTGACAGAAATTATACTTATCAGACTACATACTTATACTTATCGTATCTTTTTTAAAACGAGGACAAACATGGAACAATTATAATTGGTTAGGAAAAATGACACGTTTGAATGTGATTTTCAATAACGTGGGCTTACCCTGGCTAACCCGCTACCCCACACCCCCTTTTCAATCCCCAACAAACATACTGAAAAACGTCTGTAGCAAAGTTTTGATTGTTGAAAAATTGTGATCACAACGCAAAACTATTTAGTAGGGCAAATGTAGGTACAATGTATATACTATTCACAGACACAAAAATATCATACTATATTCCATAGAGAATTCGGACAAAAAGCCGTAGTTGGTCGTGGTCAATCTGGCTCCACTCCGGTTGTAAGAACAATTACCACATAGAAGTACTTTACGGAAAAAGCGCATAAATATTTCGTGAACATGTTCTATTACCATGGCGAAATTTTGCTAATTTATCTTCTTAATCAGTCTTTCTGTGAGTAGAGGAATAGTTTCCTATGTTGGATCTGCTCGCTTGATTTTTTCAAAATAAATCAAAACGCTGACGGAAAGAATGGGCGTACTTTGGGCTTTGGTTTTAGTGTGTACAAACTACACACACATATTTCATGTTGTTAGAAATAGCGGATATGTTATATGAAACCAACCAACTCGTGTTGGAGCCTAATACAGGTGCTCACGTGATCCTTGTCAAATTATCACTCTGCATGCACTCTGCCGATTAGGAAATGTTCTTTCCGAAAAAAAAAAATGTTGAAATACTCACTTATAACTCATTTTCCTATAGTGACGTCAAGCATGGTTTGCAACAGGAAATTCAATAAACAATAATTCGCATATTCCCTTAATTTAAACATTACTTTGATCTAACTCCCTGATTGCGTACGTTGTATTGCGACTGGCCGTCTCAAAACTTTTTTTTGATGTTTGGTTCCGGGCTTTTCTGGACAGTCAATCAATTTTATGGGGTGCTGTAACATCTTCTATCATTGTTTGATTTGTAACAAACTCCACCTCTGAAATTGATGGACGGTCGAGAAAAGACGAAATCAAAACAGAGTTATCAGTGGAATGATACGCTCTAGTCAGTGTAATTCATTAACTTCACATTGAAAAATGACATTCCAAAGCTAATATTTAACTTAATTTGTCCTATGAATTAAAAATTTAATCAATTACATTAAAGCAATATTAATTGCATTTGATATAAAAGCATTTGATTGATTACGAAACTGAAAGCCATATAGATTCGTGTAATTTGAGGTGACATCAACCTTGCTAGTCTGCCATCAAATCAACCATTCGTTCCTTTTCGCACTTAACTAATTACTTGAAAAGGTTAAAATCATGCCATTATCTGAAATTTCCTTTACTTTATGTATCATTTTTTACGATTCTTTCCTACTGGAATACTTAAGCCCACATGTGCTCAGCCAGGGGCTTCATACTTTTCGCTTCGAACCGGTAAAATGTCCCCTGGTCTACACTGCGCGCTATTTGCAACATCACTAGTCTTTTTGACGCACAATTGCGCAATTTTAGTGAAAATAGACATTTGAAAAACAAAAAAGGAATCATCTACTTAGCGACTCAATGTATCGCTAATTCTTTCCTCTGTTCATATGAAAACATATACCGTAAATACTTCAAGGGGGCTGGTTCTCTTCCAAATTAGTCGCAGGACCATTTGTCTCCAGACTTACAATCCTTTCTATTATCGGAAATCTGCACTTAGCAGATTAGCATTGCAGCTACGTCATATCAATAAAATGTACCGAGTCTGATAAAATCTTTTTAATATAATACCATCGCTCGGAATGACTGTGATAGTCTGTGTAAAAATTTGCTGACAAAATTTCGCAGGAAATCTTAACTCTTACTGTGAAAAGGTAACTTAAAGATCTTTTTGAGATGGTAGAAATTTTAGCATATATACTCCATTAGTAATAATATGAAAACCATAGTTTGTGCACAGATTTATAAAGGAAATTTCAGAAAATCTTAATTTTGGGTTTTGAAAAAGGTAACTGAAAGCATCTTTTTAGTATATACGTATAGCCTTATCAATTTTTTTTGTTTAATTTTAATCATACGACTCATTATGAAAGTATTAATTTGTATGGCATTTTTTATGTACGTGGAATGTCAGTTTATTTTCAATTACGCACGTATAAAAAGCAGTTCCTTTTGAAAATTGACTATCAAAATCATAAGATCCAAATGCTGGCAAAGGGAGTTGCTTAGTGTTCACTGCCATTCTTGGTTTGTTTAACACTTCGATCAAAGCAAATGTATAGTTGTTTATAAACTTACTAGAATGTGCAATAGTTAACTTTGATTTTATATTTTAGATGCATTTTGTTTATTTTATATGCCTTTTTTCAAAGAAATGAGCAACAACAGTTCAAGACAACTTGCAGAGTTAGCCACTAATGGCTCGGCGCAAACTATTGCCTGCTTGTCGCGAAGAGACTCAAGTACAGAAACAGTTTTTAAAGTGGTTGGTTTCTCAGTCGTTCTGTTTCTCGCCACCATTGGAAATGTGCTTGTTATTTGGGTCGTTCACAGAAGTCAAACAATGCGAAAAAAGAGCATTAACTTATTTATCGTAAATCTTGCGGTCTCTGATCTGCTCCTTGCGCTGTTTGTGATTCCTCGTCTTATAAGCGAAACTCTTGCTTATCCAGGCATTTGGCATGTCCATGGAATACCTGGTAATGTTTTGTGTAAAGTTGTTATTTTTGTGCAAGATGTGACGACTGCTGTATCACTACAAAGTCTTGTGATCATCGCGTTTGATCGCTTTTGCGCTGTGGTGTATCCACTGCGCATCGCAACGCAGTCGTGTACGACAAGACTTGTTGTCATCCCATGCACTTGGATAGTAGCTGGGGCATTATACTCTCCTTACTTCTTTGTTTATCGACTTATCTCCGTGGGTAATCAGACCGTATCTTGCGTTCATTTATGGTCAAAAGACAGGCACGAACATGAGTTAATATCTCAGAGGTATTACTTAGCAATGTTCTCTCTATTTTTCATCACTCCAGTCATACTACTTGCTGTACTTTACGCATCTATCTTCTTTCATTTACGTGGCAGAAGACAGAGGACAGACTTACTTACTTCGGCACAGCAGAGTGATAGACGAAGACAACAAGAATGCAATGTGCTACAAATGGCCATAGCGATAGTGGTTGGCTTCACTGTATGCTATGGACCTTTTAATGTTCTGATATTCTTAAGAATCTTCAGCTGGGATATGTGGATTCCGATATGCTCCTTCAAAACGTTGTACGTCGTCACCGTATTTCTACTACTTTTCAACACAGCTTTGAATCCTATTATTTACTTTGCGTTGAGCGAAAATTTTCGAATGGGATTTATGCGCGTTTTTACTCATCATTCCAAGAGTTCTTCTTCTGCTCAGATATTTCTAACAAGTGCTAAAAAACTGCGTACTGATGGAACTGTGAGCACTAACCATGTCACCAAGACAACAGCATTCCATGTACTCGATACAGCGCTGTAATCGTGACAAGATCACAGTTAAATGATGAGTTGGTAACTGATAGGGTCAGACATATAAATGATTTGTAAGATTATTTCTGATTTTGCTAGCCAGCAGAGTTGGCAGTTCTCAGTCCCCTTCGTTATTTCAATGCATTTTGGGTACGCCAAGGGGCAAACAAGGCTCTGTGTTCGTACAAATGTTTATGGTCACGATATTATTCGTAGATTTAGTGCTTCTTGTGGCACTGGAAAACAGAATTTTCTTTCCCAAGTCAAATTATATGGAATCAAAGAATACTTATGCTTCGTAATTGTAAGTTTATCATGAATATTGTGATATAGATGATGATATAACTAGCTATTCTTTTGGAAGTGCGATTGTGAAATGTAAACATAACGATCATTTTATAGTTGATCTAAAATGATACATTATGTGTCTAGATAAAAAGGAAATTGTTGCACATTTAGAGAACAATTTTTTTTTAAATTGAGTATCTATTTGTTTTGCATATGGTTCTCTTAAATTAAAAGTAGAATTTCTTACGAATACAACTGTAAAACATACCTTGCTCGAATCTCGAGAAGAGCGCTGCGCTGTCTGGGGTTGTGAGAAGAGGGGGACATTGGGGTTTGCGGTGTTGCGGTGTTGTCCTTATTTTAGTGCGGTGTTACGGTGAACGAGGCTGAAAAATTGCGGTATTGCGGTGATGCAAAACCTCGCGATGTGCGATATTTAAGTTAATTTACGTGCGGTGTACGGTGAAATGAAAACTTTTTCTCAGAGTTGCGATTTTAATCCAACCAAAATGATTTTTTTCACGTGACTCATGAAAAAATGCGGTGACGGTGTTTTGTTGAATTTTTTTGCGCTGTTGCGGATTTCACCATCGATTTTTTGCGGTGTTGCGGTGTTCGAGACTCCCCAATGTCCCCCTCTGATAACGATAGTCGTTACCCTGAAAGACAAATTCTCCTTCCACGTCATATTGGTATTTTAAGGTTTTACTCACCTTTAACAAAGCAAGACATTATGGGGTAAAAATGATTATGAGGGACAATTCTCAAGTAACTTTTGGTACTAAAGTATATGGTAATCACTTCGCGGCTGGACATAGGCATAGTTAATGTCGAACGCCAACCTTCTCAGTACATTCGGGGATACGTTATAATAGAGAGTCAAAACTGACAAGGGCATCTCCAAAAGGAAGAATACACTCTACCCGAAAGACGAAACTTGCGAAAGATTGCAATTTTGAAGAGAACAAGTCTCCAAATAAGCCAACATTTGGTGATGAATCTGAACCAATGCCGAGTGAAAAGAAACATCGAGCACCTCCACCAGCACCCGAAAAAATGAATCCATTCTTGATCAAGGACTGAACAGATAAATTGAGCGATTGAATAATGTAGCACAGCTGACAATGTCCAGGGCAATAGCTCGATAAAAACAGTTACTATCGTCACGCACTACAATTTCTTTTCGATTCATCATATTTTATGATTGATTACCGAGGTTTTTATCGAGATGAGAAGTATCCAAATAACAAGCGTCTAGCTTTGCAATGACAAGACACATCGATATTCAATTCATATAGTTTTAATGTGTAATTGTGTAGCATTTCCTCTTTATCTAAACACATAATGTATCATTTTAGATCAACTATAAAATGATCGCATTTCATAATCGCACTTCCGGAAGAATAGCGAGTTATTTCATCATCTATATCACAATATTCATGATAAACTTACAATTACGAAGCATGAGTATTCTTTGATTACATGTTTTCCAGTGCCACAAGAAGCTAAAACTACGAATAATATTTTGACCATAAACATTTGTACGAACATAGAGCATTGTTTGCCCCTTGGCGTACCCAAAATGCATTGGAATAACGAAGGGGACTGGGAACTGGCAACTTATCATCAGGGTGACCCTACGCAGCACGCAGTTCATGTAATGACGTAAAACACTCATTTTCCGATGGCCATCCGAAGGAGTCCGAATGCTGTTTGCAATTCGGAAATCGCTCGGATTTCCCACGGCGTTCCCGCGAAATTTCAAAATGGCCTTAGGCAATGTTTATGTCGAAGAAAAGTTAAAAACTATATTTTCGAAACACTTGAAAGAAAATACACCGTACGGAGACAACTATGTGAGAGGCTTTGTAGATGGCGAAGATAATCTCAGCACCTTTCTCAAGGAGTTTGAGGCTGTGACACACGTTTCGTTTAGTGTAGTGAAGTCTGAGAAACGAACAGAAACGTCGAAAAGATATTCCCCTCAAGGTAAATTTACCACAATGAAAGTAAAATATTTATTGTATCTCTACAATTTTCATTTTCCGTCAATATGCTAATACCCTTTCGGGATTTTTATGTAAGTTTTAGACATTTACTTACAGGGAAGTTAAGATGGGAAAGCAAAGTTGGACTGAAAATTCCTTACAGTGGGATGCCATTTATTCTCGAAGGCCAGAGGGTTTTGGAGTGTTCGTTTGGAAAAAGAAAGCAAAAGAAGAGGAAACATGAAGAGGTTAGTCGATTTATGGATGAAAACGAGTAAAGTGAGAAGTTACAAATGATATTTTGCGTTAGGAAACTAAATTTTACTCGGTTCAAAATAAGTTCGGGATTATACACAAAAAGACAAAACTTCGAATGAATACACGATAAACTGAAAGAATACTAATGGACTGAAAGTCAAAGTCAAAAAATCCCCCAATCAGTTTTTGTACGGTCTCTTTGTCTTGTGTCAGAGAATGACAAAACCTCTTGTGGAAAAGGATTGTGTGCTGATGTCTTATACCAATTGAAAAAAAATAAAAACTGAAGTCTGTAATGTAAAAATAGAACTCCCAAAACAAAACATACATTTGAAAATGATACTTTCCAATGGCAATGTATTAAGGGGTAAAATCACTGAGGAAAGGGGTGCGACAAGAGCTCCATATTGCAACCCTAAAAAAATACCCAAACCTCAAATTTTACACCCTGTAAAAATGAATAGCACATTTATTTTCCAACTTACCATCTCAAAACTAATAAATGGTTTTTTTTTCTCAGAAAAGTGATCATCCACTCCTAATAAAGAAAAGATTCCATGTCCAAAATTCAAAAAAACATGGGTGTCCAGCAAAGATTACTATTCGGGAAGTGGCAATGTTTGTGGATTATGATATTACTTTGAAATCTCATGGAATGTCAAATTGCATGGTAATTACTATGTCTGTAAAAGAAACAAAAATTTTCACATCATTTCCTTAAATGAAGTCAAACAAACCCAATTTCTAATCTATATTTTACTAATGGGAACTGTCATTTCAAAGATTGTAAATTCAGAATAGAATGCTTTGCACAAATGTTCATTTGATTTGGAAGGAGGAAAATCAGAGGACCTGGTTAAAAATCCTTGTGGCATGAGAGATTAAAAAAAAACCAGACGCATTTCACACTTCACCTTGCATAGCCAATCTGAGATTACCAACTTGCCTGGGGTCAAAGGAATGAAAGACCAGTGCTGTTGCCACTCAGGCTACGAAAATAAATGATTGCTAGAGAAAAACAATGTACTAATGATGTACACTTTGAAGTCTCTGATCTTGTAATAATATATTGTATACTTAAACTGACATTCACATGTACTTTTTCTTGCTTAGTCTCAACTGATTATTTATTTGTCTTTAAGGTGGAGAGACAATTAAAGCCACATACATTGGACAAAATTAGAGAAAAGCTACTAATTGATCAGTCATCCATCTCTATTCTTAAAAGATTTTACATTGAGGTGCCTACAAGTCATGCACATAGCAACCACTCAACAGATGAGACCATTAGTGTTGAAAAGCCAATACATCCTGAACTCATTGAAAAAATTTCTGAATATGTTGCATCAGGTAAAATAACAATTTATTTTTTTATTTTTTTTATAAATTTGCTCAGTTTGTGAATTCTGTCTCTACAGCTAGTGGTCACATGACTTTGAAAGTAAAAATGTATAGTATATTTCAATTAAATTTGAAATGAATAGACCATGTAATTATAATTTATAAATGAAATTGAAATTAACATGTGTATTAAACCAACCTCTAACTTATTATACAGGACTCACAAATCCTTATGACATACGCAATCTTTTGAAGTCATACGTAGAGAAGATGATGTTTCACGATGTCGCTGATAGACCAAGTGTGCTAAATAGTCAGTTCTACCCATCAATCAAGTGTATCAGTAACCATGTGTACAAGATTTGTTATCAGTTAAAATTAAGTAAGCTAGATCAAGTTCAATTAGACAAAAAGATAAAAGAGTGGACAAAAGAAGATGGTGACAGAAGATTCTTCTTGAGAATGTTTAAAGACAAACAAGAGAATACCAGCTATAAAGATCAGCTCTTGTATGTCCATCAAGAAAAATGGCAAAGAGATCTTTTGCTAAAGTATGGTGGGGAAATCTGTCTCCTAGATGCAACATATAAAACTACCAAATATGCTGTGCCCCTGTTCTTTTTGTGTGTGAAAACAAATAGTGGATTTGTTGTAGCAGGTAAACAAAGGTTCTGATGACTATTCATTGTGTACTTCCAGAAGATATCAATACCCTACTGTAGACCTCCCGAATTTCAAAATATCTTCAGTCTGTGGTAAGGGTATGGATATTTTCTGGAACTTTCGATACAAACCCAATGAAACTATGATTAATTATTATAGGATAATTGTTTGATCAAAAAAAAAAAAATAATAATAATAATAAAATGTATTCATCACTTTCAATTATCTGTTCAGAGTTAATTGAATAGTTTAATATGATTTGTTGAAAACAATATTTGATACAAATATGCAATTAACTTTTTATTACTAATATTTACATGCCTCTCTCCTGTCATTTTTCATTTCATTGCTTATTTAATACCAAAAGTAAAAAAAACATTTTCCAAAGTTAATAATATATGGTGCTTGAGAAGTTGAAATACACTGTAAACTGCCATTTGACATATTGATTCAGTACAATGCATTTTTTTTATTGGACTATTGTAGGTGATTTTGTGGTACAAGAAGAGAAGCTAGAAAATGTCAAGGAGGCTTTGGAAGTAATAAGAGAGTGGAACCCTGAATGGAAGCCAAAGTACTTTATGTGCGACTTTTCTGAAGTGGAGATTCAGGCAATTGAAAGTTGTAAGTATTTTACAAAAAAATAGCATTTGATACATGAAATGTTAATGCTTTCACATTGTAAAGCTGTGAAATAACTAGTATCTTACTATACAGAATGCTTTGCCTCAAATTAGAACCCCCCGCACACAAGCAGGCTGCTAATTTGTACACTCATTATACGCTTTCAAATTTTAAAGATATCGATACCTTTGTATATTTGTGCGACTTTCACAGGGAGCAAGCGTGGGAAAGGTGGTGTAAAAAATCTGAAAATGGGCTAAATGCTGGAGAGAAAGAAGAAGTGCTTGGTCTTTTGAGGAGCATTGTAAGCTCAATTAAGGGTCCCTCAGGAAAAGAGAGCCAAAATGTTGATGAAGCCTTGAAACAACTAAGACATAATGCCATTTACAACTCAAATGTCAAACTGCAAAGATGGATTGAGGGCACATGGTTATCATGCTATAAGAGATGGGTGTATGCTTACAGAGAGGAAAAGTACATTTGCCTCAATACCAACAATGGCGTTGAGTCCCAAAATAAACTTTTCAAAAAAATATACCTCCCTAGAGCAACAGGAAGATCTCTTAGTAGCATTGCAACAGTAATAGTTATAACTACTTGCCAGATCAACACAGGCAATATATTATAAAAAATATCAAAATGAATGCTACCCACAAGCAATACAATGGAGATATTCCTGATTTTCTGCACGGAAGACCAAAAAAATTTATCAAACACTGTCTAACAAGAAGCACTAATGCCAATGACTTGGAGGGACACGTAGTAACACAAGACCTACAAAAATTGATGTTTAAAGTACGTTCATCTAGTGGTCCACAAGAATACTCTGTTAATGTTTCCAAACCCCACTGTGACTGTCCAGACGGGAGAAGATACCGGCTTCCATGTAAACACATGTTCGCAATTTTCATATGGGTTGAAGGTGTCAATTGGTATTCACTGCCAACACCATACATCAGTGCACCTCATATCTCTGCTGACAATTACTCAATCAGCCACTTTAGAAGACCTGTGGTTGCCACACAGACGAACTCTCAGCTGCAGGATTCCACATCATTCACTGAAGATTTAGGGCAGGATGACATCAGTGACGATGACATAGCACAGCTCCCTATAAAAACAAAAACATCCATCAAGTCATTAGCTATTAGAGCAAGAACAACCCTTAGAAGCCTGCAAGATTTAACTTATCTGACAAAAGACAAAGACGTATTACAAAGAGTGATAAATACAGCTTCTAGCCTCGAAAAAGAAATTAAAGGGACAATCCCTGATGAATCAGGATTGTTGATTGGCTCAAGTCCCCCAAAAATAAAGAAAAAAGTGGTAAAAACGAGTAGAAAAAGAAAACATGCGGTAACTGGACTTGACAAAATTGGAACATTGAAAAATTACCAGCCTCCATCTAAAAAACAGCATCACTGGTGGCATAGGAACAGAGTTGGCAAGAAAGCTGACATGTTGAGGAAGACCTATAAGGTAGAGGTCAGCATTGATAGCCCTGATATTATTCCACAAACAGATGACCATTCTGATGATGAATACTTATTCACATCCATTTTTGATGATTCATCCACTACTGCTGCACCAACAAGTTCTACCACATCAGTAATAACCTCTTCAACTACAGCATCACCAACAACCTGCTCCTCTGCCACATCACCAACAACCTCTTCAACAACAGCATCACCAACAACCTGCTCCTCTGCCGCATCACCAACAACCTCTTCAACAACAGCATCACCAACAACCTTTTCAACAACAGCATTGCCAACAACCTGTTCCTCTGCCGCATCACCAACAACCTCTTCAACTACCGCATCACCAACAACCTCTTCAACAACAGCATCACCAACAACCTCTTCGACTGGAACAATGCCATCAACCTGTTCAAGACCATCACCCACATCTGATTCTGATGATGAATTAACTATGCTATCCATATATCCCACTACTTCAAACTGGATAAAAAAATATACAGGTCTGATTAACAAAACAGAGTTAAAGTGCCTGAGAGAAGGAGAAAAACTGAATGACCTAATCATTGATGCTTCACTAGAGTAAGTCAAGTGAATACAAATTTGTCTATTCCAATCATTGATAATAGTTTTTGTAAAGAGCAGCAAGCTATATGTAATTGTCAGTGACTAAACATTTATTTATCATTATCATAATAATATGAATCCTTATATAGCACTAAATCAAATTGCTTAGCACTTAAAATGACACAAAAAAATAAGTATATCATTATTAATTGTTAGTAAAATAATACTAAGGCACATTTTCAGTTCTTTTTTTATAAGTCCTTGAAGTTTATTTGGTAATTTGTTCCATAGTCATGCTGCAGAACCAGAGAAAGTTCTTTTTCCAAAAGTTTAAGTTTTATATTTAGTTAAATTATAAACCATAATAACATGTCTACTGATTAATAATATTAATTAATTGGTAAATTGTCTTCATTTTACAGTTATATAATGTTTGAAAGATGCAAGATTTCAGACCCATTCCATGTAATGTGTTGTTTATTCTACACAAGTATTTCAAACTGTGTTAAGAATATTGCAGCAAAAGGCCAACCAGCAATACTTAAAAGCAAAACAGACAGGTATGGATCATCAAATGTGAAAAGATTATGTTAGCTTATCAATAAAGGTTCTTCATTCATTTAACAATACAGGGAAATCTGGGAGTCATCCAAGGGATATACAAACAAAGTCAACTTGGTATCTATGAAACATATATTCATTCCAGCCAATGTGGGGTAATTGAGATTCCATTTATTACACTTTATATTTTGGCAAGTCTTTGGTATATAGATTTGCTTGATGTTCAGGTACAAAAAGTTTGAAACCTTTATTTATTTATTCATAGGGACCACTGGATTCTTTTCATTCTGCAGGATATAGGAAATGTTGATTCACATACAAGGTACACACAAGTAGTCTAGAGAAAAATTTATTTGCCATCATGCACTTATGTTGAAAAGAATTTATTAGTGTAAAGTTTGATTTACTCATCACTACTGGAAAGCAAACACTACAATTTGTGTGCAATACTTTGCAGTATTTATAGTGCTACAAAGTAGTTGTCAAACAATAGAAAATAATTAGCATGATTTGGAACTTATTCACTCACTGCCATTTATGTTGCACATGTTTAGTGTTTACTCTCTAGTTGTACTCAGAATCAGCATTTCCTTTTTGAACCCAACTAGACCTGCTATTATGGTTATGGACTCCATGAACCAGTTAAGAGGTCATTCCCCTCAAGTGAGACAATTCAGGAATCACGCAGTAAAATGCATCAAAGGGTATGTATAAACACCACCCCAGGTTAATATTAACTTTTTTTATAAAATGCTGCATGGTAATCAAATAAATGAAAGAACAATTAAATTAATCAATTAACCTTGGTTAACAAGTATCATTACATAGTGAATTCCACCATTTTTGTTACAAATTGATTGATAAAATCTGTCTGGTGATAATTTATTTTTTGATGCTGTAGCAGTAGGTTTTTACATGAAATTATCTTCCTTCAAATACACAGATTCTTAAAAGAAGAGTGGAAAGTAAAGTACAATGTGGAAAAAGATTTCTCTACACTACCTGTTGTTTATCCACTGGTAAGTAACTTAGATGAAATAATGCGCTTTGAACTATGTCTTGAGTATTGAGTCACCACATCACAAATTTCTTACTATCTTTAATTTAGGGACAGCTTTCGTATGAGTGGGAAACGATACAGCTACAATACAGTACATAATTTGAATGTTTTCATAGAAACTATTACTATTATACGATACAGTTAGTACTGTTTCCCACTCATGCAAAAATGACTCTATTAGCGGTAGTAGCACCCTATTCATTACCACATTTGACTCAATAATTATGTGAACTCATTATTTTATATCACTGTCACTCGTTGGTGTATTTGCCAAGACATTCAAAATGAGAAATCCTGTATTTTCCTAAAACATGACTGTATGACAATTTAATACACCATGCCTACTTACTTCACAAAATACTGAACTTAAAGGATCTAAAATCTTTGCTAAAACTTGATTTTTATTTAACTATTATTTGTCGCAAGTCATTACATTGTAATTAAATTAATATTTGGTTATACAGAAATCCTGGCTGCTGATAATTTTACATATTTCTTAAAATCTATTTATTCTTCCGTCTACATTTTCTAGGTACCACAACAACCCAATGGAGTGGATTGTGGAGTATATGTGCTGAAATTTTTTGAAGCTTTTCTTATGGTACTCTGAAATTTTATAATAGAATTTATAAGTGACAATAAAACCTGATGAATAATAATACACAAAATTGCACTTATATATGATACACCATTCATCAAATTAATCAAGAAAATTCCATCACTAACTGTGCTTCTTTAATCTTAACAATAATTAAAAATGTTTTTTTGATGTTTATAGGAGCCACAAAAGCTGTCATTGATGAATTCTTTCAGTCATACTGATGTCATGGAATTGAGACAAGAATTACTTGCCACTTTATCATCCCTGTTTACCTAATTATATAAAGTCTGGTATATTAATATATGTATTGTATATACGGCCATAGTATATTGTAAATATCAAGATTACATGAACTGCATGCTACATGTTTGCCATAGTATATTGTAAATATCAAGATTACATGAACTGCATGCTACATGTTTGCTATAGTATATTGTAAATATCAAGATTACATGAACTGCATGCTACATGTTTGCCATAGTATATTGTAAATATCAAGATTACATGAACTGTATGCTACATGTTTGCTATAGTATATTGTAAATATCAAGATTACATGAACTGCATGTTAATAAAAATGATGAATTCTAATCTAAATAACACCAAATAGCCAATGGACAGCCGTTTTATAGGAAACAATTGCAATAACATGTATATAAAATAATATATTATAATACACCATATTTTAGGATTTTGTAGATACATTTTATATTTTACCGACATTTCGTATAGGTTTTTGGAATTTTATAACCACTGTGTAATTCATTTATTGCGATTTTTATAAGTGGAAATTAATCTTATTAATATTATTATTATTATACATGTTATGTTTGCCTTACATGAACTGCTAAAAGTGAAAGTCAGTACAAGGTAAAAGTACAAAAATAGTATAAAACTCACCTCCAATTTTCTCTTATCCTTCGTCAGCTTCGGGAGCTTCGGTTTGCTTGATTTCATTCAGAAACTTCGAAAAGCTTTCATATTGTCAGTCAACAGTCGGCGAGAGTATTTTCCGACAGCCGGTTCCCGACCAGGCGAGCAAAGGATCGACATGACGTCAGTGTTACGTCATTACATGAACTGCGTGCTTCGTAGATTCTGCCATTATCATCAGGACAGAGAAGTATCAAGCTCCTGGCGGCAAAGGAAGTCGCGGGCACCACGTTCCGCGCATCTGTCACATCTGTTTATCTCGGATAGCAACGCACGAATCACGAACCTTAATTTAATTTTCAAGTTGTAGTGGATGTGGTTTATTATCAATTTTCAATGTTAAATTCACAAATTTCCACCCATTTTCCAAACTTGAATTTGAGTAGAAATCTTGAAATTAAAAAAAAAAAAAAAAAAAAAAAAAAAATCATTCTCAAAAAGAGTTTTGTAGTGAATTTGAATTTCGCGATTCGTTATTGCTCTGGCCCGCAGCGCAGGGCCAAGAGCTTTAAATTGCAAACACGCTTCGGGGTCCGCTTCGGGATTACCACAAACTGGCCGGAAAGCTCTCGGTTGTAAGAAGTATCCAATCGTGGAGAAGATAAGTCAGTCGATAGCTACTCGTGTAAAGTGTATTTGCATATTGCTGGCTGATTTTAATAGCCCGAAAACTAATTAGCTCTGCGACGTCGGGTTCGTGCATATTTCGGAAGCCGGTCGTTAAAAGCACGTGGAATTGGTCCTGCATCCTGGTCGAGTCCAATGCGATTCCAACAGCGGGAAGTTTATATCAGGTACGTAAGAGTATTTTTCCCTGCTTAAACAGCTCACTATCAGCTAAACAGTTGAATCCTTATTGCTGCTCTATATCCTTGTTTTAATTTAAAAGTTTTTGAGAGTAGAAATCGGTTTTATAGCTGATTTTCTGGCTTCTTTTGGTTGTGACGCAATAAATATTCGACTTGGTGTAACTACGACGGTTATCTCGACTTGAAATCATATACAACGTGGAATTTTTAAAGCTTCATCTATTGTTCCTAAGCTTTTCCTCTATAATCCTATTAAGACTAACTGTTTATTGACGTTTAAATTTGTCGAACGCTATTTCTATTTTGGGTAATAAAGTTACAAAATATGATAGCAATAAATATTGTTACAAAATACAAGAACTATATCTAGTATGATACAATATCAACAAAAGTGATCGACAACAAACTACCTCGTCTGCGGCTCTCATCAAAACCAAAATTATCAGTATCACAAGAATAATTGTCAGTCAATAATGAATGATTCTACCGATTATTTTGATAGACATCAATCTCGTACCCTGAGTCCTCGTTACTTCGGCCAGCGGCTCGAAACAAGGACTCTGGCATAATCCACTGAAAAGTCCAAGATTTCTTGGACTTCCGGCTGCGCATGCGCCTTTACGGCCAATGTACAAACCGACCAATGGGGAATCGAGATTATGTCAGAGCTGATATTTAAAAGTAAAATCCGTTGTAATTCTGATGGAATCGATATCCAGCATTGATCGGCGCATCGATCAACATACGGCGATATCGTCAATGAAAATGGATTTTTCCTAGTGATGTTGTGGAAGTTTTGGAACAAAATTCATAGATTGTAATGATTATTTATTGAGTAAACATAATCTGAAGGGATTTTAGGTTAATTTGTGATTTTCGACGAGCTAGAAGAGAAATTCTGTCGGCCGTTGGCAGCCGTGTGTGACGAAGTGCGAAACATTAAATAATTTCCTAACTATTGCTTCAAATTGGCTGAAATTCTCAAGGAAGGTAAAGAAAATAGCGATTCACAAGTACAGACTTAATTTTTTATCATATTTTATATATTTTCTACTGCTAAAAACGGCCACAAACATCTAGCTTGAGTTTATTTGTGTTTCCGGTTGTTTGCGCTTGCGTGGTTGTCAAAATTGAATGACCAATCAAATTTGAGCAAAAATCGGATTATGTCAGAGCCCTTGTTATCCGCTGCTGGCGAGGAAAAACGCGGGCTCTGAGTATGAGATTGGATAAACATAGCATATAGAGAATTTGTCTGCGCATGTCGTAAGTTAATGGTAGAAGCCGCTATAATCACGCGAAAGAAAAATACCTTCTAAATCCCCTTTAACCCAATTCACAAAAGCGACACTTCAGCTGAGCATCACGGAATTCTGTAGACGCTGACCAAATTTGCGGGCGCGTTTTTTGATTTGTCACAAACGAAGTGTTTATCAAACTGTAGAGCCTTGCTTTTCAAGCTTTTTCGGCTAAGAAAGTAAATTTTCGATTCCTTTTTAGGCGTGCATGATACATTTGGGTATATCGATAAAAGCCTCGAGCTTTGTGGAATTTTACGTATCGTAGATTCCATGATTTCTATGTTTTCCTGGCGTGTGTCTTCGAGAAGCTGTTCCTTTTACTCCTGTGTTGTCAAAGATATCAAGATCATTTTACACGAATCTACCTTCCAAAGCAGTTATGGTTGTTTCATTTGTTTTAGTCTTACAAATGTTGTATATTTAGAACATGATTGCGCTGAAAAGAGCATCCAATAAGCTATCGATTTACCTCTTGCTTGGTTAAACTAGACCAAGGATATAATGGAGCCCACTCACGATTCGAGACAACTTATCACCACAGATTTTAACAATTGGATTGCTCAAGAGTAATTTAAACAATTGTATTTTATTAACTAATGTCATAGAAGTAGGCTAGGCTCTAAAATAAAATATCTGTGGCAGTTAAACAAATGATAATTTAAATTCAAAATGACAAAAACACAAACTTCAGCTTTAAAAAAAAATGGTTTTGAACTTGCACCGAGGTTTCCAACCAGTACGAGAATGTATTTCACTCTCTCTTTAGTGCTTATTTTACTGTTCTGAAGTACTTTTGCTTTGATAAAAAATACGCTTTCACTCTAAAATTCATGTTCAATATCAACTGGTGTGGAATTAGCATATTTACGATCATGTCATTTTTACTTTGTATTTTTTCTCATAACCTTTTTTATCCCATAGAGTGGGTAATTTCATGTTGTCATATGTCTTGCCTATCATCCTAACTAATATTTACTGTAATCAACGCTCTCTTGTCCAAGAGTTTGATCATAACAAAACTCTATATATCTCATTTTTATAACAGTAAATATTATGAATATTGAATTCTATTTTATATTAAATCTGGACTAGAAACCAATACCAAAATCATTGTTCTTAACCTTTGGACACTATATTAATTTGTCATTTGAATTATATTAGAAAAAAAGAAATACGCTAAGGAGGTTTTTGGTTTGATGAATGTATAGCGATACTTCAGCTGACGTAAGTCTTTGTTATTCATGTGCCAACCAGACAGTGATTGGCCGTTATTTCAATAGAGCTTATTATAGTTCTGGTTGGCACATTAGCATAACAATTTGTTTGTTTATAAACATGAAGTATCGCTATTGTACAAATAACTCCACTCGTCGAGGTCACCCCGAAACATGCCGGTTTTTATAGCTTTCCACATTTCTAGTTGAATTATGCTTCAAACACTCCTTGTTACAAACGACACAGAAACAAAATTTAGAAGAAACTGGCATTAAAAAAAAAGCTGAAACGAGCACGGGTGATCGCCGCAATATGTGCCACCATTGCTGTGAATTTTAAATTTCCCTCCGTCACAGGAAACCCGCGCATAAAGTTGTGCTTAATAGTGCGCATGGTCAGTAGAATTCCGTGATGCTCTTCAGCTGACGAAAGTCTCTGTTCCACCCATACAGTGATTGGCCGTTATTTCCGTACGGCTTATTATAGTTCTTGTTGGCACATTAGCATAACAATTTGTTTGTTTATAAACATGAGGTATTTGCAAGATTCTGCAATGTGGCCGCTTTCACTACGAGACTAGGTCTTCTTTGACTGCCGATCAAAGATTTTGGCCAAAATTCTATTGAAAACCAAAAGTATAATACTAATCTACGATTATTAAAGAAAGCATACCAAGGAAAAACTTAGCGGCGCATAACATTTAAGCTCAACTTTTCTTCAAATTTATGCGAAAAAATTGACCATAGAGTAAGACAGACAAATCTTCTCCGTGCTTGAGTTAAAGTTTATATTCAGTGAAGATAGAAGTATATCAACAAAAGCCTGGCCAGAAATTTACAAAATTTGGTGGTTCATCTGTGTTTTCACAATTATTTGGATTAATCAAAATCATTCTAACCTAATTTCAGGTTCGGTATTCAAATCAGTCGAAATTGCTTGAGAGGAGAAACACAACCATAGCGTCAACAAATATCGCAATATCACGTTTTGGCCAAGCTTTCTTAAAAAAATAACAATGCTGCGATGTAGAATGTGGTTTGACGACTCTTATCAGTTATATTTAGCTTTGGCGCAGCCCCTCAAACGTACCGCTTATCAAGAAGTAAAGTTGACCAAAACTTGCAAAATGGGCAAATAATCTGCTCATCACTCCACAAAATCGATCCTCGATAAGAAATCATTTTGTTCCACACAATTCCCATGAGCTTTGATTCTTAATCTGTGGAAAAAGTTTTCTGCTACTTCTTTTATTATGGCAGCAGTCCGCATACAAATGTAGTAGGTTTGTGTTTTTCTTCTTCGTTTTGCGGACTTTTGCTCAAAAATATTTTGAGATCAATATCCTCCACATTTATTTGACTTAGTCACAGCACCTTAGAAAGTGATAGACTTTAAGTATCCATTTATATTTTCCTAAATTGAAGATCACTAAGATTGCGATTGGAGCTCACAAGTTCTCCAGTCGTAGAAAAAAATGTAAACATGACCGCGAACTAAAATTTTCTGACATGCGCAGACAAATTCTCTATATGCTGATAGACATTTGCATTTAAGTTATGCTACAATTAAAATTTCAAACGAATTTCAATTGATAAATAATCATAAAACTTTATTCGAGCCGGTTAAATGGATAACTTTTCCGCTAAAATTGAATTAAATATGTACAAATTAGTTATGTTATTGTTCAATAATAATACGTTCATGAAAACGTGCCACGAGATTAGATTCGAATCGCTGAAACGAGTAGTAGTTTTTGGTGCCCCGATTGTCATCATCAACATCTTAGTCATCAGTGTCACCATTGTTATCATCTCCATGTTCTTCATCATTGTCTTCACGTTGGCCCTTGTTAAAAAGTGTGCTGATCTTGTTATTATTTTTCTTGTAACTTAGGCATGCATAATTGCACAAATAACCTTTATACAGATGGAGGGATAGTCAGACTCCAATGCATAGCCTAGCGACAATGATCGTTGAAGAATAGTGGTATCAAATGTAGGTAGGTATTATGGCTGTTGTGAAAGTAGTTATTAGTCGTGCCCAGGCCTTTAGGCCGAGGGCACGGCTCTTAAAATGCTGATGGTTTTTTGTGCCGTCGAGCTTGGAGACAAACATAGTCAGTCCTTCCTCGCACAGCCGAGAAAACGCTGGCGCTAATCTGGCACTCGTTTCTTTCGACTTGACGGTGTATTCTCGTTGTTTTTGGCTTTATTTATACCATTTTTATCGTCCAGGGCAACGGAAAGCTCAAGATTATGTCAATTTGTCTATCAAGGTATTAAGTTTTCTGTTTCCAATCCTTATTTTCAAAATGCTTCAGAAATACTTTAGGTTGATTTAATTCGCTAAGCTTTGATGAGAGTGTTTCTCAGAAACATTTCCGAATGTTTTGTAAAATTTAGTGAAAAAAAATACATTATTGATGCCAATAAAGAGTTGTAGAGTTTGTCGGCATGTACTACAATAAACATCAAAATGCACACTTCCATATTGTTCAATTAACTAGACCGTGAACCAAGCAGATTACCTGTAAAGCAACTTACCCATGTAAAGAGCTACAATAACGGCTATAAGGACGGACATCAAAAGAAATGTACCAAAAAGATACATAATATGTGTGCATGTAATTGTAAAAACAACTGCATTGACGAAGATGATATAGAGTGCAAACACTAAATGTGTGCAACAGTTGTCACTATTTACTAGTATTAAAAATATAGAATTAGCATCAAATACGGCACTATTTACTTGGTATTTATATTGCACACTAGCTTTAGTGTATGCACTCTATATTAGGTGCCTTTGTAAAACAACAATGTATAAAAATAGGAATAAAATTACTATATTTGGCCCAAATGCTGGTCAACATTGTGTTGCAATGACTTTATTTGCCCTTATTCATAATGATACATTGCAATCTTAAATAGATCATTTATTCTACCATGTCAATAATGTTTTACAAATTTTTTGTTTCCCATGCAAATAATTTACATGGCTGATATGTAAGGTACATGTGTTTTGCTCAAAGTAAAAACAAATGATTTGAACCAATTACTTTCAAGTTCTTTACCAAAACAGCAATGTTCATTTTAGAGGTGCATGTGCATATTAACATGTCAGGAGATTAATTCAATTAATACTAGCCATAAAGTACTTCCAATTAATTGTGATGATCAAGCATGTATTACATTAGTTGAAAGCAATACTTACATGGATATCATTCAACAGTAATGTTTAGTAATTGCAGTTTAATTATTGTATTTCTTTGTCATTTATAATGCAATGCTCTTATTGGAAATCTGGTACTGAATAGACAGCATTTATGAACATGCTAATTTATTTTATCAAAGGATGTTAGATAATGATTTTGATGAATCAAACTTACCTAAGAAAATTAAAATATTATGGATGCAAATATTGTTGTACAAGTTTCTATGGATTACTATCAATTACCTCTAAGACAACTAAAACTATCCTCAAGAGAAATTTTAGAGAATACTACAAACACTTTAAACTATTTTGTAATAACTGTTGATAAGAATAGTAGGGTGAATATTCCTCACACTGCATGTAAAACATTAATATGCTTGTGCAAAAGTTGTGTTCCATCTTTAACGAAACACCTTGTAACACATATTGACATGTCAATCAATTTTTTTCACAATGCACATGTCAACTGACAAACAAACAATTAAAACATGTAAATAAAAAGTTACTTATCACTCTAACAAGTAAAAACATTTTGAGAAAACATAAATCAATTGAGCAAAAACAACCAAATAGTAATAAAATGAAATATCACTTCATCAACATGGTACCTGCTAAGAAAAAAAATAAAATTAGAAAAACTGAAAACTGTGTAAATACACTGAAATCCATCCAAGGCATATGCAGGGCACGACTTCACCCTGAATTCAGGGTCTAGTTTTAATATTATGCTTTGAGAGTGTTTTCCATCTGCAGTGGCATGAATTGTCCATGTTGAAAATGTTTTATTAACACATGATCACAGATTTGAAAGTATTACACTCCCTGGTTTCTGGATTGTTGTAACATCTAAAATCCAGAAAATTATTAAATACATAATTATTAGATGTCACATTGCTAAATTTCAATGCGCTGTTATTTCTTTGAAGAAAAAAAGACTAGTTGATAAATATTTTGAAAGAAATATAACATTTATTTTTCAACTTTAGGTACTCAACACATTGGTTAGCCCTCTGCATCTCAAAAATATAACTGGTGAACTTTCCAAAATCAATTTCTGGAAGTACTTATTTCTGTCATTTAGCTAAGAAATTAGGAATGGGTAAACAGCATATATCACAAAAAAGAACCATGCCACATATTCAGACAGGAAAAATGTAGCATAATACTAGAGTGCATGCACTAAAAGTGTGCAACATAAATACCACTAAATAAATGGTGCTATTTTTTGCTAATTCTATTGTTTTCTTTTGTTGAATTAGTGCTTTGTACTACTAAATCAGTAGTGACAACTGTTGCACACATTTAGTGTTTGAACTCTAATTACTACTAAATAAGCATAATTTATTTACCACTATTTTTCTAACTGCCTATTTCATGGATGTCTGAAATTGCAATCACCCTCGCATCATAATGAATCGAGGAATCACTGTCCCCTGCCATTCAATCCCAGCACAATAAACACTAAATACTGTTCTGATTTAATGCAAATTCAACATTACTTCAAAAACCTGTTTTGTCATATATATAATTATTGTTTTTATTTGCAATGACTTTGATTTGAAAAACATTGTAACTTTTAGATAATCATACAAACTCACAAAAGATTATTTAGTTTAATCCATAATAAAGCAATGTTTAAAACTGTGTTAATGTGAATTGAATTCATGATATTAAAAACATAATTACTATCAATTTTATATTGTACTGATATAGTGCACTCACTACAAGTGTGTAACAAATACCATTTAATAGTGTGTTTTTTTATGCTAATTTTATTGTTTTCTTTTGTTTAACTAGACGCATAACTGCGGGAACTCGGGCTGCTTTTGGAAAATTGATTAATCTATGACTCCTGAGGTGCACTTTGTTTAGCGAAAAAAAAAAAAAAAAAAAAAAAAAAAAAAACTAAAGAAAGACGTCCATAAAATGTACTACTCATTATAAAGCACTATTTTATGCTAATTCTATTGTGTCTTTGGTTAATTACAGTGAATTTTCAGAAAAGTAATACTCTAACTGACCAGGACAATTTAGTCAAAACGGGAGTTTTCAATAGGGAGAAAGTTTTGTCAGATTTTGGATTTGGCGGTTCCAAAATTAGAGGCAATTTATTTATATGGCCCCATTGACACACCGTAAACGCCAAAATCACCCGCTACACATGCCAAACTAGGGGCAGTCTCCTTAGGGTATACGGCACGCAAGTGAAAAACAACAGAACTGTTGATATAGTGTGATGAAATTCTAACACCAATTTTACACAAATGTAGTAGTCAAATCAGTGTCTCAATTACTGTTAAACTGATCAATTACGCTTGATAACTATTTCTTATCATACATAAGGCAAATAAGAACATGAACAGTTCAATAGTTCCAACTACTTGATATTGATACTTTGTTGTGTGTGAGTACAGGGTTCGTGCTACTCCTTGAAATCCTTGAAAAGCCCTGGAATTGAAAACACCTTTTTAAGGGCACTGGAAAAGCCCTTGAATATAGCAAAAATCGTTAAACTCCTGGAATACTCCTTAAATTTTATTTATAAAATCAGACTTTCTTATCAAAATAAATTTTAAAGAAAAATATTTGAAGAGCTTTAATTTTGCTGCTCCGTTTCATAATTATTTAATGTTGTCATTCCATTTTTTTTCCATTCCAACTTTCGGTATTGATTTGGGGTTCCTGTGTTTGTGTGTATTGCGGATGTTTCACACATTTCATCATTTCGTGCCTTCTTGCCTCTCGTTTTCAGTTATTTGAAATTAGCCATTGAAAATCAAATTTTTGTGCTTGAAAAGTTCTTGAAAAGTCCTTGAATTATATATTGAAAATGTAGCACGAACCCTGTGAGTAACAAGTTGTTCCGCAAATGTCAACGTGCTATATTTTCTCAACTGACTGCATATTATTGCAGTAAATTGTGCACTACAAGATGTCAAAGTTTTCAGCATAAGAGAAATGTTGAACTGCATCTCCACTGGAATAGATCTGTTGGATGCGTTCAAAATAATCATGATGTCTTAAATGACTTGAAGATAACTCAGTACCATTTGTTGTATTTGTGGACTTTTCAAGTGTTGTTATAAGCTCGGAACTGCATGTAGGAGCACAGTAGCGGCAGGGGTATTATAAGTACGCCGAATAATATTCTTCTTGCCTCTGGACTGATGCGCTTGGCAATGATTGTATAGCTTTGTTGTTTCTTGCGTGAAAACGACATGTTTGTTTCTTTAGGCAAGGTCCTAGGTGACAAAATTATACCAAGTATAAGTTTTTTTTAAATGTTTGTAGAGTCTTTTTGAGGTTTTCCTGTGACATCACCGTAACCTTGGAAACATTTTGACGTTCAGCTGACAGCCAATCAAAAAATTTGTTATCGTCAAGATGGGGGATTGGAAGGTTGTTGTCTTTCTGAAAGAGAGTTTTTAAAGTTAATTTGGGTGGATAAAGGATAATTATATGTTGCCATTGCATGGATTTAAAGGTAAGTAGTTATAATGAATGGAGAACAATGAAAATTCGTCTTGTACTTACCTACTTATCAACTCTGCTGTTCGATGCACACCGAGGCCACATAACCTCTGTGTGTGGATGGGATGATGGTCCATCATTTTGATATTTCATTTCAATCATGGTTTTTATCAGAACAAAAAAGTAAGAAAAATGGCGCAATAAGAAGAAAATGTAGTTGTTTTATACAGTGTTATAATATTTACAGTTTGATTACAGTCTTAACACAATCATGGTCAGAATAATAAACACTTATCACTTCATTGGTAATTTTATCGTTAATAGGTTGTTGAACAAATACTTGATCCAGTAGACTTCCGCTTGATACAAATGTAGGCTCACTGACAATTTGAATATACCCCGAAGAGTTCATTAGTTGTTGAAGTGTGTTTGCAATAAAATAATTCGCATTGAAATCACCTAGTATAATCTGAATTCTATTTGTTTGAAGAATGTTAGAGAGACTTTGACAGAATTCCTGTATGTTGGAGTTGTTTTTCCTGTAAATTAATAAAAATGTCATTATTTTGTTGGTGTTTGTCTGTAGTATTTCAAACATCAAAGCATTAATGGTTTCAAAATATTGCTTGTTCAAAATGTTGGTGCTAGTTTTAGTGCATAAAGCCAAACTTAGATACTTATCATTTTGGTGATCTTGCCTATGTAGTTCATAAGGATGTAAAGTGTCTCTAATAGTATTGTCTGAATGATGAGGCAAAAGTTGCGTTTCTGTCAGAGCTAAGATATCAGATTGTGTCAGTCTTGCATCATGTTTGATGTCAATGCTATGTTTTCTTAAAGATCGTATATTTAATAAACTTATAGTAAGAGTATGAGGATCTGTAATACTAGATGAATCTGTGTAGATAGTCTCGTGTCGCAATCTTTCATATTCTGATTTTACCTTAGGATTGGCTCGTACATGATTATTTTCTATATGGCCAATTACATGCAAACCTTGTAAAGATGTTGCTCTGCTTAATGCTACATAAATTTGTCCACAGTTGAAATACTTTTGTCTATTCAAGTCAAAGCTAACAACAATTTCACTAAGTGTCAATCCCTGTACCTTGTGTACTGTACATGCCCATGCTAGTGCAATGGGAAACTGCATTCTTTGTAATTCTGGAGAAAATGGTTTTCCTGGCCTGACTTTAATTCTAGCTAGTACAGGTTGTATCGGTACATAATTATTTTCTCTAGCATATGGATTTGCATGTTTTTGTATAGCATTGGTGCCAGCTTGAGGGTCATCAAACTTAATGTAAATGATAGAAGGTCTGTTTGTATTGTGATTAATTGCTATTTTTGCCACTGTACCCATTTGACCATTGATTAATCTATCAGCTATATCTATATTTGTGGTTATCATTACTCTTGCATTTACTTTAATCAATATTTCTGAGTCAAGACCACCAGTTTCAGATCTGCCTCTTGCTAGTACTCTGTCAATGTCTTGTTTTGTTACATTTTGTGGATATTGATTAACAGCTTTTAGTCTGTACAATGGTGTTTTAAGTTGATCAAGATGTGCATTATTGTGTTGGTCTACAGGTGCATTTTCTGCAAAAATGTGCAATGCGTCTGATGGGTAATTGCTTTGATCATTAGGATTCAAAGCTCTAGATTGTATGGTTTTGATATCATCTTCAGTTTGAGAAGCTGTTCGAAATCTATTTAATAATTCTGTAAATGGTTGATCATCTTTTTGCCTCATAATCTGAGTTAACTCTATCATTTTAAACACAGACCAAGGATGGCATAAGTTAAACACATTATTTTTATAGTCCTCAAATACAGGTTTTCTGCGAATTGGCCCTAACTGATACAGGTCACCTACAGCTAAAATACTAAGTGATGCAAAAAGTTGATCATTTGATGTGGCAAAAATGTCTTTTAGCCTTTGATGAATACGAAGCAAAGTAGTGTTTGATACCATAGATATTTCATCAATAATTATTAATGTTAATTCTGAGAGTGCTATTCTTAATTGTGTTCTCTTTTGATCTGACATTGGTGGTAAATTGTCACCTGATTCCTTTGGTATTGCTAATGCTGTATTTATTGTAGTACCACTGATATTGATAGCAGCTACTCCTGTTGGTGCCATTAACAATACTGTTGGTTTGTCTGGATTGGTTGGACCATGTTTAAATGTTTTTGTTGCAGTATGATATATTGTTTTGATTACGTGAGATTTTCCAGAGCCACCACCTCCAGTTAAGAATAAATGTATAGCAGGTACATTTTGTGGTTTTACACTGTTCATGTTTTTAACCTTATTTCTACACCATGTAAGTGCAGTGACATATGCTAGACGTTGTTGAGTGTTTAGTGATCTGACAGACTCGCGGAGATCGTCATCAGAAATTTCAGATGGTTGTATGTATGTTGCTATTGCACCAGCAGTTGAATTGTCATTTGTTGTATTACCAAGATGTTCTGCTGGCAAATTGCTGAATGATTCGTCATCATTAGAGTTGTCTTGTAGTTGTGACTGTAAGTCCTCATTTTCTTGATCATTGATAGCATCATATGAGTGAAGTGTGCTCATGTCATTATTTCTCAATGTCTCAAGTGCTTCAAGTACTGCATCAGAATCTGGTTCAAATACATTCTTATTTTGTTCTACTAGTGCTTGAACATTTGATTCACAGAATTTAGACATGTATGTGTGTTCATTACCAAGAAGCTCACTTTCTTCTCTCCATGGATAGTATAACATGAGAATATGATGGAAGTATTTTTCAGGTTCTTTTGTCTTATTAGGAGTGTGGTATCTTATGACAGCTTTAACCTTCCTGCATTTCATGACTTCAGTGCCATTTAGTAATTTTATTTTGTTAGGGAGAGAGGATGTGTCATCATGTGAATCCATATGTGACTGTTCAATGATGTCATCATTAAGTATTTCAGGCTGAGCATCAGCTGTTTCAGATATATCAGATTTGTAATCTTTATAATAATATGCTGCAAATTCAGCTAGACACATGTTATTTACAGTTGGGATGTAATTTGATCTTATACTGTAACGCTCAATGATATTGGACTTATATATATCTGTACTATCATCCTCTAATTCATCAAGCTCTTGTTGACTCTTTGCTACTCTTAATCTCTTTTCTGGCAAATCTGTGCTTACAAAAACAGTTTTAGGAAATATCTTTCTTAACCAAAGCTCTGGCATACAGCAATAGATACTCTCCTGTGAGCTTACTTCTCTTGAAGAAAGAAAAGCTGCTCCAATTTTCTTAAGTCCATCTTTGACATTTAGATTTGTCTCTTTTGCTTCTCTTGCAGCATTAACTATAGCTTGTGAACATTCAGTCTCATCCTTTGTGAAATATGAACAAACATATGTAATACATTTATAATGGTTGAATACAGGTTGTAAGTCAACATTAGCAGCAAATCCCTTTATACCAGCAATGAAATAGTTATTAGTAAAACAGCTGTCTATTGGTCTTTTAAGATGTAAATCATAATCTGAATCAGGTGATACTGACAAAGCTGCTTCATATTCCTCTTTAGTGACACCAACTTGTCTAAGTATGTCTTCTTGGGTAAGATCAGGGTTGTATTCTGATTTGCTTGGGTTGAGAACCTCATCTATTTTTTGTTTTATCAATGAAAGAATTTCCTTACGTTTGTTCAGTGTATCTGCTTTCAGTTCTTCATCCATATCTTCTGGTAGAGGTTCTGCTACTATTGTTTTATCAGTAAAGAACTGCCCAAAGTTAAATCTACATGCAATGTTTTTATATTTTCTGCATGTCTTGCTGTGACTATGAGTTTGATATTTCTTGACTAATATATATAATTCAGGATCAGTATCTTTGTCAGGTAAGTAGGCTTGTACATGCTGATCTACATAGTCTATATAGGCATTCTTGGTATCATGAGTTAGCTTAGGGCAGTCTGATGTCCATATTAATGCATGTAAATGAGGAGAACCTCTCATTTGAAATTCTATGCGAAGAGCATAATATACTATTTTACCTATTGGATTTGCCTCAGTGAGTAAGATCTCAGTAAAGAAAGTCTCCACTCTGTATTGGAAGTGTTTTGCTGTTATGACAGGATTAAGATTTAGAAGCCTGCATCTTTCTTCGTATGATAAAGCATCTACTTCCTTATCAGTCATATTTGACCCATTAGCTCGTGAGATTATTTGAAACAGTTCAGGCCATCTTAAATCAGCACATGATAAGGTCATAAACCATGTAGGGATACCTAATTGTTTAACCATCGCTACCACTTCATACATGAATTTTTGCCAATATGGTGGAGACCCAGGAATCTGCCTCAGAAATAAATAAGCCTGGTCTTGAGAAATAAGATTCTGCATGATTTGTGTATTTGCATGATTTAACTTGTGAAGCTGTTAAAGTTTGACCATGAACTTTCTTTAGTGCAATATTAATAGCGTCAGATACCTTTTTCTGTTCTATTATAAACTGTGCAAAGAATAGATATTCTGGATTGGTAGCAAAGCGCCCACTGTAATGTAGCAATCTTGCATTGAAATATTTAACAGGTGATAATTTTATGTCTCTTTCAGCTGTGTACCCAAATCTACCCTTTGGAAATAATACCGGGAATGCAAGTTCTTCACATGATTTATCAGTCATCAAAGATACTGGATGTTTGTTTTCACCTGGAGCAACATTGTAAATCTCTGTTCCAGTAGAAACATTACAACTTACTGTTTTCTTCTATAATGACTGGGTAATCCGGGTTAATCGCTTGAAGACATGTTTCACTGGCAGGCGATCTGTATTTATTTAAAGGGTCATCTTGTTCTTCATCTATTGTTTCATTGTCATTATTACTATCACAATTATTTTTGTCAGGAATATTGTCTGAATTATTGCTCACACCATGTGTAGACTGTTCAGAATAGTCAGAGGAATTTTCTTCATGTCTCACAGAGTTGTAGGTATTTTGAGAAATATCTGTATTTTCAGACTGTGTTAGACCTGTGAGTTCATTGTTAATGTTTGTGCACTTGATTACAATATCTTTATATAGGTTGTTGTTATCTTTCAGCCATGTAAGTGCTGCTTGAAGGAATGCTGGTCTGACAGCTTCAAAGTAAACATGACCCCTAAACTGAAGTTTTCTTTTTAATTTTAACATTATAATACCAGACCTTTCAGGAGGGCGGGGTAAGACATTGCAAGTTTGATCACACTGAACTGGGACATTACATATTGCACCTTTGATTTTTCTTTGTTGCCCCTTTGGCATGACAATGATTTTTTCAAATACTATACGCTGTGCTATCAATATTTGTTCTAATTTCCTGAGGCATTCAAGCTCAGATGGGATATTATCAACAAATAAATTATTTATAATTGCCTGACATGGAATTGCCCCTTTAGTACATTTTGAGTGACATGTTTTGCAGATATATTCTTTTCCATTAAATGATGATTTTATAGTGAACATGCATTCAGAGGGATATTTGTTTCTTTTTAGTTTCATGACTGACCTTTTGTATAAACTCCTGTTGCAAACACAGCATATATAATATGGCCCTTCTCTTATTTTCTTTTTAAATTGTGCAATACAGGAGTTAATGTCTTTATTTTTTTTTGCTATATTTTTGCTTATTAATAAGTACCTTCTCTAATAAATTATTTTTTTAAATACTACTGGGATCCCGGTAGGTTGCGGGAAAATTTTTCAAATTGTGCGGGAATTCAAGGACAAATTGTGCGGAAAAAATGGTCGATTGTGCGGTAAAATGTGCGGGATTGCGCAATAATAATTTAAGTATAAAAACGTTTTTTTCGTATTTCTGTAGAAAATTAGCCTTTGTACACAGTCTTGGGCAGAGAATAAGTGTTTAATCAAGTATACCTCTAATTACAAAGTTTATATCTTGACTCCAGAGCTATATTATCGTTCGTAATAAAGTCGCGAGAGCGTATGACACAAGTTTGGAACGCCTTGCGTTTTTTTATTAGAGCACAGTCTCTCTCAATTGAATGGACGCCATTTTGTTTTTGACGAACGAGTTTTGAAAATTTCACTTTGATTCAGTGGAATTTTGACGAAAAAGTTAGATAAAAGGACCTGAAATCACCAGATTAACTTCTTAAAGTGACATTTATTAAAATAAGTGCCTAAATTATGCCATATTTTTCTGAATTGTGCGGGTTTTGAGCAAATTTCCTCAATTGTGCGGAATTGTGCGGGAAGTACCTCATTGTGCGGACCCGCAACCGTGCAACATACCGGGATCCCAGATACTATCCATTGTTCTATATTTTTCTGCATTTTTGTTTGACAAATCCTGTTTTTTATTACTATCCATTGTTTTGTACTTTTCTGCATTTTTGTTTGACAAATCCTGTTTTTTGTTGCTCTCCATTTTTCTATACTTTTCTGCATTTTTGTATGACAACTGCTGTCTTTTATCTCTGTTCATTGTTTTGTAATTTTGTGTCTTTGCCGATCGATTTTTTTCTAATAAAATTTTTTTCTTCAGTGGTTCCATTCCATCATAAGTTTGTCTTGATCTCTGGTTTCTCATTAGTCTCTTTCTTTTATTTTGATCTATATTTTCACATGAACACACAAAAAATTGTATTTTGTAATCATTCTCATCTTGAACAGATTGATATTTCTGATGAGTGCTGGCTATCTCATCAACAAGTGAATTAACACCAGTTATATTCTTGATATATTGAGCTTGATGTTTCATCATAAACTACCACAGAATAAACATACTTTGATGTTTTTGAAGGTTTAAATATGCAACCAATAGAATATGATAAAAATGACAGTACAAACCCAGTCTGTTCATGATTGCTTACAATAAGATCTCCGAGAGTACACTTGCTTTGGTATGTGTTGTGTAAAGCCCCATTAGTTGTTCTATTACCCAGAGTTAAACCAACTTCAATATCACACACAACAGTACACTGTGGTAATTGGTCTGCTCTGATATGTTTATTTAAATTCAAATTAGTATACAATTGCTTCCCACCATCTACAATAATAGACAATGTGTTTGAATTCCAATAGCTACATGGTTTTATTACAGAGTAGCATAGTGAATATAGAGCTACAGTATAACTGCTGTTGAATTGTGTGTATTCATTAAAATAGTTTCCAGTTTGTGTGGTATCACTACGAATGTAATTCTCATTCAGTTGTACTCCTTTTAGTTCAAACAATGCATTATAATGTATACTTTGAAAGTAGTGAACTAAGTTACTAAGAGATGATAATTCAAGAAGCACACAAGTACCCTGAGAAAAACTGTTACCAAATAAATCTCTTGCATGAGAATCAAAAACTTTGAAGGTGTTATCATGACAGTATATAGCAACAGCAGTAGCCCCTATTGTTAATATGAAATTGGTATAATTCTCAGAAATTAATGATTGAAATGCTGTTTGTAAAGAAGTACAGTATGCATATCCTTCAATTGCACTTTCTTGATGTAAATTACCTGTAAAACTCTCACTATATTCCAGCTGATAGTCGGTGTCGAAGACATTTAACATTGTTGGTAATTCAGTTTGCATTAAAAAATTCTGTCTTGCAGATTGTGATAGCCTTGAATACAATTGATTTCCAATATTCATAATAGACACAAGATCATTAGATGAATTGATACCATGTTTATTATTATAAATCAGAGAACATAAACTCATTGCAACACATTGTTGTCCTGCATTCTGTCCAAATATAGAAACATTCCCTTGACTATATGGTGCTGTTATTGTCTTGCTTGGATCAACATATAATGTATTGTCAGGACCTGGATTCTTCTCAATGTCAGTGATTAGTTTTGATTGACAATAGTGGGCTAAATGTGTGCGAGTCTTATAGAAACACAACACTTTATAAGAAGAAAATAATGCCATATAACGATTAGCCTTAAATTTAAAAGATTGCAGTCGAATTGAAAGCTTTCTTTTATTGATAGTAAATGAATGACTACTTGTGCTAATGATATAATTATACAATTTGGACGATGTTGGTACACTGGACCGTATATTTGCAAAAACAAACCGTCTCAACTTTCTGCTTTTTGTGGCAAGGCGCTTTAGAGCATGTGTTGGTAATCTGCTGGGCTCACGATCACGTTTATGGCGAACAGAAGACTTATAAACCCGTCTATAATTGTAATGAACATACTGAGAATAACGAGATCTGGTGTTTTTTGAAATATTTATTGTAACTACTGCATCATTATATACATTTACAGTCAAGTTGTTAGTTTTATCTAGTATATCACAATCACTGAATAATGAAGTAATGTTCATTTCAACATGGACGTCGAAGCCTCTACCAGCTACCAAAATATAAATTCCACATAATACTATAAAACCAGCGACACAAAATTGATTGACTTTGATTACTGATATAAAAACAACGAATAAGAAAACAAATAAAGTAACTATCTTTGTGACAGAAGGTATACCTTGAAAGGAGGCTGTTTTGTTCAACTCACATCATGGTTTGTAGACAGACAACAGATTTCGACATTCTTCATTTCTTTGGTTTACAGGTACATCGTCTAAAGATTCATCAGTCAAACCCCCATGGATTGAAAGGAATTTTGCGTGGTTTGAATATAGTTCATTAGATAGTGTATAGTTTTTGCTTAAGTTCACGATAAGTTTCACGATAAATCCACTCGTAAAGTGAGTGACTCTCTCGATAAATCCACTCGTAAAGTGAGTGACTCTCTCGATAAGTTCGCGAACCGACCCGTTCCGAAAACGCTCAACAGCTTTTAGTGTGGGTCTATCGCGAACGATGTGTGCGTTTGTAAGTTGATTGAGCGGATTAGAAACTGAATTTTGAGCCATTTCCTTCGTTGATTGTACAGCTTAGTGCCCAAAGACACCAGTAGAAGAATGTGTATTGGAGCACTATCCAGTCTGACTACCGCGTGCCCGTGACGTCACACGTCACTGTGGTGATCGATTCCACCAATCACAACCGAAATGAATAAACCAATCACAAACCTGGAGCCGATAGAAATACAAAGTGCGGAAAATTTAAAATGCCGACAGATCGAAAAAAAAAAAAAAAAAAAAAAAAACAACCCGAAATTATACCTCGGGTCTTTTCAGCCCGAGTAATTAATGCTATTTAGTACAGTCTAAATAGTGACAACTGTTGCACTCATTTAGTGTTTGCACTCTAGAGTGCAAATAATATCCACAATATTACCTCTTATTATTAAAATAGTACTATTTGAACTATAGAAAACAATACAGACGTTGAATTCTAATAATAGTTCAATTTATTATTTGCACTCTTGCAAATATAAGTAAAAAACAGACCCTTTATCACAGACAAAATTGCCACCCTACTATCCCAGACCTAATAGCCGAAAAATCATACCCTATGCAGGGCTGTAACCAGACCGTTTACAGGGGGGTGCACATAAAAAACCTGGACCATTGATGGGGGTTTAGTATACTTTTTTTAATTACCACTTTAGTCATTTTCAAAAACCCGTATTACAATTTATTGCGCTTTACAGCAGTCCTTTTGAATGACTCTTTGTATTTTCGGTGATTATTACACCTTATTGCAACCCATTACACTTTGTCTTGGTCTTTTCACAGTGGTCTTTCACGCGGGTTTTATAAATAAATTATAGTTTTGAGCGGACCTTTTGCTTTTCTAGGGGGGGGGGGGGTGTGCATGTACACCCTGTGCACTCCCCTTGGTTACGGCCTTGCTATAGGGCAGCACATATCCACCTGTATAGTGAATGTAGAGTACCCCCTCCCCTACCCTAATGTAAGGAACAATTGATGAGAACTTTTCGAGCGAGCAAAGACCAGGAAAGACAAAGCTTGAAAACAGGTTAACAAAACTTGAATGGTTATTTTTATTTCACAATCAAAACTATCAAAACGGTGTTGTGAACTACCTTGTTCACTTTGGGAGTAATCACATGCGCTCTTAGAGCGACTTTAATTTTACAAAAGGCCAGAGCGTAAAGCCTGTATGGCTCTTGTTCGTGATAATACGGTTTTGTGATTGGTGTGGTTGTTCTGTCTCCCTAATTGCATACCCGAAGACAAGACTCATTACGATATCTATTTTCTGTTAAATTTGCATGACATCAATCTGAAATTGAACAACGCACAGTTCTCCCCAGCAAAGATTAACAATTACGAAGATGTTATGGCGCTGTAATTTAGATCTCTCTCTCCTACTAACCTGAACAAAAGCTCAGTAATGCAATATTATTGATATTTGCAAGATAAGAAAAGAGAGAATTTTTCTTACTTCCTACTTATGATCTACAATGCTCAACCAGCATTGCTAGGAGCAAAAAAAAAAAAAAACAAAAAAAAACAAAAAAAAAAAAAAAAAAAAAAAGAAAAAACAAACAAACAACCAAACAAAAAAACAAAACAGAACAAAACAAAACAGGACGGACAAAAGAGGACAGGACAAAACAAAACAAAACAAAACAATCAACAACAAAAAAACAAAAAAAAAACAGGCAAACAAACAAAAACACCACATCATCAACCACAACAACAGCAACAACAACAAAAGCAGTATTTCAGGAGAAATATATTAACATGTCGCATTAGATCGAACATATAGCCCTGAGCTAATTTAATTAATGCGGGCAGATAATACGACAGGAAAACATGTTAGAATTGAATGAAATTGAGAAGTTCTTATCGAGAAGGAAAGTAGAATTAAGGATTTAGATGGATTTAGATATATTGGGAAATTAATTTAGCTAGGCAATATAACTTGTGCGAATCTAATCAGAAGTTGTAAGTAAGTATAAATGTAGATCAGCTATCAAATGACGAGTTAGCAGAATGAATAGAGATAAAAAAATCGATTTTCTTGAAAATTTAATTCATAAACTGCAAATGACTTTTAATTAATTCTGTAATAAATTAGGTTTCTGCTCTTAACTGCTACATTAACCCATGGGTAAAATATTAAAGCAAAACGAAAAAAAATTAGATATAAATATGCATAAGATATAAATAGAGCTAGCTCAAATTGAAATATAACAAGAGCCAAAAAGTCCACTCGCTCTGGCCATCCAATTATGCAATGGTAGAATGGGTGATGTCTTTGTTATAGTTGTAATTAATTTAATTAATTATGATTTTTCAGTACACGTGAATTTTGGTGTAGATGTGTGGAAGGGCTTAGTGACAATAATTAGTATTGTAATGAGAAAAAATAAAATGAATGATATGAATGGAGCAGACGATTTTGAGGGTTTCAGTTAAAAATCCCAGTCCCACAGAAGCAAGTCCCATTTGCCAGTCCAGCAATCCCAGTTTTCATTTCGGTTATTCCTTGAGGTTTTTTTTTTTTTTTTTTTTTTTTTTTTTTTTTTTCACTTTTTCAAGATGAGGGTACGAGTTATAATTGTTGGAAACGATGGACCACATATACAGATTTACTGTAATGGAAATGGTATAAACAAAATGTTACGCCATTTTACAGTTAACTCTGCCATTTGACTCAAGCAGTTATTGGAAAACGATGCACACTAATGAAAAGAGTGAACTAAAATGGATTAAATTTGGACTAAACTCTTGTAGGTCTACCGATCTGTATGATCTCAAATTGTAAGCCAATTACCGAAGTGACAAGGTGTCCGGTAGACGGATTAGGTCCTCAAATTACTAAACGTCGGGTAGTCGAACTTTTTCGATAAATTTATCCAGTAAATGGACATGAACCGTATTTAAAGTAATAAAATCCTATTTAGAACTATCAAGCGATGTCAATGAGCGAGAAATGCTATTATTTTCCACTCCATACAAAGCTGTACATAGAATAGAGAAGCCTTGGTATGTGACAAAATTTTCGTACTGTGATGACTAGAGGGTCACTAGAGACTGCTTTACTTACTTTCACCGAATTTACTCGGAAAATCAACCAGAAATATATATTTGAAACAATTAAAGTTCTATTTGGAACGGTTTAACGATCTGATTGAGTCAGAAATATACAAGTTTCCCTCTCCTTACAGAGCTGCATACTACCGACTAGCGTGACCCTGAAAGTTCTTGCACAACTAAAGACTACCGGACGGGTTTCTCGAAAAACTAAACGTTAGGCAGTCAACTTTTTTTTTACAAAAGAATCAAGTAAAATCAATCAAAAACATACTTAAAGCAATACAAAGTTGTTTAGAACGATAAAACGTTCTCAATGAGCCAGAAATGTACATCCTTTTCGCAAGACCGAAGACTGCCGGACGCTTCACTGAATTTACTTAACGTCCGGTAGTCGATTTTTTACCAAATAACCAAGTAAATTTAATCGGTAACATATCCTAAGCAATAAAATATATTTAGAACGGTGAAACGATCTCAATGAGCCAGAAATGTACATATTCTCCTCTCTTTACAAAGCCACATACATACTACTAAATTTCTAAAGAATACCGGACGGCTTGCTCAAAGAACTAAACGTCCGGCAGTCGATTTCTTACCACATCAACAAGTAAAATCAATCGTAAACATATTTGAAGAAATACATATTTATTTAGAACGGTGAAACGATCTCAATGAGTCGGAAATGTGCATGTCGTTCGAAAAGTGTGCCAGAAATGAATAACACTGCCGGACGCTTAGCTAAAATTACTAAACTTCCGCCACTCAAATTATCTTATCAACAAAAAAAAAAAAAAATAAATAAATAAACAAACAAAATCAATCAGAAACGTCTTTGAAGCAACAATTGTTTTATTTAGAACAATCCATTAATTACAAGGACCCAAAATATGCCTTTTTTTTTGACGCACATGACGATAACAAACAACCTCTTCTGCAACAATGAACGTATGTTCAGTGTTATTCATTTCTGGCACACTTTTCGAACGACATGTACATTTCTGGCTCATTGAGATCGTTTCACCGTTCAAAATATATTTCATTGCTTAGTTAATTTTACTTGGTTATCTGGTAAAAAATCGACTGCAGGACGTTTAGTAAATTCAGTGAAGCGTCCGGCAGTCTTCGGTCTTGCGAAAAGGATGTACAAAGTATCCGCGCTGAACCAGCATTGCTAGGAGCAAAAAAAAAAAAAAAAAAAAAAAAAAAGCAAACAAACAAACAAACAAACAAAAAAAAAAAAAACAAAAAAAAAAAAAACCAAAAATGACAGGACAAAACAAAACAAAACAAAACAAAACAAAAAAAAAAAAGGAACAAAACAACAACAACAACAAAAAAAAAACAATAAACAAAAAAAACAAACAAACAAACACACAAACAAAAACACCACATCATCAACCACAACAACAGCAACAACAACAAAAACAGTATTTCAGGAGAAATATATTAACATGTCGCATTAGATCGAACATATAGCCCTGAGTTAATTTAATTAATGCGGGCAGATAATACGACAGGAAAACATGTTAGAATTGAATGAAATTGAGAAGTTCTTATCGAGAAGGAAAGTAGAATTAAGGATTTAGATGGATTTAGATATACTGGGAAATTAATTTAGCTAGGCAATGTAACTTGTGCGAATCTAATCAGAAGTTGTAAGTAAGTATAAATGTAGATCAGCTATCAAATGGCGAGTTAGCAGAATGAATAGAGATAAAAAAAATCGATTTTCTTGAAAATTTAATTCATAAACTGCAAATGACTTTTAATTAATTCTGTAATAAATTAGGTTTCTGCTCTTAACTGCTACATTAACCCATGGGTTAAATATTAAAGCAAAACGAAATAAAATTAGATATCAATATGCATAAGATACAAATAGAGCTAGCTCAAATTGAAATATAACAAGAGCCAAAAAGGCCACTCGCTCTGGCCATCCAATTATGCAATGGTAGAATGGGTGATGTCTTTGTTATAGTTGTAATTAATTTAATTAATTATGATTTTTCAGTACACGTGAATTTTGGTGTAGATGTGTGGAAGGGCTTAGTGACAATAATTAGTATTGTAATGAGAAAAAATAAAATGAATGATATGAATGGAGCAGACGATTTTGAGGGTTTCAGTTAAAAATCCCAGTCCCACAGAAGCAAGTCCCATTTGCCAGTCCAGCAATCCCAGTTTTCATTTCGGTTATTCCTTGAGGATTTTTTTTTTTTTTTTTTTTCACTTTTTCAAGATGAGGGTACGAGTTATAATTGTTGGAAACGATGGACCACATATACAGATTTACTGTAATGGAAATGGTATAAACAAAATGTTACGCCATTTTGCAGTTAACTCTGCCATTTGACTCAAGCAGTTATTGGAAGACCATGCACACTAATGAAAAGAGTGAACTAAAATGGATTAAATTCGGACTAAATTCTTGTAGGTCTACCGATCTGTATGATCTCAAATTGTAAGCCAATTACCGAAGTGACTAGGTGTCCGGTAGCCGGAATAGGTTCTCAAATTACTAAACGTCGGGTAGTCGAACTTTTTCGATAAATTTATCCAGTAAATGGACATGAACCGTATTTAAAGTAATAAAATCCTATTTAGAACTATCAAGCGATGTCAATGAGCGAGAAATGCTATTATTTTCCACTCCATACAAAGCTGTACATAGAATAGAGAAGCCTTGGTATGTGACAAAATTTTCGTGCTGTGATGACTAGAGGGTCACTAGAGACTGCTTTACTTACTTTCACCGAATTTACTCGGAAAATCAACCAGAAATATATATTTGAAACAATTAAAGTTCTATTTGGAACGGTTTAACGATCTGATTGAGTCAGAAATATACAAGTTTCCCTCTCCTTACAGAGCTGCATTCTACCGACTAGCGTGACCCTGAAAGTTCTTGAACAACTAAAGACTACCGGACGGCTTTCTCGAAAAACTAAACGTTAGGCAGTCAACTTTTTTTTTTTACAAAAGAATCAAGTAAAATCAATCAAAAACATACTTAAAGCAATACAAAGTTGTTTAGAACGATAAAACGTTCTCAATGAGCCAGAAATGTACATCCTTTTCGCAAGACCGAAGACTGCCTGACGCTTCACTGAATTTACTTAACGTCCGGTAGTCGATATTTTACCAAATAACCAAGTAAATTTAATCGGTAACATATCCTAAGCAATAAAATATATTTAGAACGGTGAAACGATCTCAATGAGCCAGAAATGTACATATTCCCCTCTCTTTACAAAGCCACATACATACTACTAAATTTCTAAAGAATACCGGACGGCTTGCTCAAAAAACTAAACGTCCGGCAGTCGATTTCTTACCACATCAACAAGTAAAATCAATCGTAAACATATTTGAAGAAATACATATTTATTTAGAACGGTGAAACGATCTCAATGAGTCGGAAATGTGCATGTCGTTCGAAAAGTGTGCCAGAAATGAATAACACTGCCGGACGCTTAGCTAAAATTACTAAACTTCCGCCACTCAAATTATCTTATCAACAAAAACAAAAAAATAAACAAACAAAATCAATCAGAAACGTCTTTGAAGCAACAATTGTTTTATTTAGAACAATCCATTAATTACAAGGACCCAAAATATGCCTTTTTTTTTGACGCACATGACGATAACAAACAACCTCTTCTGCAACAATGAACGTATGTTCAGTGTTATTCATTTGTGGCACTTTTCGAACGACATGTACATTTCTGGCTCATTGAGATCGTTTCACCGTTCAAAATATATTTCATTGCTTAGTTAATTTTACTTGGTTATCTGGTAAAAAATCGACTGCCGGACGTTTAATAAATTCAGTGAAGCGTCCGGCAGTCTTCGGTCTTGCGAAAAGGATGTACAAAGTATCCGCGCTGAACCAGCATTGCTAGGAGCAAAAAAAAAAAAAAAAAAAAAAAAAAAAAAAGCAAACAAACAAACAAACAAACAAACAAAAAAAAACAAAAAACAAACAAAACCAAAAATGACAGGACAAAACAAAACAAAACAAAACAAAACAAAAAAAAAAAAGGAACAAAACAACAACAACAACAAAAAAAAACAATAAACAAAAAAAACAAACAAACAAACACACAAACAAAAACACCACATCATCAACCACAACAACAGCAACAACAACAAAAACAGTATTTCAGGAGAAATATATTAACATGTCGCATTAGATCGAACATATAGCCCTGAGCTAATTTAATTAATGCGGGCAGATAATACGACAGGAAAACATGTTAGAATTGAATGAAATTGAGAAGTTCTTATCGAGAAGGAAAGTAGAATTAAGGATTTAGATGGATTTAGATATACTGGGAAATTAATTTAGCTAGGCAATGTAACTTGTGCGAATCTAATCAGAAGTTGTAAGTAAGTATAAATGTAGATCAGCTATCAAATGGCGAGTTAGCAGAATGAATAGAGATAAAAAAAATCGATTTTCTTGAAAATTTAATTCATAAACTGCAAATGACTTTTAATTAATTCTGTAATAAATTAGGTTTCTGCTCTTAACTGCTACATTAACCCATGGGTAAAATATTAAAGCAAAACGAAAAAAAATTAGATATAAATATGCATAAGATATAAATAGAGCTAGCTCAAATTGAAATATAACAAGAGCCAAAAAGTCCACTCGCTCTGGCCATCCAATTATGCAATGGTAGAATGGGTGATGTCTTTGTTATAGTTGTAATTAATTTAATTAATTATGATTTTTCAGTACACGTGAATTTTGGTGTAGATGTGTGGAAGGGCTTAGTGACAATAATTAGTATTGTAATGAGAAAAAATAAAATGAATGATATGAATGGAGCAGACGATTTTGAGGGTTTCAGTTAAAAATCCCAGTCCCACAGAAGCAAGTCCCATTTGCCAGTCCAGCAATCCCAGTTTTCATTTCGGTTATTCCTTGAGGATTTTTTTTTTTTTTTTTTTTTTTTTTTTTTTTTTTTTCACTTTTTCAAGATGAGGGTACGAGTTATAATTGTTGGAAACGATGGACCACATATACAGATTTACTGTAATGGAAATGGTATAAACAAAATGTTACGCCATTTTACAGTTAACTCTGCCATTTGACTCAAGCAGTTATTGGAAAACGATGCACACTAATGAAAAGAGTGAACTAAAATGGATTAAATTTGGACTAAACTCTTGTAGGTCTACCGATCTGTATGATCTCAAATTGTAAGCCAATTACCGAAGTGACAAGGTGTCCGGTAGACGGATTAGGTCCTCAAATTACTAAACGTCGGGTAGTCGAACTTTTTCGATAAATTTATCCAGTAAATGGACATGAACCGTATTTAAAGTAATAAAATCCTATTTAGAACTATCAAGCGATGTCAATGAGCGAGAAATGCTATTATTTTCCACTCCATACAAAGCTGTACATAGAATAGAGAAGCCTTGGTATGTGACAAAATTTTCGTACTGTGATGACTAGAGGGTCACTAGAGACTGCTTTACTTACTTTCACCGAATTTACTCGGAAAATCAACCAGAAATATATATTTGAAACAATTAAAGTTCTATTTGGAACGGTTTAACGATCTGATTGAGTCAGAAATATACAAGTTTCCCTCTCCTTACAGAGCTGCATACTACCGACTAGCGTGACCCTGAAAGTTCTTGCACAACTAAAGACTACCGGACGGCTTTCTCGAAAAACTAAACGTTAGGCAGTCAACTTTTTTTTTACAAAAGAATCAAGTAAAATCAATCAAAAACATACTTAAAGCAATACAAAGTTGTTTAGAACGATAAAACGTTCTCAATGAGCCAGAAATGTACATCCTTTTCGCAAGACCGAAGACTGCCGGACGCTTCACTGAATTTACTTAACGTCCGGTAGTCGATTTTTTACCAAATAACCAAGTAAATTTAATCGGTAACATATCCTAAGCAATAAAATATATTTAGAACGGTGAAACGATCTCAATGAGCCAGAAATGTACATATTCTCCTCTCTTTACAAAGCCACATACATACTACTAAATTTCTAAAGAATACCGGACGGCTTGCTCAAAGAACTAAACGTCCGGCAGTCGATTTCTTACCACATCAACAAGTAAAATCAATCGTAAACATATTTGAAGAAATACATATTTATTTAGAACGGTGAAACGATCTCAATGAGTCGGAAATGTGCATGTCGTTCGAAAAGTGTGCCAGAAATGAATAACACTGCCGGACGCTTAGCTAAAATTACTAAACTTCCGCCACTCAAATTATCTTATCAACAAAAAAAAAAAAAAATAAATAAATAAACAAACAAAATCAATCAGAAACGTCTTTGAAGCAACAATTGTTTTATTTAGAACAATCCATTAATTACAAGGACCCAAAATATGCCTTTTTTTTTGACGCACATGACGATAACAAACAACCTCTTCTGCAACAATGAACGTATGTTCAGTGTTATTCATTTCTGGCACACTTTTCGAACGACATGTACATTTCTGGCTCATTGAGATCGTTTCACCGTTCAAAATATATTTCATTGCTTAGTTAATTTTACTTGGTTATCTGGTAAAAAATCGACTGCAGGACGTTTAGTAAATTCAGTGAAGCGTCCGGCAGTCTTCGGTCTTGCGAAAAGGATGTACAAAGTATCCGCGCTGAACCAGCATTGCTAGGAGCAAAAAAAAAAAAAAAAAAAAAAAAAAGCAAACAAACAAACAAACAAACAAAAAAAAAAAAAACAAAAAAAAACAAAACCAAAAATGACAGGACAAAACAAAACAAAACAAAACAAAACAAAAAAAAAAGGAACAAAACAACAACAACAACAAAAAAAAACAATAAACAAAAAAAAACAAACAAACAAACACACAAACAAAAACACCACATCATCAACCACAACAACAGCAACAACAACAAAAACAGTATTTCAGGAGAAATATATTAACATGTCGCATTAGATCGAACATATAGCCCTGAGTTAATTTAATTAATGCGGGCAGATAATACGACAGGAAAACATGTTAGAATTGAATGAAATTGAGAAGTTCTTATCGAGAAGGAAAGTAGAATTAAGGATTTAGATGGATTTAGATATACTGGGAAATTAATTTAGCTAGGCAATGTAACTTGTGCGAATCTAATCAGAAGTTGTAAGTAAGTATAAATGTAGATCAGCTATCAAATGGCGAGTTAGCAGAATGAATAGAGATAAAAAAAATCGATTTTCTTGAAAATTTAATTCATAAACTGCAAATGACTTTTAATTAATTCTGTAATAAATTAGGTTTCTGCTCTTAACTGCTACATTAACCCATGGGTTAAATATTAAAGCAAAACGAAATAAAATTAGATATCAATATGCATAAGATACAAATAGAGCTAGCTCAAATTGAAATATAACAAGAGCCAAAAAGGCCACTCGCTCTGGCCATCCAATTATGCAATGGTAGAATGGGTGATGTCTTTGTTATAGTTGTAATTAATTTAATTAATTATGATTTTTCAGTACACGTGAATTTTGGTGTAGATGTGTGGAAGGGCTTAGTGACAATAATTAGTATTGTAATGAGAAAAAATAAAATGAATGATATGAATGGAGCAGACGATTTTGAGGGTTTCAGTTAAAAATCCCAGTCCCACAGAAGCAAGTCCCATTTGCCAGTCCAGCAATCCCAGTTTTCATTTCGGTTATTCCTTGAGGATTTTTTTTTTTTTTTTTTTTTTAAATTTTTCAAGATGAGGGTACGAGTTATAATTGTTGGAAACGATGGACCACATATACAGATTTACTGTAATGGAAATGGTATAAACAAAATGTTACGCCATTTTGCAGTTAACTCTGCCATTTGACTCAAGCAGTTATTGGAAGACCATGCACACTAATGAAAAGAGTGAACTAAAATGGATTAAATTCGGACTAAATTCTTGTAGGTCTACCGATCTGTATGATCTCAAATTGTAAGCCAATTACCGAAGTGACTAGGTGTCCGGTAGCCGGAATAGGTTCTCAAATTACTAAACGTCGGGTAGTCGAACTTTTTCGATAAATTTATCCAGTAAATGGACATGAACCGTATTTAAAGTAATAAAATCCTATTTAGAACTATCAAGCGATGTCAATGAGCGAGAAATGCTATTATTTTCCACTCCATACAAAGCTGTACATAGAATAGAGAAGCCTTGGTATGTGACAAAATTTTCGTGCTGTGATGACTAGAGGGTCACTAGAGACTGCTTTACTTACTTTCACCGAATTTACTCGGAAAATCAACCAGAAATATATATTTGAAACAATTAAAGTTCTATTTGGAACGGTTTAACGATCTGATTGAGTCAGAAATATACAAGTTTCCCTCTCCTTACAGAGCTGCATTCTACCGACTAGCGTGACCCTGAAAGTTCTTGAACAACTAAAGACTACCGGACGGCTTTCTCGAAAAACTAAACGTTGGGCAGTCAACTTTTTTTTTTTACAAAAGAATCAAGTAAAATCAATCAAAAACATACTTAAAGCAATACAAAGTTGTTTAGAACGATAAAACGTTCTCAATGAGCCAGAAATGTACATCCTTTTCGCAAGACCGAAGACTGCCTGACGCTTCACTGAATTTACTTAACGTCCGGTAGTCGATATTTTACCAAATAACCAAGTAAATTTAATCGGTAACATATCCTAAGCAATAAAATATATTTAGAACGGTGAAACGATCTCAATGAGCCAGAAATGTACATATTCCCCTCTCTTTACAAAGCCACATACATACTACTAAATTTCTAAAGAATACCGGACGGCTTGCTCAAAAAACTAAACGTCCGGCAGTCGATTTCTTACCACATCAACAAGTAAAATCAATCGTAAACATATTTGAAGAAATACATATTTATTTAGAACGGTGAAACGATCTCAATGAGTCGGAAATGTGCATGTCGTTCGAAAAGTGTGCCAGAAATGAATAACACTGCCGGACGCTTAGCTAAAATTACTAAACTTCCGCCACTCAAATTATCTTATCAACAAAAACAAAAAAATAAAACAAACAAAATCAATCAGAAACGTCTTTGAAGCAACAATTGTTTTTATTTAGAACAATCCATTAATTACAAGGACCCAAAATATGCCTTTTTTTTTGACGCACATGACGATAACAAACAACCTCTTCTGCAACAATGAACGTATGTTCAGTGTTATTCATTTGTGGCACTTTTCGAACGACATGTACATTTCTGGCTCATTGAGATCGTTTCACCGTTCAAAATATATTTCATTGCTTAGTTAATTTTACTTGGTTATCTGGTAAAAAAATCGACTGCCGGACGTTTAATAAATTCAGTGAAGCGTCCGGCAGTCTTCGGTCTTGCGAAAAGGATGTACAAAGTATCCGCGCTGAACCAGCATTGCTAGGAGCAAAAAAAAAAAAAAAAAAAAAAAAAAAAAAAGCAAACAAACAAACAAACAAACAAACAAAAAAAAAACAAAAAACAAACAAAACCAAAAATGACAGGACAAAACAAAACAAAACAAAACAAAACAAAAAAAAAAAAGGAACAAAACAACAACAACAACAAAAAAAACAATAAACAAAAAAAACAAACAAACAAACACACAAACAAAAACACCACATCATCAACCACAACAACAGCAACAACAACAAAAACAGTATTTCAGGAGAAATATATTAACATGTCGCATTAGATCGAACATATAGCCCTGAGCTAATTTAATTAATGCGGGCAGATAATACGACAGGAAAACATGTTAGAATTGAATGAAATTGAGAAGTTCTTATCGAGAAGGAAAGTAGAATTAAGGATTTAGATGGATTTAGATATACTGGGAAATTAATTTAGCTAGGCAATGTAACTTGTGCGAATCTAATCAGAAGTTGTAAGTAAGTATAAATGTAGATCAGCTATCAAATGGCGAGTTAGCAGAATGAATAGAGATAAAAAAAATCGATTTTCTTGAAAATTTAATTCATAAACTGCAAATGACTTTTAATTAATTCTGTAATAAATTAGGTTTCTGCTCTTAACTGCTACATTAACCCATGGGTTAAATATTAAAGCAAAACGAAATAAAATTAGATATCAATATGCATAAGATACAAATAGAGCTAGCTCAAATTGAAATATAACAAGAGCCAAAAAGGCCACTCGCTCTGGCCATCCAATTATGCAATGGTAGAATGGGTGATGTCTTTGTTATAGTTGTAATTAATTTAATTAATTATGATTTTTCAGTACACGTGAATTTTGGTGTAGATGTGTGGAAGGGCTTAGTGACAATAATTAGTATTGTAATGAGAAAAAAATAAAATGAATGATGTGAATGGAGCAGACGATTTTGAGGGTTTCAGTTAAAAATCCCAGTCCCACAGAAGCAAGTCCCATTTGCCAGTCCAGCAATCCCAGTTTTCATTTCGGTTATTCCTTGAGGATTTTTTTTTTTTTTTTTTTCACTTTTTCAAGATGAGGGTACGAGTTATAATTGTTGGAAACGATGGACCACATATACAGATTTACTGTAATGGAAATGGTATAAACAAAATGTTACGCCATTTTGCAGTTAACTCTGCCATTTGACTCAAGCAGTTATTGGAAGACCATGCACACTAATGAAAAGAGTGAACTAAAATGGATTAAATTCGGACTAAATTCTTGTAGGTCTACCGATCTGTATGATCTCAAATTGTAAGCCAATTACCGAAGTGACTAGGTGTCCGGTAGCCGGAATAGGTTCTCAAATTACTAAACGTCGGGTAGTCGAACTTTTTCGATAAATTTTTCCAGTAAATGGACTTGAACCGTATTTAAAGTAATAAAATCCTATTTAGAACTATCAAGCGATGTCAATGAGCGAGAAATGCTATTATTTTCCACTCCATACAAAGCTGTACATAGAATAGAGAAGCCTTGGTATATGACAAAATTTTCGTACTGTGATGACTAGAGGGTCACTAGAGACTGCTTTACTTACTTTCACCGAATTTACTCGGAAAATCAACCAGAAATATATATTTGAAACAATTAAAGTTCTATTTGGAACGGTTTAACGATCTGATTGAGTCAGAAATATACAAGTTTCCCTCTCCTTACAGAGCTGCATACTACCGACTAGCGTGACCCTGAAAGTTCTTGCACAACTAAAGACTACCGGACGGCTTTCTCGAAAAACTAAACGTTAGGCAGTCAACTTTTTTTTCTTTACAAAAGAATCAAGTAAAATCAATCAAAAACATACTTAAAGCAATACAAAGTTGTTTAGAACGATAAAACGTTCTCAATGAGCCAGAAATGTACATCCTTTTCGCAAGACCGAAGACTGCCGGACGCTTCACTGAATTTACTTAACGTCCGGTAGTCGATATTTTACCAAATAACCAAGTAAATTTAATCGGTAACATATCCTATGCAATAAAATATATTTAGAACGGTAAAACGATCTCAATGACCCAGAAATGTACATATTCCCCTCTCTTTCCAAAGAGAGGGGGGGGGGGGGGGGGGGTGGACTATAAGTTTCTCTTTGTCACGTGTTTCTCTCTCCACATGATCTAAGCAAAATAAAGTAATTAGGGAAAACAATTAAGTTTAATTTCATGAATATATATGAAGCATGAACTCTGAACCGAACATTGTTGATTGCTGAGCTAAATCACTGAGATTATCATGACAATAAGTTTAAATATATGCATAGATTTAAGATCAAAATTGCATTCTATAAACTATGCTTACCTTTTCCACAAGAAGTACAAAATAAAGCAGTAGTATTCAGTACTTTAGAACCACAATTACAGCAAAACATGGCTGGCAATCGTTGAAACGCACACCCGACGAGAAACGAGACCATGTGCTTCATACACAGTTAACCCATACCAGGTTTGCTTGTTGGAAATGTTCACTTCCGCCGTGGCTTTTTTTCTTTGTTTTACCGTGGACTTGGTTTCTTTTGCCGTGACTTCGCTCCATCTTGCCGTGAATTTGCATTCTTTTGCCGTGAGTTTTCTTTGATCTGCTGTGAGTTTTCTTTATTCTGCCGTGAGTTTTATTTGTTTTGCCGTGCGGTTTCTTTATTCTGCCGTGACTTTTCTGTATTATGCCGTGGGTTTCTTTAATTTGCCGTGAATCTTTGGGCCACCGTAGATTTCAGACCCTAGAAGAAATCACATTTCATCAATTATAATTGTTTATCCAAAACTAATATTAGACTATATGCTTTTAGGTGCATTAAACATTTTGCTTTTCGAACAATTTCCAACTTTTGCGTTTACGAGAAATCTGAACCCAAAAATAAATACAGAGTTGGCCAGAGACGCTAAAAGGTACGCGAAGGTCTCTTTTTCGACCATGAAAATAATAATAATAATAATAATATAATATTCTTTAAATGCAGCATATCCACTGAGTGGTTCTTCATCTGCATTCTCTCACACTCACTACCTCTACATTTATATTTCAACTCACACAACGCTACTCACGGTGTTGATTTTTGAAAAGGTCCATCAAGCCCCCCTCCCCCCCTCCCTCCCCATTTTTCAAAGAAATCTCTCATGGTCAAATATGTCGTTGCATATCTACCCGAGGGCCAGCATTTTGAGATTGACTCAATTATTTGAATCCATCCAGCTTAGTCTTACTGATGAACTAAAAAAATGATCATTAAAATATATCATGTCTTTGTCATAGCTTACATGGCAGAGTTAGCGAGGTCCATTGAACAACATTGAAGCTTGAAGTTTACCAATACCTCAAATTTTCTGCGGCCTTTTTTCATTGTTGGAAACCCCCCTCCCCCACGATTAAAATCGCCCCACCACATCTGAATACCTCGGGATACGGGCCAACAACAAGAAACAGGCTCAGTCTACTCGGTGAGAGACGTCTTTACTTATCTTACTGTTTATTGATAGGATGGCCCTAGAGCCATAATTTTATGGTGCATGTAGACATATTAACCCCGTGGGAGGGGGGGGGGGATTCCCATATATCGGAGGGCATGGGTGCTCGTCGTACCTTTTAGGGATCAAAATCAGAGATCTGGTACATTTCAGGGTCCCTTGGAGGTTTTCAGACTCCCAGAATTAAAGTTGGTACCTTGTAGGGGCATTCACGGATATTCAAACACAATATTCGTATTTGTTCGTATTCGAGTTGGTACCGTTTAGGGGTAAAATCATGTACTGCCACGCACTTTTGAATAGAACTTAGTACCTTTTAGGGGTCATTTAAAAAAAATTCCTACGAGCATCCCGCTCTATTCCGATCGGAGTCACCTCCGGATATTAACTATTGTTAATTGACGAACGCTTAGACTAAAAGAATACTCAAAGATTAAAATCATATCATTTAAGCTCATTGTGAGAGTTCCTGGCAATGCTAACCGTGCATAAAATTAAAGCCTGTTTTCAATTCAGAATCAGTGAACGTCTTGCTTTTGTTAAAGGGAAAATTCTACTATATTTCAGAATTATATTAAGATCATAAAAGTATATAATCCATCAACCACATATCAAAAACATATATCATATTTACTCATTCAATTCGATTTCCTTGAGAATTAATAAATACTTGTAGATTGTAGAAATAGTAATTAGAATTAGGAAAATGTATTTGATTGACATGATAGATGTTGAATCGGCTTTAGACCAACCGACTCATATAAGTAAAATCGCCCTTAGACCAACCGACTCAAATGTTTCATCTCAGTTTTGATTGACAAAGTTTAGCGTTATGTTTAAAATTGTTTAGCTTGATCTAACTTCACGTTTTAGGGATTAGTAAAGAAAAGAAGTTAATCACTGATCTATAATGACAGTAAGTATGATTGAAGATATTTTTGAGCTGAATTAGGCTTACATATATTGTGCACATCTTGGATGTGCCTCGGAAGGTTTTATCCTTAGAATGTCAAAATCGTAGCCATCAAGTCTCGTATTTTAGCTCAACTCATAAGTAGATTTGTTTGGTTTGTTTTCTTCCAACCACGTATCATTTTCTCTAATCATCCATTTAGTTATGAATAATTATACAAAACATCTCTGATCTTTCGTCCAAAATTTCTCGATATAATGTGTAGTTATTTTCAATGAATTTATTGTGATTAATCTCTTAGTACTAAAATGTACCTGTATGTAACTTAAAACGTTATGTTAGATTTAGTTTTACTTAGATTTCATGTGTAAACACCTGTTAGTCTTTTGTCTCATTAGCGTCACGTGCTTAGAGTCAGCCAATCGAAAGTCAGCAATATTCACGAAAAGTGACATCACAAATTTGGGCTTGCGATGCCAATAAAAGCACAGGCCGCTAAGGAATAGATGCTTATTCACTCACTCAGGCATTCAGAGTTGAAGAATAAACTGTGACAGAGATACAAGATCCCGAGAGAAGTCATTTGCGCAGTTGTTTAAATATATGAGATCGCTCAAAAGACGTGTAATATGAAGGTGACTTTAAGTTTACACTACGTGTCTAAAATAAGAGAGTTGACCGGTATTAATCTAAAGTCTGACGGGTGAACAAACAGATTTTTATTTTTAGTTGGTCGGGTTTTGAGAGAGGGAGAAATGTATGTATAAACAAAAGCCACTAAGACACAGGAACTACATTGCTTAGTTGCTTCGACAACTCCCAGCTTTCAAGATGCGGTAAAAAGTATATGAACTAACATCAGTAAAACTGGACACAACAACAACAACAACTGCAAATTAAACTCCAAAAAACATCACTGGTGATATCACAAAATCTAAACGTTTTTGAGAGAGTAGAAGATTATATACTTTTTAACAGATTTGCACGTGACTTTATAGTCTTACTGTCATGTGTATATATGTTTGGTCGTTTCATGAAAATTGTTTATCTCGCTCATGTATATATGTTAATGAATAAAATCTAGTTGTTTAATGTATATTGAATTAAATGATTTTAAGTACTTATCGAGCGTATCTAATGTCGCCGTATGCAAATATATTTGTAGGTAATTTGTGCGTAGTATTTAGTCTGATGTTCAAAGGCAAAAGATCACCACACTTATTTATTTACATCATGGCATGTTGGGTATGAAAGTTGTGCCCCCTTCCTCGCATACAGCATTGATATGTGATAAACGTGACGTTTGCGGAATGGTAGTAAACACCAAGAAACAAAGAAGCAAAAAAAAAAAAAAACAACAACAACAACAACAACATCAACAACAATAAAAGGCAATGATGCCACCCAGAATGCTTTGTTCACTTTCAGTTTGTAACGTAATTTGTCCTTATTACTTTTATTTTCTACTAGTTCCCAAAGATGATTAAGAATTTGGCTAAAAGAGAATTTGCCAAGAATGCTTGTAGTTATAGCTATAAAAGGAGAAAATATTCAATGCAAAATGCCCATTGCCATAAACTTTTATTTCGTTACTCGGGCTTCTTGTCATAATGTTACTCAAACTTGAGGTTTCCATGTTTTCAAGTTTTTTTTAACCCAATTATGAGAACAAGACATTTCCTGCTACAAAATAGTTCAGGAATTGAACTTACTTTTTAAGAGTTTGTGTGTATTTAAACTGAAATGTATTTTGTTTTAGTAAAAGGCAAGACACTCAGCTAGGTCATATATTCATCTAACTGACAGTGCATTTCCTGATATAAAATAGCTCACAAATTGAAGAGTCTGTGTGCTTTTTGAACTTAATTATTCATCAAATGAGTACAATGTTAATAAATTACCAGCCCTTTTTACTTGACAGTCGTGGAGACAACAAATTTCCTGATATAACAGCTATTACGAATTGAGCTTACTTTTCAAGACTAGCTTTACTCTTTCTTGAAATGAATCTCTTTACTTAACTAAGTAAATGCATCAAGTTTGAATTTCATTTGGGAAATATTTCTGACAGTAAACTGATAGTATTCTATGAGTGTTTGTCAAGGGATAAAAGTAGGAGGATGAGGATGATGGATGTTTTGTAGCAAACATGTATATCCATGGATTCATTTCTTTTTCCCCGTCGTTTATTTGAATTCACAGCGATTTGCAATATGAAAATTCTCACCGACTATTACAGTGTGAAGACTTCAACCGAAGCCACCTTGAGATTAGAGAGGTTAAGATTGAGTACCGATACCAATACCAATACCTATATCCTCCACTTCCGTTTTGGTTTTGGTCGCATAGTAATATGGGAGTTAAGATCGAGAGCCAATACCAAAGACATGAAAGGCAAATATGGCGGAATTATCGCTTGAGGAAGCTCTTGTTGTTATGGCTTATGAAGAAGATATTTTAGATGAAGACAATACTCTTGCAGCGTTTCAGCTTTTAGGCAAGAAAAAAGAAAAATAAATAAATAAATAAATAAATAAATAGATAAATAAAAAATAAATAAATAAATAAATAAATAATAATAATAATAATAATAATAATAGTAATAATAATAATAATAATAATAATAATAATAATAATAATAATAATAAAATATAAAATAAAAAGCAAATCTTTCACATTCCAACGCTTTGGATGATTCAGAATGCCAAGAATATTTTCGGTTCTCCAAAGATGATATCCCGAGGCTTACACAAAGTCTGCGTTTACCAGATTTTTTTACAGGTTATCAAGGGACCAAATGCTCAAGAGTTGAAACCCTTTGTTTGCTTTTGAGACGACTATCATATCCATGTCGATATGGAGATCTCATTCCCATGTTTGGTTGTGCAAAAACAGAAATGTCCATTATAAGCAACCTCGTACTCGACTTCATTTACTCAGAGCACAAACATCTTTTAAATAGTTTCCGTTCGCCATGGATGAGCAGAAGAAGTCTGACTAGATATTGTTATGATATTTATACCCATGGTGCAGCATTGGACAACTGCTGGGGATTTGTGGACGGAACGGTTAGTTCAATAAAACAGTTTTTTTTCTACAAATAAATCAGTTTTCATTTCATTTCATTATACAGGGGCGGATCAAGGGTGGGGGGGGGGGGGCTACTAATAAAAAAAATACTGATTATCGATCAAAAATCAAAAGAATTATCTATTTTATTTTTGTTTTGTCTTCTGTTTTGTTTAGATGTTGACCCACATATACTTTTATATATCAATTTTTACATATATTTTGTTTTCCAAATATTAGGAATTTTAATATTACCACAAATGGACAATCTGAGTTTATTTTCATCTATATGCTGATCTATCTCGTCATATCATTATTTTTAGTAAAACTCTAGATTTTTACTATTGTTTCAATTTGTATTTTAAATTCAATTTCAAAGTGTATGTAATTTTTATAAGTTTTCTTCGACAAATTATAAAATTATGCTCATATGTTCATTGTAAAAATTTTATACTGATTTATAGAATTAAAGAATTATCTATAAAAATAAATCAAAAGGGGGGTCACCGGTCCCCCATGCCCCCCTTGGATCTGCCTCTGTTATATTTAGCTCCCAGCAATTGTTTGCGTACTTACTTGTTTGTTTGTATAGTTGACCCTCCTATCTTAGAAGATTATTTAGGTTTTATTTAAAATAGTTGTATAGTTGTACAGTTCATAGATAAATTGGAATGATTTTCAAACTCACTTGAACATTAGGCTTGTGATTGCAACCTCACTTCAAACTATACAAAAATTAACGGCAGTGCACATAATATGGACACAATGTTTATTGATTGCTGTTTATTCTTTTTGCAATAACAGCACCTGAAATGTAATCAAACATATCTATAAAAAAATGTTAATAACAATTTTTAACATGCATGCAAAGCAAAATATCTGTTTTTATAACATATTGTAGCTTTCACTAATGCAACAAGAATAAAATCTCTGAAATCTTTGAAACTGTAACTGAAAAAATTGTTGTTTTCTTTTAGTCTATAATTTTCTTAAATAACAAATACTTATAATATAAACAATGGCTTTATTTGGTATCTCTGTTTAAGTGAATCCATACAAGTCTTTTACTTATCTCTAAGATCTTTCAAAACCCGCAATAACTCCAACTGTACTTGACTATTTTGAAGTTGAATGTCAGCCAGTTGCTTTTGTTGTTGTTGTTGTTGTTGCAATACTTGCTGCTGCCTTTGGTTCTCTAAGTGCATATTCATAACATCTTGCTGGTGTTTATGTGCTTCTGCTTGCTGTGCAAACATCATACTCTGTTGTTGCTGCTGTTGATTAAAAATGCTTTCAAAGAAATTCTGTTTTTCTTGATCAGCTTTTAGACGCTGCTCTTCTAAAGCAATTCTTTTTATTTCGATCTCACTCTTGGACTTTCTGCCTTCTTCAATTAACTCCTTCAAAACTATACTTTTCCTTTTAGTTGGTCTATCTTGTTTTTGTAAAGCTTGATTTCTAACATCATTTAGCTCTTTCTTTTCAGTGGCTGCAGCCTGTTCTTTCTCTTTAGCCTGTTTTGCTAATTCTTCTGATGCTTCACGTGTTCGTTCATATGCATCATTTAGAAGCTGATCAAGCTCATCATAATCATCATGAACTCCTGAAGCCCTAGCTGCTTCCTTCTTTTTTTTCTGGAAATCGTCCATTAACTTTTCATATTGGGTTCTTACTCCACGCTGTGTTGTATTTAAACCGGATCCAGGTATTTTATTGAGATTGTTAGCTATTGTGGTTCATGCCTCTCCCCTTTCGTTTGACCCTTTAAAAACGTGTTTGTAAGGTTCAGTTGATACAACCTCTTTCATAAGTAGGATGTTGTGATGTTTTTTCCATCTGAAGACTTTACTAAAAACACGAATAAAAGAAATAGATAAGTTTGAAAACTACAAAAGATATGTACATATCTATTTAGCCCTGGTTCAGAGGACTATTTTGTGGTTAATGTGTTTTGAAACTAGATTTGTGTTTATTTTTCATAAAAACAAAATGAAAATGATTCAACACACCAAACGAATAAAAAAATTATATAAACAGAAATCATTAAGATACATAAACAAGCAAATAAATCAACGAATATTACAATGCAATAAAGAAAATCACATTAGATTTAAATATAGGGAAAGCTAGATTATCCGATGAAAGATTTTGACAAGGGCTCGAGAAAGGGTTCAAAACATGTATAATTTTAAAACAAAGCAGAACATAATGACATGACTCATTAGTATTTGACAGAAATGGCTAAAAGTATATTTAATATATTACCTCTTGTTCTCTGTCAGCTCCATTGATTAAACTTCGAAATAACATCCAACATAAATCTGCAAATACGATCACGCTAATGGTTAGGAAGATTAGCCGAGAGTTTTGAGTGTTCGAATTAGTTTTTTAAAAGTACAAACAAGGATTTGTAGTCGATAAATGACGAAACCATTCAACTCAAGGCGATAAGCATCACTTAAATAGGTATTTTCATCGAAATTTCGTCGAAAAACTTACCTATTGTCGACTACCAAAAAATTACTGACTTCGGTTGTCCACACTTCCAATACACATGTCAAATGACTGCTGAGCATGCGCACAAGGTTGCGCTGGTATTAGTATTGGTATCCCACCTCCATCTTAATCCGTCTATTATCAGAAATGGAGATTTGAAACAAACGACCACAGAGTTATTGCACTTAGTTTTATTTATTGTCTTAATTTCATAAATTTTCCGTGCTATAATCTTGCTTAAGATTATTTCAAGTGCACATTTTTACAACAAATAAAATAAAGTGAAATAACTTTGCAATCGTCTGTTCGAGTTCTCGATTTCTGATTGGCTAAAAATCCCGAGGTGCCATTCAGTGGAAGTCTTCTAATTGACTAACTAGGCGTTTCTTTCGAAAGAGAAATGCTGCGATCCTAGTGAATGAAATATTCTTGTTGAGATTCTTCCATGACCCTTAATTCATACTAAGCTAATGCAACTAAAAAATCTGAAGTCTAAGTCGCTGAATTTAACATGTATTACTTTTTACTTTACAAGCTAACTTCCTTCTACTTGGGCACAAGATATTGAATCACAGCATATCTAAATTTAATTTTCGAAACGGGCCGGTCCACGCATCTCTTAACATTGTTAGCTTGAATAGCAAAGATCTTAGCAGTTCCGTCACGAGATAGCAAAATCAAATGCGTGAGCCCTAATACTGACGTACACCAACTCTATTGACGATACTAAAGCATCTGACGAGACTAAAACAACTGACATGATAACTCACTGTTTAACTGGTTACTGAGGAAGACATCAAATGTCCCTGAAGTCAAGACTAAAATTCACTTTGTTTAGCATTCATAAAATAGCCGGCAGTAAGGAATTATAATGTTTACTGAAATTGCTCGAGCGAAGTTCTTCAATGACTTGGTCTAATTTTAGACAAACAAGACGAGACACGTTGCCTTCAAACAAACAACTAAAATAAGAAAGAAACATGAACACACGAGGACAGAACAACATTTTAATAACAATTCAGACAATCAATTAATTGTTTGGTCATTAGTTGCTTCTATATGTTTGCTCACATTCCTTATCATTTCATATTATTTTATTGCAGACAACATAGCCGGCAAAAACTGCCAACATATGAAATTAAGGTAATTCCATGGTTTTGCACTGCGCATAGTTCTGCGCATGTTTCAAGATTTGTGGTTTCGGGACTTTTATCATGTAATCTAGTCGAATTTTGTTTGAAAAGTGCTTTAAATAAAAAATCCGAAGAATTGCGATATTTCGAGCGAGAAAACGCAATAATTTTGTAACTTGACCCAGTCCTCTCTCGGAAAACCTGTTTTTTGGACAATAAAATGACGATATTTTTCACAATATTTCCCAAACTAGCACGGTGACCTATGTTTTTCACTTGATAAAATTATTTGTTATGATGTAACATCAAGTATATCTAAAATTGAGCATAAGTCATCTGGCTAAATTTTGAGAAATTTCCAAAATACTTTCAGCTTTGGACTTTTTCGAATGAGTTAGCAGTTCGTGTGCGCGTTGGTATTTCGTCAATTTCTTCAAGATAATATATGTTTTACACATATGTCTAAATTTTTTAAATAAAATAAAGTGCAGACATTTAAACAAAACACGAATTTTGCTCTTAAAAGACAAATTTCTGTATTTTTGTTCCCTTTCTCTTCGGTTTTTGAGCTTTTATCTTTACGTTCTGAAGTCACCAAAATCCATAAACTTTGACGTCATATTGCGCGAAAACGAAGTCGGTGACCCCCCTTTTTATCTTATTTAATTTCTGAAAGCAATTCTCAAAATTGTTTTTTAGAACGAGTATAAAAACATTTCATCGGGGTTTTTTATTTCTACGGAATTGCCTTAAAACTAGCTAGACTGGCTTTGACAATTTTGATTATCACCAGCCCTATAAAAGCACAGTAAAGAAGAGGCCGAAATATTTTTAAATTTTATTGATCAATTTCGTCCATAAAATTCGATTGATCAAAAGATGCAGATGCAAACAGCAAAACATGGGGAAAATGATGATGAAGCCAGAACAAGGAGTAAAATGGCAAGTGAGGAGAAGGGTAAAGCCAGAAGAATAAGCGGTAGTAGTAGAAGAAGAAGGAGAATAAGAAGGAGAAGTAGAAGAAAAGGGGGAAAAACAACGACAAGAAGATGATAATGATGAAGAAGAAGAAGACGTAAGAAGAAATAATACTAGTAAAAAGTGGCTTCACATCCTTGTTTCGACTTCATTTTATGCTGTGTAGTTTGCAATAGCTTTGAATACCTGTAAAAAGGAGCAATTGTTGGAATGAGGGGGAAAGTGCGCGCACCGTCGGCTTCCTGGAAGATTATCATTATATGGTAAAGGAACTACCGACGCTAAATAAAGTTATCCTTTCCTTTCTATTGCACTATAAATGAGTATGAAAGGTTGATGAGTTTGTCCCCGCCGCTGAGCAGCCTGTCACAAAATGTACAAATACATAAAGCGCACATTTTAGGCAAAAAGGTTCAAAGAATTTAAAACCGGAATCAAAGACTGTAAGTACAATAACATAAAATGACATGCTTGTCAATTCCAGGGCGAGGACTGATATTTACATATATTAAAGACAGTAGAAAAACACATGACAAGTACCACTTACTAGTGCGAAAAATAGCCACTTCAGCTGACTCTACAATTGCAATATAATTAAAAAGGAATACATCCCCCGCTGGCATTTTGGTGGTAAGGTGAGTTCATTGCCCGAAGGCACTTTTGGTGTGTAGTAAATCTAGGCTGAACCGAAAAAAGATAAAGAGCAGAACAGCCGGCTTGGCATTTGAAATAGAGAAGAATAAGCAGGAGGATAAACGCCAAAGAATGGAACTAGAAAAATAAGAAACGAAAGAAGAATAAATGAAAGGAAAAGAAGTCATGACATGCTGAAGAGAGATTGAGCGACAATCGAAAAAGAAAAAGAAGAAGAAGAAGAAAATTAACAAGAACAAGAAAAGCAAAGAACAAGACAAGAAGAAGGACGACAAGAACGCTAAAGAAGTAGAAGAGGAAAAATAACACGCGACGACGTTGGAGAAAATGCAGACGGCCAAAACAACTGACAAGGACAAAGCTAGAAAAGAATAAGATTAAAGATTGAAGGTTAAGGTAATTCCGTAGAAATAGAACTAGCCATAGAATTTTGATAAAACTTTCTACAGTAAAACATTTTGAGTTTTTCATCAAAAATATAAAATAAAAAAAATGGGGTCACCGTATTGGATTTCGGGAGAAAATTTTTTAAAGTATACCCACTTTTGTCAATTTAGCGTCTAACATTCGAAAATGGGCATCATTCATAAAAGTCCCTCTTTACTTAGCTTGATCAATACCAAATATTTTGAATGTGTTTTAATGTGCTCCTTATACATTGGGCTACCGATGTAAAGCAAAAGATTTGCACTAAAATTCAACAGCGAAGAGAAATAAAGCAAAAATTAACAAAATGTTCGAATTTTTACGGGCCTCGTCGATGCTTTGAACGAAACACTTTTCGAAATATTGAAAAATCTAGCCATAGAATTTTGTCATCGATCATATATGTTTTAAAAAAACATGATTTCAAATGATATTATGAAATAATAAGATAGGTGTCCGTATTAGTTTGCGAGATATTTTGAAAAATATCCTCAAAATTCAATAATATCAAGGCTTTTCCGAGTATGGACTGGGGCGAGTTTAAAGAAATTCGTAATTTTTCGCTTGAAAATGTGAAAACTGTTCGTATTTTTACGTTAAAGTGTTTCTCAGACATAACTCTGTATCTATTGATGATAAGAAATGTAAAACTCTAAAATTCGAAATATGCGCAGAACTGTGCGCAGTGCAAAACTACGGAATTACCTTAAATTGACTCAAAGTAGAACGAAAAGGTGAAGACGACGCTAAACAAAAGAAACAACAAAACCCACCAGAAAAAAAACTTGTGTTAAAGATTACAATTGTTTTGATTTCGAGCTCAAGATATCAATCTTAAGAGGTATCGCATACATCGTTATCACTTCAATCCCTAATGTAAAAGGATAGCTATTCCTTTACATTATTGATAGTATCTGATCTTAGATTGTAGTTGCTCATATTTTTAAGATGTCTCTGACTTTTAGTAGAGAATAAATACAAGACGCCGTTTCGATATTTGTGGCTCTGGTAAGTCTCAGAAGTAATTCTGCTGTCAATTTCAACTAATTATAATTAGTTTAACGTCACTCGAAATAACCTTGAAAATTATTAGAATTTTGGGAGTCGCTTAAAATAAGGGTAAGACTGGTAACAAATTACAGCATAGTTCGTGCTCATTGCTCTATCATTTGGTATTTGAATTTCAAATCTATCCATAGAATGTGACTTTTTGTGGCGCAGTATTTATTCAGCGATAAATTGAACCGGTGTACGGACGTCAAATTTACGTTTTTTGTTTGATTATGCAAAAAGATCAGCGTCATTTAAGTTTAATTTTTTTTTCAGCTTACTCCAACATTTACTTCATCTTAGCTTATGCCACCTCTCCGACGGACTTCCGATATAGGACAAGTAAAGAATTAATTGAAGGTAAGCGCAATTTAATTCTGACTTTTCCCGTCATTTGATTCCACGTTCTTTGTCTTTGATCTTATACACTTCTGTCCGTAAGGGTGTAAGGCCCTAGTAGGGGACTTCGAGTCCTATTATTGTTGCACCCACCTTCGGGTGAATCTCTAAATAAATAAATAAATAAAAAAAAAATAATAAAAAAATAAAAAATAAATAAATAAAAAGTAAGTTTGTTTTCTTCGGTCCTTTTTTTTTCTGTTTATTCTGATTTTTAATTGTTTAAATAGTAACTAAAATTCACCACCATTTATAAAATTTCCTTAAGGATTCTAACAACTATTTTCATTGATTCTTTGTTTTTAGCAGGGTCTAATATATAGTTGGTTTTGGTTCTGTTACGTGCACATCTATAAGTTGCTGTCCATGCATTTATATTTGACTAAGCAGTAGAACTAAAATTCGTCACCATTTCAACTTTTCCAACTTTCCCACCTGCCCAAGAAAGCTGAGACTGCTTTTAATGCTTTTAGTCTTAATTTTTGGTATATTGAAGTTTTGCTCGAACGAAATGTCAAAAAAGTTTTGACATTGTATACACTCAATTTCTGCTCAGTATGAAATGGACATTTTAATTTACTGACAATGATTTTGCGATGGTTAATATATGACAGATGTAGGGGCCTACAGTTTTACGACACGTTTTAGGGCGCTGCAGAGGAGTTGTTACAAATCACGCACGTCTACGAATTACGCCGTATAAATCGGCCATTGAAGGACAGACCCCATCATGCAGTACTCGCGTATATGTGTTATAACATTTGAGTAATAACATTTTTCATTACTTTATATAAACATAACTTTTGTTCTAATGTATTGTTAGCTCCTCGAAATGTAATTGTCCATCTTATATATAGGGGAGGATAAGAATTTCGCCTCTGTGCATAAGGGAGCAATTATCAGATTTGACTGCCAGAGTGAACATGCTTTTTATTCGAAAATAACACTTGACTATTTATTGTTACAAAACAAATATTGGACAGCTATATGTAGTTTTCAAACAAAGCCCGAGTCATTTCGTTTGGTGTTATCATAAATTCAAAAATGAGCGCTGAATCAATATAGACATGCTATAAACGCTCAGTATGGAATTAATTATATTACACAATTTAATTGATATAAATATTCAAGCTTTAAATGTTTGACTGTCTGGTCAATGTATCATAAAAAGAAAGACAAATTAAAGCGAGCAAGAAGTCACTTGAAAAAAAAAAAAAAAAAAAAAAAAAAAAAAAAAAAAAAATTACAATCCAGCCACGTGAGCCACTCGGCTGATTATAAGCAGTATATGAGGACGAAGGACTAACGTCCGAAACGTCAGTAAGTATATTCTTCTTTTCACGGTGTATAACTTACATGAGAAAATACATTTTTGATATATATAAATTGAACAAGTCGTCACAGACCATCAAAAGCAACTCTTACATATATATATAAAATACATACAGTATATATATGATAATCACATTTAGCTTTGACTGAAAATCTATAAAAGTTAGACACAATTTATAGCAAAGGACCGACTTTTGCTACGACACTAGTGGCTCTCTATCACAGGAAGTGGTGTGAAGTAGACGGCGTCGACAATTGAAGTACGATGCTTAGAAAACGATTCTGACATAATTCGAACTACATAAGTGGCACAAACAAAGTATAGAGGATAAAAATAGGAGATAAGAAATGAGCGAATGGTCATAAAGCACGACCAAAAGGAATTGTGGGTAAGAGTTTCTGAAATAGATTTGATGCAGATAAAGTATAAACCATAAACCATCCGCGTTTTTTTTATAAAGGCAGTGTGAATTATCTGCTAAGGTTGTCGCTTATTTCTAAATGTTATCATTATTATTATTTTTTTTTTTTTAAATCACTCTTCCTTTCGGTTGAGCTATGGCTTATCCTTTATCGTCCATCGTCTATGGACATTCTCTCCGAATTTTTTAAATAGGTTTATACAAATCCAAAAAAGCCCTTAGCCCCTAATTCCTAGACTCTATCTCCAAATTGGCATAAATGACCAGACTGCATGGATTTCAAAACTGAGGCTGGAATGACAAAAATTGTCTAAGTCGTAAGTTGGCAAAATAGTTTTGATTTTTAAAAGAAACAAAGCCGTAACTCCGTGATAAAAAAAAAAAAAAAAAAAAAAAAAAAAAAAAAAAAATACCGAAAATCGTTTGTTTTTGTCGATATCCTAGATTCCTTTATTTATAATACTGTAAATTGTTATCGCGGAATCCCTGGCCTGTCCGTTTATTTAAAATAGATCTGTCAAATAGAGCAATTAGCAAGTTTTAATTATAATAGATCATCTTGTTAGATCATTTAAGAGCGCGAGATCTCAGCAATACTTCAGGCGAAGTGACGATAAAGTCGATGAGAACACATTTAAATGCGCCAAAACACAAACCGTGTCATCCTATCGTGAGAGAATTTCAAAATATTCAGATGCTTCCATTTGATGTCACGTTTCAGTTAGGAAGAAAGGAAACGATCGGAAATTCAAACTCGCAGTGTTTGTCTCATGCATGCTCTTCACTACTCCGCCTGTAAGTCATATCCCTTGGCTACACGTTTGGAAAACCCAAGAAGTGCAAACAAGACATGTCTTATTGATTTTTAATGTTATGAAAATGTAATGTTACGTGGCAAAAATGTTATGAATACAATCCTCGAATTAACAAAACGGACTTCTGTCAAGAAATTAATAAATCTTTTCCCGAATTGAAGTCATGGGGCAAATAAGTCACCAGTAAAAACATATTACAATATATTACAATATATTACAAATATATTACGCCTCAGATAACCTTTACAATCTAAATCACCGATCACGTCGTACTGACTCTTCGACCATCCATTTTGTTTAGTTTATATATCCTTGTTTAATCTCGTTGACAGTTCCTTAGCATGGCCACTTACGGTTTGTTTTGTTTTGTTTTAAACTCTTATGAGCCATCAGTAACTTGATCAGCGAGCTTAAGTACCTTTTACTTTTAGTTATCTATTAAAATGTAAACTATCCACAATAAGAGAACCTTTAATAAAAAGAAACGACACCTTTATTAAGTAAAACTTAAACTCAAATATAAATTGCTTCAGTCAGTGTAACTTTAATTTTCTTTCTCGTTACAGTGAGGGCACTCGAACCATGAACACTTGTCTTTATTTAGATATTTATTTTATGAGCTTTCTACTGCTCCCAATCCTCTAAAAAAGTATAACTGAACTCAAATGCACTGAGCTATCAAATTGAAAACGTTTTCAGATCGATTTACTTAAAGAAAGTATGTTAAAAAAGTATCTGAAAAAGCACAGAGTGTTCACGGTTCGAGTGTCCTCACTGTAAAAGATCACGCGCACATTCGTGTTCTTCTGCTCTACTAATTACTCAAATACGTAGAAGTGGTCGGGACATTGTACTTCAAAGGCTTGGTCCTCTAAAGATATTTATGTTTGTGTTCTACGTACAACTCAAACTGAAGAGCATCGGCATCTTACTGTCTAGAATTTCGTAGTTACAAAAACCTCTCCCAACACTCATATAGTGCCAGTTATTCTCAGTAATTAGTTATCCATGTACTTGCATTTGTATTCGTATTTGTATTCGAGGAATTTTACTGGTGGTAAAGAAAAAGGAAGTGCCAAAAATTAAAGTAAGTCATATTTGCATGAGCAATTCAAACTCGCAAAAATACACATGAATGCAACTGGCCAAGGGATCCTACATTAACATTGAGCTGTTTTAACTGAAGTGAAAATATAAGGCTGTTCTGGCATAGACATGTTTGACGTCCCAGTGAGAATCTTCGCTATGTGAATCATTGCTTCGAAAGGCCCTTTAGCTGGCGTTTCAGACAGAGTCCTTTATTGAAGCAAGTAATTTCATTGCGGTGACGGATTCAAACTACGTCGCTGCCTGAACGGCGCGCGTGCGTTATCAAGCGCAAGGGTGAATTTTGATTTACCGCGGCGATAAAATTCTGTAGTGTACGATGTAAGTTCTACATGAATTTCAACGAGATATTAAAGGTTTATAACTTCATATCATCGAAGTCTTGTTACACATCAAACTTCCGTCTTCGATAGCAATTAGTTTCACCATCCAGTATGTGACTTATGCAAGATAATCGGCCTAAGTTCTACGTAAATGTCGAAGTATTTTTAGCATGTTTATTACGTAAAGCCGTATTTTTGAAAAATGCTCCTTTTGGCCAAGTGACAGAAATTATACTTATCAGACTACATACTTATACTTATCGTATCTTTTTTAAAACGAGGACAAACATGGAACAATTACAATTGGTTAGGAAAAATGACACGTTTGAATGTGATTTTCAATAACGTGGGCTTACCCTGGCTAACACGCTACCCCACACCCCCTTTTCAATCCCCAACAAACATACTGAAAAACGTCTGTAGCAAAGTTTTGATTGTTGAAAAATTGTGATCACAACGCAAAACTATTTAGTAGGGCAAATGTAGGTACAATGTATATACTATTCACAGACACAAAAATATCATACTATATTCCATAGAGAATTCGGACAAAAAGCCGTAGTTGGTCGTGGTCAATCTGGCTCCACTCCGGTTGTAAGAACAATTACCACATAGAAGTACTTTACGGAAAAAGCGCATAAATATTTCGTGAACATGTTCTATTACCATGGCGAAATTTTGCTAATTTATCTTCTTAATCAGTCTTTCTGTGAGTAGAGGAATAGTTTCCTATGTTGGATCTGCTCGCTTGATTTTTTCAAAATAAATCAAAACGCTGACGGAAAGAATGGGCGTACTTTGGGCTTTGGTTTTAGTGTGTACAAACTACACACACATATATTTCATGTTGTTAGAAATAGCGGATATGTTATATGAAACCAACCAACTCGTGTTGGAGCCTAATACAGGTGCTCACGTGATCCTTGTCAAATTATCACTCTGCATGCACTCTGCCGATTAGGAAATGTTCTTTCCGAAAAAAAAAATGTTGAAATACTCACTTATAACTCATTTTCCTATAGTGACGTCAAGCATGGTTTGCAACAGGAAATTCAATAAACAATAATTCGCATATTCCCTTAATTTAAACATTACTTTGATCTAACTCCCTGATTGCGTACGTTGTATTGCGACTGGCCGTCTCAAAACTTTTTCTTGATGTTTGGTTCCGGGCTTTTCTGGACAGTCAATCAATTTTATGGGGTGCTGTAACATCTTCTATCATTGTTTGATTTGTAACAAACTCCACCTCTGAAATTGATGGACGGTCGAGAAAAGACGAAATCAAAACAGAGTTATCAGTGGAATGATACGCTCTAGTCAGTGTAATTCATTAACTTCACATTAAAAAATGACATTCCAAAGCTGATATTTAACTTAATTTGTCCTATGAATTAAAAATTTAATCAATTACATTAAAGCAATATTAATTGCATTTGATATAAAAGCATTTGATTGATTACGAAACTGAAAGCCATATAGATTCGTGTAATTTGAGTTGACATCAACATTGCTAGTCTGCCATCAAATCAACCATTCGTTCCTTTTCGCACTTAACTAATTACTTGAAAAGGTTAAAATCATGCCATTATCTGAAATTTCCTTTACTTTATGTATCATTTTTTACGATTCTTTCCTACTGGAATACTTAAGCCCACATGTGCTCAGCCAGGGGCTTCATACTTTTCGCTTCGAACCGGTAAAATGTCCCCTGGTCTACACTGCGCGCTATTTGCAACATCACTAGTCTTTTTGACGCACAATTGCGCAATTTTAGTGAAAATAGACATTTGAAAAACAAAAAAGGAATCATCTACTTAGCGACTCAATGTATCGCTAATTCTTTCCTCTTTTCATATGAAAACATATATACCGTAAATACTTCAAGGGGGCTGGTTCTCTTCCAAATTAGTCGCAGGACCTTTGGTCCCCAGACTTAATCTCCTTTCTATTATCGGAAATCTGCACTTAGCAGATTAGCATTGCAGCTACGTCATATCAATAAAATGTACCGAGTCTGATAAAATCTTTTTAATATAATACCATCGCTCGGAATGTCTGTGATAGTCTGTGTAAAAATTTGCTGACAAAATTTCGCAGGAAATCTTAACTCTTACTGTGAAAAGGTAACTTAAAGGATCTTTTTGAGATGGTAGAAATTTTAGCTTATATACTCCATTAGTAATAATATGAAAACCATAGTTTGTGCACAGATTTATAAAGGAAATTTCAGAAAATCTTAATTCTGGGTTTTGAAAAAGGTAACTGAAAGCATCTTTTTAGTGTATACGTATAGCCTTATCAATTTTTTTTGTTTAATTTTAATCATACGACTCATTATGAAAGTATTAATTTGTATGACATTTTTTATGTACGTGGAATGTCAGTTTATTTTCAATTACGCACGTATAAAAAGCAGTTCCTTTTGAAAATTGACTATCAAAATCATAAGATCCAAATGCTGGCAAAGGGAGTTGCTTAGTGTTCACTGCCATTCTTGGTTTGTTTAACACTTCGATCAAAGCAAATGTATAGTTGTTTATAAACTTACTAGAATGTGCAATAGTTAACTTTGATTTTATATTTTAGATGCATTTTGTTTATTTTAAATGCCTCTTTTCACAGAAATGAGCAACAACAGTTCAAGACAACTTGCAGAGTTAGCCACTAATGGCTCGGCGCAAACTATTGCCTGCTTGTCGCGAAGAGACTCAAGTACAGAAACAGTTTTTAAAGTGGTTGGTTTCTCAGTCGTTCTGTTTCTCGCCACCATTGGAAATGTGCTTGTTATTTGGGTCGTTCACAGAAGTCAAACAATGCGAAAAAAGAGCATCAACTTATTTATCGTAAATCTTGCGGTCTCTGATCTGCTCCTTGCGCTGTTTGTGATTCCTCGTCTTATAAGCGAAACTCTTGCTTATCCAGGCATTTGGCATGTCCATGGAATACCTGGTAATGTTTTGTGTAAAGTTGTTATTTTTGTGCAAGATGTGACGACTGCTGTATCACTACAAAGTCTTGTGATCATCGCGTTTGATCGCTTTTGCGCTGTGGTGTATCCACTGCGCATCGCAACGCAGTCGTGTACGACAAGACTTGTTGTCATCCCATGCACTTGGATAGTAGCTGGGGCATTATACTCTCCTTACTTCTTTGTTTATCGACTTATCTCCGTGGGTAATCAGACCGTATCTTGCGTTCATTTATGGTCAAAAGACAGGCACGAACATGAGTTAATATCTCAGAGGTATTACTTAGCAATGTTCTCTCTATTTTTCATCACTCCAGTCATACTACTTGCTGTACTTTACGCATCCATCTTCTTTCATTTACGTGGCAGAAGACAGAGGACAGACTTACTTACTTCGGCACAGCAGAGTGATAGACGAAGACAACAAGAATGCAATGTGCTAAAAATGGCCATAGCGATAGTGCTTGGCTTCACTGTATGCTATGGACCTTTTAATGTTCTGATATTCTTAAGAATCTTCAGCTGGGATATGTGGATTCCGATATGCTCCTTCAAAACGTTGTACGTCGTCACCGTATTTCTACTACTTTTCAACACAGCTTTGAATCCTATTATTTACTTTGCGTTGAGCGAAAATTTTCGAATGGGATTTATGCGCGTTTTTACTCATCATTCCAAGAGTTCTTCTTCTGCTCAGATATTTCTAACAAGTGCTAAAAAACTGCGTACTGATGGAACTGTGAGCACTAACCATGTCACCAAGACAACAGCATTCCATGTACTCGATACTGCGCTGTAATCGTGACAAGATCACAGTTAAACGATGAGTTGGTAACTGATAGGGTCAGACATATAAATGATTTGTAAGATTATTTCTATGGCGCGTTTTCAAGGTCAAAATTGAAAACAAACACTACGGCATTTTCTGACTTTACAATAAAAAGTTTACCCATTCTTCGACTTAAAATCGTAAAAGTATGACATTTCGTGACTTTAAAAAAACGTGAAAGTCTTTACATGTTCTAACTCTGTTATTTAAAACATGCTCTTTTCCTATTATAAAAAGCTTATTTCGAAAACAAAAGTTTTCCTCGCGTTTTTTTTAACAAAAGTTTTTTTTATGTTGTTCGCGTTTTCTGACGTCAAGCGCCTTTTTCTGACTTCTCATTTCTACCAGGCGTTCCTCTAGATCCCAAATATGTAGAAAGGAAACTGGGTTAAACAACATGGCGTCCGTCCAGACTGAACAGCAACAATCTTCGCCTTAGTTTACTTGACCTCGCAAGACGACTTCAACAAGATACAGTCAGTGAAGATGTGTGTGATTATGTGCTTTTCCGGTTGCAGCAAATATCTCGTCATCTGACACGACTCGCTGACAACATGCAGCTATTCGAGGTGGTTCGCACCTCACTTTCAGAAGTAATGGCACTCTTGTCCTTACTCCCACAAGGGTTTTACCAAGCCATCCCAGCAGTGGGACGTCCTAAATTTGAGATACCGCAAGAACAGCTACAGTATCTTGTGGATTATGAGATAAGTATCCCTGACATCGCCATAGCCCTTGGCGTGAGTGAAAGCACAGTAAAAAGGCGACTACCTGAACATAATATCTCAATTACCGATAAACGAACAAATATATCAGATGATGATCTTGAAAATGTTGTAAGGGCTATTCAAGTTGATTTTCCAAATGCCGGATATTGCAGAGTGACATCTCAGCTTGTCCTGCGTAATATCAATGTCTCGCAGTTACGAACTCGTGAATGCATACAAAGGACGGATCCGCGATCGTGTCTAAAAGTACACACGAGTGACCACGAGTGACCACGGATGACCACGAGTGACCACGAATGACCACGAGTGACCACGAATGACCACGAGTGATCACGAATGAGAAAATGAAAAAAGCGACAAATTAAAAAGAGAAAATATGAAAAAAGTCAAAAAAGTCATATTAAACAAAAAAAAACAAAAAAAAAATGAAATAGCAAAAAATAAATAAACAAATACTAAAATAAATAAATAAATAAACGGTCAAATAAATAAACGGTCAAATTTTCTCGTGTTATTAGTAAATAAGTGAATGAATAAAAGAATTTAATGGCAAATATGAATATAACTCAATTGTGACCACATGTGTGGATACGGTGAGTGTTGAAGACTTTCAAAATTGCCACCCAGGATGAGACGATATATACAGAAACGACACATCAAATGAGCTATGAAACATAATGGTGTAAATTCCTGAGCTGAGGGATTAGATCAATATGAATTACCCTTATAAAAGTCTTCCATGGTTGCATGTGGACCCACATTTACCAAACAAATGCGTGTGCATATACTAGAATAACAAAGTGACTGAGTTGAAAACTAGCAAAAACAAACGACCTGTCATGCCAAAATGATAGCAACAGGAAGATATATGACATTTGTGGTTTTGTTGTACCATATGAACAGTAAACTGGATAGAATAGAAAACTTGTGGTGTTGGCCATAACAAATCTCCTTTTTTCTAGTACCCCTTGTTCATAATTTATAGAACTAATTACAAAAGACCAATTGCATGCTTTTCATGACAAACACATAATGATTGCAAACAAAGAAAAGATAAGAACCGTACACTAAATCCAGATACGTGTCATAAACGATTTAATTTTCACGCTTCATATAAGCAGCGAGAATCAAATGTGACTTGTGCTATAATGCTACTTTTAATTAAATTGTACTTATTTGAGATAAACTATCAGTAACTGTGATACAATAAGTAATATCTTAAAATATTTCGTTATATTTTGGAGACGTTATATCCACTCGCTCCTGTACCAAGCACTGAAAAACATCAAAATTAATATTCATGTTTTTTTTTTTATTTGTGTTAAATATGTTTTTTTTCACTTTTTCATTTTTTCAATTTTCTCGCTACATATTCATCAATTCTCTCTTTATTACTTTGTTTATTTAATAATTTTTAATTAATTTATTTCATTTTGTATTTATTTTTTATTTGTGTTTACTATGTCTCATTCGCGTTTCCATTTTCTCATTTCTCTCATTTTTTCACTTTTAATTTCTCGCTATTTTTCATTTTCTCATTCGTGGTCACTCGTGGTCATTCGTGGTCACTCGTGGTCATTCGTGGTCACTGGTGGTCACTGGTGGTCACTCGTGGTCACTCGTGTGTACTTTTAGACACGATCCGGATCCGCTCAAAATCGGACAAGAGTGGCATTACTTTTCAGCGAGGTGCGAACCCCCTCGAATAGCTGCATGTTGTCAGCGAGTCGTGTCAGATGACGAGATATTTGCTGCAGCCGGAAAAGCACATAATCACACACATCTTCACTGACTGTATCTTGCTGAAGTCGTCTTGCGAGGTCAAGTAAACTAAGGCGAAGATTGTTCAAAAATTGTTGCTGTTCAGTCTGGACGGACGCCATGTTGTTTAACCCAGTTCCCCTTCTACATATTTGGGATCTAGAGGAACGCCTGGTAGAAATGAGAAATCAGAAAAAGGCGCTTGACGTCAGAAAACGCGAATAACAAAAAACTTTTGTTAAAAAAAAACGTGAGGAAAACTTTTGTTTTCGAAATAAGCTTTTTATAATAGGAAAAGAGCATGTTTTAAATAACAGAGTTAGAAGTTAAAAAAATTTGAAAGCGTTTAAGTTGTTGTAGTTGTTAATTTGCAAGTTAGAACATGTAAAGACTTTCACGTTTTTTTAAAGTCACGAAATGTCGTACTTTTACGATTTTAAGTCGAAGAATGGGTAAACTTTTTATTGCAAAGTCAGAAAATGCCGTAGTGTTTGTTTTCAATTTTGACCTTGAAAACGCGCCATATATTTCTGATTTTACTAGCCAGCAGAGTTGCCAGTTCTCAGTCCCCTTCGTTATTTCAATGCATTTTGGGTACGCCAAGGGGCAAACAAGGCTCTGTGTTCGTACAAATGTTTATGGTCACGATATTATTCGTAGTTTTAGTGCTTCTTGTGGCACTGGAAAACAGAATTTTCTTTCCCAAGTCAAATTATATGGAATCAAAGAATACTTATGCTTCGTAATTGTAAGTTTACCATGAATTTTGTGATATAGATGATGATATAACTAGCTATTCTTTTGGAAGTGCGATTGTGAAATGTAAACATAACGATCATTTTATAGTTGATCTAAAATGATACATTATGTGTCTAGATAAAAAGGAAATTGTTGCACATTTAGAGAACAATTTTTTTTAAATCGAGTATCTATTTGTTTTGAATATGGTTCTCTTAAATTAAAAGTAGAATTTCTTACGAATACAACTGTAAAACATACCTTGCTCGAACCTCGAGATATTTTTTTTCATATTTAGTGACTATTTTAGACAAGTAAGTTGTAACGAGGTATTTGTTTCGTTTGTATTTTCCTTTTCTTTTACTGTTCTGGTTGAATGATAGCATGAAAATAGTCCCTAAATAGACTATTAGTTAGTAACTAATTAGGTTTTATTTCATTACATAGTGTTAGCACTATTTGAAGGTTTGTTTACATAACTTGTAAGCTTTCTATTAGTCACAGTAAATGGACGTCCTGCAACTGTGCTAATGATATAATTTTATGCAACTTCGACGACTTAGGTACACTGGGTACTATTTTTGCAAAAACAAATCGTCTAAACTTTCTACTTTTAGTGGCAAGGCGTTTTAGAGCTCGTGTTGGTAATCTGCTAGTCTCACGATTACGTCTTTGGCGAGTAACCGTAATGAAAACATGCCTGTCATTGTAATAAACATACTGAGAATAACGAGATCTAGTGTTTTTTGCAATATTTATTGTTACTAGTGCATCATTATATACATGTACAGTCAAGTTATCAGTTTTATCTAGTACATCACAATAATTTAACAATGAAGTAATGTACATTTCAACATGGACGTCCAAGATTCTATAAGCCATGAAAATGCAAACTCCACATTAAACTATAAAACCAGCGAAACAAATGTTATTGAACTCAATAATTGGTACAAAACCAAGGAATAAAAGAACTAATAAACTTACGATTGTTGTCATAGAGGTTTCCCCTGGAAAAGTGGCTGTACATGCAGTACGTGACTCACATGGCTTGTTGACGGGCAACAGATTTCGCCATAATCGTCGCTTCTTTGATTGTAGTCGGAAGATCCAGCAGTCAAATCCTTACAGATTGACAGCAAATTTGCGTGGTTTGAATAGTTATATTATAGTTCATTAGATAGCGTATAGTTCTCGATAAAGTTCTCGTTAAGTTTCTGGGAAGCACTTTCCCACGGGCGATGTCAGAGGCGAAGACTGCGATCTAAAATTAATTATCAGCGGTATAGTATCCCATGTCAAAGGTTATGAAATCTTTGGTCACGATGTACTGCATTCGCTAGAAACGTGGACTTCGTTAAAGTTTTTTAAATGTATCTAGTTTGCTGGGAAAAGAGTGTATTTTAATAAGGAAAGTATATGTGAATCATTTGAAGAGCTAGATAATGTTTTGGATGAGTTTTGTGTTCAACGGTACATCGTTTACTCGAAGTCTCACAAACGATACTCAACATCAGAATCAATGAATAATTTCTTTCTCTGTTTTAGGTTATTATTTATATTACTTTGGTTATTTTCGTTGTTGAACAGACCTTTTAAAATAAAATTTTGTTGTGGGAGTTGATAAGGATTGTTAAGTGTGTTTTTTACTGATGGATCGTTATCCGATTTGACGTAAACTTTTCTCTCTGTTTCTTCTTTACTACACCGGAACCTTTTTTCGATATTCATTTATTTTTTTTCTATTTTAACAAAGGAGTCCTGTTCCTTTTTTTCTGACACTACTTTGATTATTGCTGTAGTTTGTTATTTGATTATTGAGTGTAATTTACTATTCAGTTCTTTTTTTTTTCTATTTATTTATTTTTTTCAAATTTATTTAACACCTCGCCAAATTTATCAATTTTATTGTGAATGATCAATCCATCAAAATTACTTCATAAGTCCCAATCTAGTTTATTGATACGGTTCATTTATTTAGTCATTACTCAGACACAAGGGCTTAAAAATCAGTACCGATTGCGTGCAATAATACATCGTGACCGCTGATCGTTAATTTTAGATCGCGGTCTTCGCCTCTGACATCGCCCGTGGGAAAGTGCTTCCCTAAGTTTCTCGATAAATCCACTCGTAAAGTGCAAAGCGACTCTCTCGATAAATTCACTCATAAAGTGACTCTCTTGATAAATTCACAGACTGATCCGTTTTGAAAATACTCGACATCTTTTACTGTGGTTCTTTTACTGTTGTTCATGATTTGAGTGTAACAGAGACAGAATTTACAGCCATTTCAAACGTTGAAATCTTCGCTTCAATCGAAACGAAACAACCATTCGGCAAACCATCGGCAAGGCCATGACGTTTCACATGGCACGTGATCAATTGAACCAATCATAAGGTTAAACGAAAGAAATGCAACCAATCACATACTGTAATGCAAAAGCCGGGAAATATAATTTTCTGACAGACAGGAAAAAAAACAACCCTGCGAATTTATACCTCGGACCTTCCCTTGGAAGTCCGAGTAACAAGTCGCCAAATAAGCCAACATTTGGTGGTGAATCTGAACCAATGCCGAGTGAAAAGAAACATCGAGCACCTCCACCAGCACCCGAAAGAATGAATCCATTCTTGATCAAGAACTGAACAGATAAATTGAGCGATTGAATAATGTAGCACAGCTGACAATGTCCAGGGCAATAGCTCGATAAAAACAGTTACTATCGTCACGCACTACAATTTCTTTTCGATTCATCATATTTTATGATTGATTACCGAGGTTTTTATCGAGATGAGAAGTATCCAAATAACAAGTGTCTAGCTTTGCAATGACAAGACACATCGATATTCAATTCATATAGTTTTACTGTGTAATTGTGTAGCATTTCCTCTTTATCTAAACACATAATGTATCATTTTAGATCAACTATAAAATGATCGCATTTCATAATCGCACTTCCGGAAGAATAGCGAGTTATTTCATCATCTATATCACAATATTCATGATAAACTTACAATTACGAAGCATGAGTATTCTTTGATTACATGTTTTCCAGTGCCACAAGAAGCTAAAACTACGAATAATATCGTGACCATAAACATTTGTACGAACATAGAGCATTGTTTGCCCCTTGGCGTACCCAAAATGCATTGGAATAACGAAGGGGACTGGGAACTGGCAACTTATCATCAGGGTGACCCTACGCAGCACGCAGTTCATGGAATGACGTAAAACACTCATTTTCCGATGGCCATCCGAAGGAGTCCGAATGCTGTTTGCAATTCGGAAATCGCTCGGATTTCCCGCGGCGTTCCCGCGAAATTTCAAAATGGCCTCAGGCAATGTTTATGTCGAAGAAAAGTTGAAAACTATATTTTCGAAACACTTGAAAGAAAATACACCGTACGGAGACAACTATGTGAGAGGCTTTGTAGATGGCGAAGATAATCTCAGCACCTTTCTCAAGGAGTTTGAGGCTGTGACACACGTTTCGTTTAGTGTAGTGAATTCTGAGAAACGAACAGAAACGTCGAAAAGATATTCCCCTCAAGGTAAATTTACCACAATGAAAGTAAAATATTTATTGTATCTCTACAATTTTCATTTTCCGTCAATATGCTAATACCCTTTCGGGATTTTTATGTAAGTTTTAGACATTTACTTACAGGGAAGTTAAGATGGGAAAGCAAAGTTGGACTGAAAATTCCTTACAGTGGGATGCCATTTATTCTCGAAGGCCAGAGGGTTTTGGAGTGTTCGTTTGGAAAAAGAAAGCAAAAGAAGAGGAAACATGAAGAGGTTAGTCGATTTATGGATGAAAACGAGTAAAGTGAGAAGTTACAAATGATATTTTGCGTTAGGAAACTAAATTTTACTCGGTTCAAAATAAGTTCGGGATTATACACAAAAAGACAAAACTTCGAATGAATACACGATAAACTGAAAGAATACTAATGGACTGAAAGTCAAAGTCAAAACATCCCCCAATCAGTTTTTGTACGGTCTCTTTGTCTTGTGTCAGAGAATGACAAAACCTCTTGTGGAAAAGGATTGTGTGCTGGTGTCTTATACCAATTGAAAAAAAATAAAAACTGAAGTCTGTAATGTAAAAATAGAACTCCCAAAACAAAACATACATTTGAAAATGATACTTTCCAATGGCAATGTATTCAGGGGTAAAATCACTGAGGAAAGGGGTGCGACAAGAGCTCCATATTGCAACCCTAAAAAAATACCCAAACCTCAAATTTTACACCCTGTAAAAATGAATAGCACATTTATTTTCCAACTTACCATCTCAAAACTAATAAATGGTTTTTTTTTTTTTTTTCAGAAAAGTGATCATCCACTCCTAATAAAGAAAAGATTCCATGTCCAAAATTCAAAAAAACATGGGTGTCCAGCAAAGATTACTATTCGGGAAGTGGCAATGTTTGTGGATTATGATATTACTTTGAAATCTCATGGAATGTCAAATTGCATGGTAATTACTATGTCTGTAAAAGAAACAAAAATTTTCACATCATTTCCTTAAATGAAGTCAAACAAACCCAATTTCTAATCTATATTTTACTAATGGGAACTGTCATTTCAAAGATTGTAAATTCAGAATAGAATGCTTTGCACAAATGTTCATTTGATATGGAAGGAGGAAAATCAGAGGACCTGGTTAAAAATCCTTGTGGCATGAGAGATTAAAAAAAAAAAAAAAACAGACGCATTTCACACTTCACCTTGCATAGCCAATCTGAGATTACCAACTTGCCTGGGGTCAAAGGAATGAAAGACCAGTGCTGTTGCCACTCAGGCTACGAAAATAAATGATTGCTAGAGAAAAACAATGTACTAATAATGTACACTTTGAAGTCTCTGATCTTGTAATAATATATTGTATACTTAAACTGACATTCACATGTACTTTTTCTTGCTCAGTCTCAACTGATTATTTATTTGTCTTTAAGGTGGAGAGACAATTAAAGCCACATACATTGGACAAAATTAGAGAAAAGCTACTAATTGATCAGTCATCCATCTCTATTCTTAAAAGATTTTACATTGAGGTGCCTACAAGTCATGCACATAGCAACCACTCAACAGATGAGACCATTAGTGTTGAAAAGCCAATACATCCTGAACTCATTGAAAAAATTTCTGAATATGTTGCATCAGGTAAAATAACAATTTCTTTTTTTATTTTTTTTATAAATTTGCTCAGTTTGTGAATTCTGTCTCTACAGCTAGTGGTCACATGACTTTGAAAGTAAAAATGTATAGTATATTTCAATTAAATTTGAAATGAATAGACCATGTAATTATAATTTATAAATGAAATTGAAATTAACATGTGTATTAAACCAACCTCTAACTTATTATACAGGACTCACAAATCCTTATGACATACGCAATCTTTTGAAGTCATACGTAGAGAAGATGATGTTTCACGATGTCGCTGATAGACCAAGTGTGCTAAATAGTCAGTTCTACCCATCAATCAAGTGTATCAGTAACCATGTGTACAAGATTTGTTATCAGTTAAAATTAAGTAAGCTAGATCAAGTTCAATTAGACAAAAAGATAAAAGAGTGGACAAAAGAAGATGGTGACAGAAGATTCTTCTTGAGAATGTTTAAAGACAAACAAGAGAATACCAGCTATAAAGATCAGCTCTTGTATGTCCATCAAGAAAAATGGCAAAGAGATCTTTTGCTAAAGTATGGTGGGGAAATCTGTCTCCTAGATGCAACATATAAAACTACCAAATATGCTGTGCCCCTGTTCTTTTTGTGTGTGAAAACAAATAGTGGATTTGTTGTAGCAGGTAAACAAAGGTTCTGATGAATATTCATTGTGTACTTCCAGAAGATATCAATACCCTACTGTAGACCTCCCGAATTTCAAAATATCTTCAGTCTGTGGTAAGGGTATGGATATTTTCTGGAACTTTCGATACAAACCCAATGAAACTATGATTAATTATTATAGGATAATTGTTTGATCAAAATAAAAAATAAAAAAATAATAAAATGTATTCATCCCTTTCAATTATCTGTTCAGAGTTAATTGAATAGTTTAATATGATTTGTTGAAAACAATATTTGATACAAATATGCAATTAACTTTTTATTACTAATATTTACATGCCTCTCTCCTGTCATTTTTCATTTCATTGCTTATTTAATACCAAAAGTAAAAAAAAACATTTTCCAAAGTTAATAATATATGGTGCTTGAGAAGTTGAAATACACTGTAAACTGCCATTTGACATATTGATTCAGTACAATGCATTTTTTTTTATTGGACTATTGTAGGTGATTTTGTGGTACAAGAAGAGAAGATAGAAAATGTCAAGGAGGCTTTGGAAGTAATAAGAGAGTGGAACCCTGAATGGAAGCCAAAGTACTTTATGTGCGACTTTTCTGAAGTGGAGATTCAGGCAATTGAAAGTTGTAAGTATTTTACAAAAAAATAGCATTTGATATATGAAATGTTAATGCTTTCACATTGTAAAGCTGTGAAATAACTAGTATCTTACTATACAGAATGCTTTGCCTCAAATTAGAACCCCCCGCACACAAGCAGGCTGCTAATTTGTACACTCATTATACGCTTTCAGGTTTTAAAGATATCGATACCTTTGTATATTTGTGCGACTTTCACAGGGAGCAAGCGTGGGAAAGGTGGTGTAAAAAATCTGAAAATGGGCTAAATGCTGGAGAGAAAGAAGAAGTGCTTGGTCTTTTGAGGAGCATTGCAAGCTCAATTAAGGGTCCCTCAGGAAAAGAGAGCCAAAATGTTGATGAAGCCTTGAAACAACTAAGACGTAATGCCATTTACAACTCAAATGTCAAACTGCAAAGATGGATTGAGGGCACATGGTTATCATGCTATAAGAGATGGGTGTATGCTTACAGAGAGGAAAAGTACAACATTTGCCTCAATACCAACAATGGCGTTGAGTCCCAAAATAAACTTTTCAAAAAAATATACCTCCCTAGAGCAACAGGAAGATCTCTTAGTAGCATTGCAACAGTAATAGTTAATAACTATTTGCCAGATCAACACAGGCAATATATTATAAAAAATATCAAAATGAATGCTACCCACAAGCAATACAATGGAGATATTCCTGATTTTCTGCACGGAAGACCAAAAAAATTTATCAAACACTGTCTAACAAGAATCACTAATGCCAATGACTTGGAGGGACACGTAGTAACACAAGACCTACAAAAATTGATGTTTAAAGTACGTTCATCTAGTGGTCCACAAGAATACTCTGTTAATGTTTCCAAACCCCACTGTGACTGTTCAGACGGGAGAAGATACCGGCTTCCATGCAAACACATGTTCGCAATTTTCAAATGGGTTGAAGGTGTCAATTGGTATTCACTGCCAACACCATACATCAGTGCACCTCATATCTCTGCTGACAATTACTCAATCAGCCACTTTAGAAGACCTGTGGTTGCCACACAGACGAACTCTCAGCTGCAGGATTCCACATCATTCACTAAAGATTTAGGGCAGGATGACATCAGTGACGATGACATAGCACAGCTCCCTATAAAAACAAAAACATCCATCAAGTCATTAGCTATTAGAGCAAGAACAACCCTTAGAAGCCTGCAAGATTTAACTTATCTGACAAAAGACAAAGACGTATTACAAAGAGTGATAAATACAGCTTCTAGGCTCGAAAAAGAAATTAAAGGGACAATCCCTGATGAATCAGGATTGTTGATTGGCTCAAGTCCCCCAAAAATAAAGAAAAAAGTGGTGAAAACGAGTAGAAAAAGAAAACATGCGGTAACTGGACTTGACAAAATTGGAACATTGAAAAATTACCAGCCTCCATCTAAAAAACAGCATCACTGGCGGCATAGGAACAGAGTTGGCAAGAAAGCTGACATGTTGAGGAAGACCTATAAGGTAGAGGTCAGCATTGATAGCCCTGATATTATTCCACAAACAGATGACCATTCTGATGATGAATACTTATTCACATCCATTTTTGATGATTCATCCACTACTGCTGCACCAACAAGTTCTACCACATCAGTAATAACCTCTTCAACTACAGCATCACCAACAACCTGCTCCTCTGCCACATCACCAACAACCTCTTCAACAACAGCATCACCAACAACCTGCTCCTCTGCCGCATCACCATTAACCTCTTCAACCACAGCATCACCAACAACCTTTTCAACAACAGCATTGCCAACAACCTGTTCCTCTGCCGCATCACCAACAACCTCTTCAACTACCGCATCACCAACAACCTCTTCAACAACAGCATCACCAACAACCTCTTCGACTGGAACAATGCCATCAACCTGTTCAAGACCATCACCCACATCTGATTCTGATGATGAATTAACTATGCTATCCATATATCCCACTACTTCAAACTGGATAAAAAAATATACAGGTCTGATTAACAAAACAGAGTTAAAGTGCCTGAGAGAAGGAGAAAAACTGAATGACCTAATCATTGATGCTTCACTAATAATAATAATAATAATAATAATAAATATATTTATATAGCGCACATTTCCGTGAGTTCAATGGCGCTTTACAAAAAGTAGTAAAAACGAAATGGTTAAAAAAAAAATTAAAACTATGTAAAAATATATAATGAAAATATAAATATATATAAAATATAGCTATAAAAAGAAATAATTAATAAAATGTAAAATTGCATTGAGAATAAAATTGTAGAAATATTTGATAAATAATACTATGGATTTAGTCATTTTAGTTCATAAGCATTTTTGAAGAGTAATGTTTTGATTTTTCTTTTGAAAATGTCTACAGTTTTAATTGTTTTTATATCTTCGGGAAGCTTATTCCATAACCTAGCTGCAGCTGACCCAAAGCTGCGATCCCCATACGATTTCAGATTTGTTTTTGGCACTACAAGTAAGTTCTTTGACGATGATCGAAGTTGTCTGGATGGAATGTACTGTTGTAACAAATCTGTAAGATATTGAGGAGCCATGTTGTTGATTGATTTATATGTAAGTAGTAGTAATTTATATGTAATTCTTTCTTTAACAGGGAGCCAATGTAGATCTTGGAGAATTGGGGTGATATGTTCTGTTCGTTTTGTCTTTGTCACTAGTCGTGCCGCACTGTTTTGAACATATTGTAATTTATCAATCAAATAATTTGGTAGGCCATGTAAAAGGCATTACAGTAATCTAGTTTTGATGAGATGAATGCATGTACTAGGGTCTCTGTGTTCTCTTGAGATAAGGAATTTCGTATTCTAGCTATGTTTCTTAGGTGATAGAATGCAGATTTGCAGGTGTTTTTTACATGTTTTTCCATAGTTAAGTTTTTGTCAAATGTAACTCCAATGTTTCTTGCATAGTGTGAAGTTTTTACATATTCATCCGAGACTCGGATACCATCGAGTTCACAGGGGGGTTTAAATTTTGATCCAATTACTAGTAGTTCTGTTTTCTCTCTGTTTAGCTTTAGTTGGTTTCTTGACATCCACTCGTCAATCTCTTTAACGCAGGCTTCTACTACGGAAACTGAAACAGTCTGGTCTTCAGGTGTAAAGGAACAGTATATCTGTGTATCATCCGCATAGAAATGGCTCGACAAGCCGTGACGTCTTACAATATCACCAAGTGGTGAAGTGTACATGAGATATAAAACTGGACCTAGAACCGACCATTGAGGGACACCGCAACTAAGTGTTGTCCTTGAAGATAAGAAATTGTCTATTTTTACCCTCTGTTGGCGATGGTCAAGGTATGAGCCAAACCATTGCAGTGCTTTACCTGTGATACCAAAACGTTTAAACATTCGAGATAGAAGAATGTTGTGATCGACAGTGTCGAATGCTGCGGAGAGATCAAGCAATAAGAGGATGACGAAGCATTTGTTATCAATGGCATGGATGATGTCATTATGCACCTTCACAAGAGCTGTTTCAGTACTGTGGTAGCGTTTATATGCAGATTGAAGACTCTCCTCTAAGTTGTTGTACTCCATGTGTTCTTTTAGTTGAAAAAGGACAGCCTTCTCAATCATCTTTGACACGAACTTAATATTCGAGATTGGTCTGAAATTCGAGTACTCTCCAGGGTCTAAGGAATCCTTTTTTAGCTTTGGGTTAATTACAGCTTCTTTTAGACTGCTAGGCATCGTGGCTGTTTCCAGAGAGGTGTTAATAATCCTGGTGAGCACTGGTAATAGAATGTCCACACAGCTTTTCATGATAAAGGCAGGTATAGGATCGAGTATGCATGACTTTATATTGGACCTGTTTAAAAGTGTCTTAACTTGGTCTTGAGACATCTCTTTAAAATCTGTAAGTTTTTCTCTGATAAGTCTTTCTTGTACTACGCTAGGTACTGCTATGTCTTGTTTACAGATATCTTTGCGTATGTTATCTATCTTGTCACGAAAAAAGTTTGCAAAGTTCTCTGCTAATAATTCAGGAGAAGAAGTAGCTGGATATCGCTGTTCACTTTTGCGATGTAGAAGTGTGTCGACAGTTTTGAATAACACTTTTTGGTTACCTTTGTTTTCACTTATGATAGTAGAGTAGTAATTTTCTTTTTCACTTTTGATGAGAGAATTTACGAGTTTACATTGATCTTTATAGAGTTGTCTGTCTATTTCTAATCGCGATTTACGCCATCTTCTTTCCAGTTTTCTACGCTTTCGTTTTTCTTCGTCGATTTTGCTGTTGTACCATGGAGCAGATGGTCTCACTGTAATTGTTTTTCTCTTTGCCGGTGCATGAATATCAATAATCCGACAGAGCTCTTTCTCATAATTTGTCACCAGTGAGGATAGATCACTTATATCAACTTGAGATTTAACGTATTCTTTGATGTCTTTGTGTAAATCACTTTGGTTTTCGGGAAGAATCTTCCGGAAAATAATTTCTTTACGTTTGTAGGAAGGCTTTACTATCTTTAAATTGCAATGTATAGCAAGATGGTCTGAGAGCATGGGGTCTCTAACTTTAACATTGTCGACCAGGTCGTCGCCGGATCTTGTAATAATTGCATCTAGTGTATGTCCCTTGTTGTGAGTAGGTCTGTTAACATGTTGTACAAGGTTAAATACTTCTAAGATGGTTATGAAGAGTAAGTCAAGTGAATACAAATTTGTCTATTCCAATCATTGATAATAGTTTTTGTAAAGAGCAGCAAGCTATATGTAATTGTCAGTGACTAAACATTTATTTATCATTATCATAATAATATGAATCCTTATATAGCACTAAATCAAATTGCTTAGCACTTAAAATGACACAAAAAAATAAGTATATCATTATTAATTGTTAGTAAAATAATACTAAGGCACATTTTCAGTTCTTTTTTTATAAGTCCTTGAAGTTTATTTGGTAATTTGTTCCATAGTCATGCTGCAGAACCAGAGAAAGCTCTTTTTCCAAAAGTTTAAGTTTTATATTTAGTTAAATTATAAACCATAATAACATGTCTACTGATTAATAATATTAATTAATTGGTAAATTGTCTTCATTTTACAGTTATATAATGTTTGAAAGATGCAAGATTTCAGACCCATTCCATGCAATGTGTTGTTTATTCTACACAAGTATTTCAAACCGTGTTAAGAATATTGCAGCAAAAGGCCAACCAGCAATACTTAAAAGCAAAACAGACAGGTATGGATCATCAAATGTGAAAAGATTATGTTAGCTTATCAATAAAGGTTCTTCATTCATTTAACAATACAGGGAAATCTGGGAGTCATCCAAGGGATATACAAACAAAGTCAACTTGGTATCTATGAAACATATATTCATTCCAGCCAATGTGGGGTAATTGAGATTCCATTTATTACACTTTATATTTTGGCAAGTCTTTGGTATATAGATTTGCTTGATGTTCAGGTACAAAAAGTTTGAAACCTTTATTTATTTATTCATAGGGACCACTGGATTCTTTTCATTCTGCAGGATATAGGAAATGTTGATTCACATACAAGGTACACACAAGTAGTCTAGAGAAAAATTTATTTGCCATCATGCACTTATGTTGAAAAGAATTTATTAGTGTAAAGTTTGATTTACTCATCACTACTGGAAAGCAAACACTACAATTTGTGTGCAATACTTTGCAGTATTTATAGTGCTACAAAGTAGTTGTCAAACAATAGAAAATAATTAGCATGATTTGGAACTTATTCACTCACTGCCATTTATGTTGCACATGTTTAGTGTTTACTCTCTAGTTGTACTCAGAATCAGCATTTCCTTTTTGAACCCAACTAGACCTGCTATTATCGTTATGGACTCCATGAACCAGTTAAGAGGTCATTCCCCTCAAGTGAGACAATTCAGGAATCACGCAGTAAAATGCATCAAAGGGTATGTATAAACACCACCCCAGGTTAATATTAACTTTTTTTATAAAATGCTGCATGGTAATCAAATAAATGAAAGAACAATTAAATTAATCAATTAACCTTGGTTAACAAGTATCATTACATAGTGAATTCCACCATTTTTGTTACAAATTGATTGATAAAATCTGTCTGGTGATAATTTATTTTTTGATGCTGTAGCAGTAGGTTTTTACATGAAATTATCTTCCTTCAAATACACAGATTTTTAAAAGAAGAGTGGAAAGTAAAGTACAATGTGGAAAAAGATTTCTCTACACTACCTGTTGTTTATCCACTGGTAAGTAACTTAGATGAAACAAGAGCCATACAGGCTTTACGCTCTGGCCTTTTGTGAAATTAAAGTCGCACTAAGAGCGCATGTGTTTACTCCCAAATTGAATAAGGTAGTTCACAACACCGTTTTGATAGTTTTGATTGTGAAATAAAAATAACCATTCAAGTTTTGTTAACCTGTTTTCAAGCTTTGTCTTTCCTGGTTTTTGCTCGCTCGAAAAGTTTTCATCAATTGTTGCTTACATTAGGGGAGGGGAGGGGGTACTCTACATTTACTATACAGGTGGATATGTTCTGCCCTATAGCAAGGCCGTAACCAAGGGGAGGGCACAGGGTGTACATGCACAACCCCCCCCCCCCCTCCCCCCAGGAAAAGTAAAAGGTCCGCTCAAAACTATAATTTATTTATAAAACCCGCGTGAAAGACCACTGTGAAAAGACCAAAACAAAGTGTAATGGGTTGCAATATGGTGTAATAATCACCGAAAATACATAGAGTAATTCCAAAGGACTGCTGTAAAGCGCATTGTAATATGGGTTTTTGAAAATGACTAAAGTGGTAATTAAAAAAGTATACTAAACCCCCATCAATGGTTCAGGTTTTTTATGTGCACCCCCCTGTAAACGGTCTGGTTACCGCCCTGCATAGGGTATGATTTTTCGGATATTAGGTCTGTAATAGTAGGGTGGCAATTTTGTCTGTGATAAAGGGTCTGTTTTTTACTTATATTTGCAAGAAACTGTTTAGCAGTTAGAGTGCAAATAATAAATTGAACTATTATTAGAATTCAACGTCTGTATTGTTTTCTATAGTTCATAGTACTATTTTAACAATAAGAGGTAATATTGTGGATATTATTTGCACTCTAGAGTGCAAACACTAAATGAGTGCAACAGTTGTCACTATTTAGACTGTACTAAAAAGCATTAATTAAACAAAAGAAAACAATACAATTAGCATGAAAATACACTACTAAATGCTTGAGTGCACGCACTAAAAGTGTGCAACAGTTGTCACTATTTAGCAGTAAGTAGCACTAATTAAACAAAAGAAGACAATAGAATTAGCATAAAATAGCACTATTTAGTGGTGGGTATGTTGCACACTTTTAGTGCGTGCACTCTGTTTAGAAGTAAATAGCACTAATTAAACAAAAGAAGACAATAGAATTAGCATAAAATAGCACTATTTAGTGGTGGGTATGTTGCACACTTTTAGTGCGTGCACTCTATTTAGAAGTAAATAGCACTAATTAAACAAAAGAAAACAATAGAATTAGCATAAAATAGCACTATTTAGTGGTGGTTATGTTGCACACTTTTAGTGTGTGCACTCTATTTAGTAGAAAATAGCACTAATTAAACAAAAGAAAACAATAGAATTAGCATAAAATAGCACTATTTTGTGGTGGTTATGTTGCACACTTTTAGTGTGTGCACTCTATTTAGTAGAAAATAGCACTAATTAAACAAAAGAAAACAATAGAATTAGTATAAAATAGCACTATTTAGCGGTATTTATGGTGCACACTTTAAGTGCGTGCACTCTATTTAGAAGTAAATAGCACTAATTAAACAAAAGAAGACAATAGAATTAGCATAAAATAGCACTATTTAGCGGTATTTATGTTGCACACTTTTAGTGTGTGCACTCTATTTAGTAGAAAATAGCACTAATTAAACAAAAGAAGACAATAGAATTAGCATAAAATAGCACTATTTAGTGGTGGTTATGTTGCACACTTTTAGTGTGTGCACTCTATTTGTTGCACACTTGTAGTGAGTGCACTATATCAGTACAATATAAAATTAATAGTAATTATGTTTTTAATATCATGAATTCAATTCACATTCACACAGTTTTAACCATTGCTTTATTATGGATTAAACTAAATAATCTTTTGTGAGTTTGTATGATTATCTAAAAGTAACAATGTTTTTCAAATCAAAGTCATTGCAAATAAAAACAATAATTATATATATGACATAACAGGTTTTTGAAGTAATTTTGAATTAAAATCAGAAATGTATTTAGTGTTTATGGTGCTGGGATTGGATAGCATGGGACAGTGATTCCTCAATTCATTATGATGCGAGGGTGATTGCAATTTCAGACATCCATGAAATAGGCAGTTAGTAAAATAGTGGTAAATAAATTATGCCTATTTAGTAGTAATTAGAGTGCAAACACTAATGTGTGCAACAGTTGTCACTACTGATTTAGTAGTACAAAACACTAATTCAACAAAACAAAACAATATAATTAGCAAAAAATAGCACTTTTTATTTAGTGGTATTTATGTTGCACACTTTTAGTGCATGCACTCTAGTATCATGCTAAATATGTGACATGGTTCTTTTTTGTGATATATGCTGTTTACCCATTCCTAATTTCTTAATAGCTAAATGACAGAAATAAGTACTTCCAGAAATTGATTTTGGAAAGTTCACCAGTTATATTTTTGAGATGCAGAGGGCTGACCAATGTGTTGAGTACCTAAAGTTGAAAAATAAATATTATATTTCTTTCAAAATATTTATCAACTAGTCTGTTTTTCTCCAAAGAAATAACAGTGCATTGAAATTTAGCAATGTGACATCTAATAATTATATATTTAATATTTTTCTGGATTTTAGATGTTACAACAATCCAAAAACCTTTCAAATCTATGATCATGTGTTAATAAAACATTTTCAACATGGAAAATTCATGCCACTGCAGATGGAAAACACTCTCAAAGCATAATATTAAAATAACTACTTTCACAACAGCCATAATACCTACCTACATTTGATACCACTATTGTTCAATGATCATTGTCGCTAGGCTATGCTGACAATCCCTCCATCTGTATAAAGGTTATTTGTGCAATTATGCATGCCTAAGTAACAAGAAAAATAATCAATATCAGCACACTTTTAAACAAGGGCCAACTTGAAGACAATGATGAAGAACATGGAGATGATAACAATGGTGACACTGATGACTAAGATGATGATGATGACAATCTGGGCACCAAAAACTACTACTCGTTTGAGCGATTCGAATCTAATCTCGTGGCACGTTTTCATGAGCGTATTATTATTGAACAATAACATAACTAATTTGTACATATTTAGCGGAAAAGTTATCCATTTAACCGGCTCGAATAAAGTTTTATGATTATTTATCAAATGAATTAAAATTCGTTTAAATGCAAATGTCTATCAAAATAATCGGTAGAATCATTCATTATTGACTGACAATTATTCTTGTGATGCTGATAATTTTGGTTTTGATGATAGCCGCAGACGAGTCAGTTTGTTGTCGATCACTTTTGCTGATATTATATCATACTAGATATAGTTCTTGTATTTTGTAACAATATTTATTGCTATCACATTTTATTGTATAACTTTATTGCCCAAAATAGAAATAGCGTTCGACAAATTTAAACGTCAATAAACAGTTGGTTTTAATAAGGTTATGGAGTCAAAGCTTAGGAACAATAGATGAAGCTTTAAAAATTCCACGTTATATATGATTTCAAGTCGAGATTCCCGGCGTAGTTACACCAAGTCGAATATTTATCGCGTCACAACCAAAAGAAACCAGAAAATCAGCTATAAAACCGATTTTACTCTCCAAAACTTTTAAATTAAAACAAGGATATAGAGCAGTAATAAGGATTCAGCTGTTTAGCTGATAGTGAGCTGTTTAAGCAGGGAAAAATACTCTTACGTACCTGATATGAACTTCCCCTCTGTTGGAATCGCATTGGACTCGACCAGGATGCAGGGACACGGGTGAAAAACGCACTGCGCACACTCGGAAAATGGTGTTGTCATTGTCGGGAACGCGCGGGTTTCTAATATTTCCTCCTAAAATACAATGTTTACCAATAAAAAAAATCACTTGAAAAATTATAATAAAATTAAAAAAAGTGTGAAGGTCAAGTGTGAAGGGCCATGTCTTCATGAAAATTGTTTCACTCAGTCGTAAAAGGACGGCCTTGCAGGAGAGTCCGTACAAAAGTACATAAAAAACCTATTGCCGTAACTTTGTTTTCTTGACGAAACTCATCATAGCTGCCTATAAATGAAAACTATAAACTGTGTAAATATGATCAAAATCTTTTCAGTATTCGCGACGTTTTTAAGACTTTTCGAAAAAAAATATGTCGGCTTTTTTTCGTGAATCAAAATATTAAGAAACCGAGCGTTCCCGAGAATGACAACACCATTTTCCGAGTGTGCGCATTGCGTTTTTCACCTGTGTCGGGAATGACAACACCATTTTCCGAGTGTGCGCAGTGCGTTTTTCACCCGTGTCGGATGCAGGACCAATTCCATGTGCTTTTAACGACCGGCTTCCGAAATATGCACGAACCCGACGTCGCAGAGTTAATTAGTTTTCGGGCTATTAAAATCAGCCAGCAATCGCCAGCAATATGCAAATGCACTTTACACGAGTAGCTATCGACTGACTTATCTTCTCTACGATTGGATACTTCTTATAACCGAGAGCTTTCCGGCCCGTTTGTGGTAATCCCGAAGCGTGTTTGCAATTTATAGCTCTTGGCCCTGCGGGCCAGAGCAATAATGCGCTTTGAACTATGTCTTGAGTATTGAGTCACCACATCAGAAATTTCTTACTATCTTTATTTTAGGGACAGCTTTCGTATGAGTGGGAAACGATACAGCTACAATACAGTACATAATTTGAATGTTTTCATAGAAACTATTACTATTATACGATACAGTTAGCACTGTTTCCCACTCATGCAAAAATGACTCTATTAGCGGTAGTAGCACCCTATTCATTACCACATTTGACTCAATAATTATGTGAACTCATTATTTTATATCACTGTCACTCGTTGGTGTATTTGCCAAGACATTCAAAATGAGAAATCCTGTATTTTCCTAAAACATGACTGTATGACAATTTAATACACCATGCCTACTTACTTCACAAAATACTGAACTTAAAGGATCTAAAATCTTTGCTAAAACTTGATTTTTATTTAACTATTATTTGTCGCAAGTCATTACATTGTAATTAAATTAATATTTGGTTATACAGAAATCCTGGCTGCTGATAATTTTACATATTTCTTAAAATCTATTTATTCTCCCGTCTACATTTTCTAGGTACCACAACAACCCAATGGAGTGGATTGTGGAGTATATGTGCTGAAATTTTTTGAAGCTTTTCTTATGGTACTCTGAAATTTTATAATAGAATTTATAAGTGACAATAAAACCTGATGAATAATAATACACAAAATTGCACTTATATATGATACACCATTCATATAAATTAATCAAGAAAATTCCATCACTAACTGTGCTTCTTTAATCTTAACAATAATTAAAAATGTTTTTTTGATGTTTATAGGAGCCACAAAAGCTGTCATTGATGAATTCTTTCAGTCATACTGATGTCATGGAATTGAGACAAGAATTACTTGCCACTTTATCATCCCTGTTTATCTAATTATATAAAGTCTGGTATATTAATATATGTATTGTATATACGGCCATAGTATATTGTAAATATCAAGATTACATGAACTGCATGCTACATGTTTGCCATAGTATATTGTAAATATCAAGATTACATGAACTGCATGCTACATGTTTGCTATAGTATATTGTAAATATCAAGATTACATGAACTGCATGCTACATGTTTGCCATAGTATATTGTAAATATCAAGATTACATGAACTGCATGCTACATGTTTGCTATAGTATATTGTAAATATCAAGATTACATGAACTGCATGCTACATGTTTGCCATAGTATAAACCTATTCCAAACTAAAATGGGTTTTTCCAATTTGGAAAATCTCGCGAGAATCTAGCATTTTTCACTGAAAATGTGATGTTTTTTCGACAAAATTGAGATAATTTCACCAAATTTACCATTTTTCAGTGAAAATTTACCGTTTCTCGCGGAATGTTATCGAAAATGGCATGATCGAAAATTCCACGTATTTGTTGGAACGCCAAAAAATCTCGCCAGAATATGCCAAATTTCAATGAATTCTGAAAAATGTTACTAAAGTGCTGTTGAATAAGACTAAATATCACGGAATGCAAAAATTAGTCCTCTCATTTTTTAAGTATTTCACTAAATTTCTATTTTTTTCGATAAAAGTAGCAGAAATTCTACAACTTTTACAATTTTTGTATAAAATCAGCTATTCTTCTCTGCAGATTTATTTATTTCGTGAAAATGTACGATTTTTGACAAGAAATTTTATGCAGAAATTCTGCATAAACTATTTTCAGTGAAATCTCACGTTTTTTAGCGAGACATAACATGCAGAAATTCTGCATTGACTGTTTTCAGTGAATTCTCACGTTTTTTAGCGAGACATAACATGCAGAAATTCTGCATTGACTGTTTTCAGTGAAAGCTCAAGTTTTTAACGAGACATAACATGCAGAAATTCTGCATTGACTGTTTTCAGTGAAATCTCACGTTTTTTAGCGAGACATAACATGCAGAAATTCTGCATTGACTGTTTTCAGTGAAATCTCACGTTTTTTAACGAGACATAAGATGCAGAAATTCTGCATTGACTGTTTTCAGTGAAATCTCACGTTTTTTAACGAGACATAGCATGCAGAAATTCTGCATTGACTGTTTTGTAAAAAGACCCGAAAACGTATGGTTTTCAGACATAAACAAACGTTATTTGAACATGGTAATTGAAATTTTAACAATTGAGCTCTACTGATTTAGAAAAAGAGAAATACATTTAAAGACAAAATTTCAGAGCATTTTTGAAATTGCCCTAATTCACTATGACGTCATTGCTTGTTTACTTGGGGATGGAATCTCCAAATTCAATAGAAAATTCAACAAAATTTGCAACTAGCAAAACAGTTTCATCTAAAGTGACCTGGTTTTCAGGTATAGTTTGTGGTTATATGTGCTTGATACTATTCACACACTTTGGTGAATTTGATGTGAACCCTATCCGACGACCATGATCCTTTGAGTGTAAACAATCGATTGTTGAGGATTGTTCTGATGTGACATCATAATGAATTACGGCAATTAGTTATGTCTTCAAAGTGGTAAAGGTTTTTTTAAAAAAAATTAAAGCAGTAAAATCTTGTTTCCAGCTAGAGGTTTTCTTGTAGTGGTTTTGCTATGAAATATCATGAAGACAAAATAAACAAACAATCAAATACGAAAAGAAAGCACCTGGAACCAAGATATTCAGTGTATGAATTTAAAACCTAAAGGCCGGCACACACTAGGCGACAAGTCGCAGCGACTTGTCCCCGCGACATGTCGCCTCAGTATGCACTGGTTCAGCAATTCCAACCGGTTGAATTTCATTTGGCAAGTCGCAGCAACAAAATTCTGTCGCGGCGACAACAATTTTCGCCAATAAATGTTAGTACACACGGGAGGAAATTGTCGCTGCGACATGTCGAGTGGACAAGTCGCTGCGACTTGTCGCCTAGTGTGTACCGGCCTTAAAAGTAGATTCTTCTATTCTGAGCTGACTTGAATGATGATGGCATATGCCTTAGAAGTAGACCTATTGACAAAAATAATATTTAAGATTTAGATACGACAAAAACAGCAATTCAATGTTTAATATTAAAGTTTCAAGTTTATTTCGCTCTTAGATTGCAAACACTAAATGTGTGCAACAGTTGTCACTATTTAGTGTTAAATAGCACTAATTGAACAAGCGAATTATCACAAAATAACACTATTTAGTGGTATTTATGTTGCATACTTTTGAGTCGCCCTAAATGTCGTGGGTCGTGGGTCGTGGGTAAAAAGTCGTGGGTCGTGGGTAAAGTCGTGGGTAAAAAAAATCATGAAAATTGTAAAAAAACGAAATAAAGAATAAATAGATAAATTAAACAAAGATATAACAAGCAAAATAATATGATTATAGGTAGACTTGCGACAAGTCGGACTCTCTCTTTGGATACTATAAACGAACGCAAAGCGTTTTTTTTTTTTAGCTCGAAGTGCAAAAAAAAAAAGCGACCGCGGAGCGAAAGAGTCCTTGTGCGGCCGTATTATAGGCCGTATGTAATAATATTTACTGACTAGCGTAGTATTAAGAAATAAATAAAAGTGTAAACTTAAAGAAATTTTTTAAAGTTAAATTTTGTAGTTCGTGCTCTTCCTATAATAAGAGTTTATATTAACCAGGAGGTCAGACTTTGTCACAGGAAATGACTCTATGCAATCCCATAGTATGAATACATAGATATTTGATAGAACTATTTAATACAATGAAGGGTTTTATAGGTGATTGTATTGTACTGTACAATTCCATTTACAACAACATGTAGTATTGGGTAGAACTATTAAATACCACATTGAATTAGATATTGTATTTGATAGTTATATTCAATCCCCTGTCAAATACAACATTCGGATTTGACAGTGTAACGCAATACAACATGGGATTGGGCATGGTATTAGACAGAACTATACAACCCCTATACAAACCCATGCATGTGATTGCATAGTCAATACAATACAACATGGGATTGGACATGGTATTAGACAGAACTATACAATACAACATGGGATTGGGCATGGTATTAGACAGAACTATACAACCCCTATACAAACCCATACATATGATTGCATAGTCAATACAATACAACATGGGATTGGACATGGTATTAGACAGAACTATACAAAACCTATACAAACCCTTGCATGTGATTGCATAGTCAATACAATACAACATGGGATTGGACATGGTATTAGACAGAACTATACAATACAACATGGGATTGGGCATGCTATTAGACAGAACTATACAACCCCTATACAAACCCATGCATATGATTGCATAGTCAATACAATACAACATGGGATTGGACATGGTATTAGACAGAACTATACAACCCCTATACAAACCCATGCATATGATTGCATAGTCAATACAATACAACATGGGATTGGACATGGTATTAGACAGAACTATACAAAACCTATACAAACCCATGCATGTGATTGCATAGTCAATACAATACAACATGGGATTGGACATGGTATTAGACAGAACTATACAATACAACATGGGATTGGGCATGGTATTAGACAGAACTATACAACCCCTATACAAACCCATGCATATGATTGCATAGTCAATACAATACAACATGGGATTGGACATGGTATTAGACAGAACTATACAAAACCTATACAAACCCTTGCATGTGATTGCATAGTCAATACAATACAACATGGGATTGGACATGGTATTAGACAGAACTATACAATACAACATGGGATTGGACATGGTATTAGACAGAACTATACAAAACCTATACAAACCCATACATGTGATTGCATAGTCAATACAATACAACATGGGATTGGACATGGTATTAGACAGAACTATACAATACAACATGGGATTGGACATGGTATTAGACAGAACTATACAACACCTATATAAACCCATGTATGTGATTGCATAGTCAATACAATACAACATGGGATTGGACATGGTATTAGACAGAACTATACAATACAACATGGGATTGGACATGGTATTAGACAGAATCCCACATCTCAATCGAAAATCGCGCGCTGATTGGCTATCGAGGAGATGAATTCAGCGTGGAATTCACCGTTACACAGGTAGCCCGTACGCTTTTCATTTCACACCTAGAAAAAAAAAAACTTTCGATTGAGATATGGGATTCAAGAAAAATTCAATTCCTGACTCGTGAATTCCACATTGAATTTCACTCGAAAAAACGATATCGCACTCATCGCTTCGCGATTCGTGCGATATCGTTTTTCTCGTGAAATTCAATGTGGAATTCCCTCGTCATCTATTAAATTTTCCTATAGAACTATACAAAACCTATACAAACCCATACATGTGATTGCATAGTCAATACAATACAACATGGGATTGGACATGGTATTAGACAGAACTATACAACCCCTATACAAACCCATGTATGTGATTGCATAGTCAATACAATACAACATGGGATTGGACATGGTATTAGACAGAACTATACAATACAACATGGGATTGGACATGGTATTAGACAGAACTATACAACACCTATATAAACCCATGTATGTGATTGCATAGTCAATACAATACAACATGGGATTGGACATGGTATTAGACAGAACTATACAAAACCTATACAAACCCATGCATGTGATTGCATAGTCAATACAATACAACATGGGATTGGACATGGTATTAGACAGAACTATACAACCCCTATACAAACCCATGCATATGATTGCATAGTCAATACAATACAACATGGGATTGGACATGGTATTAGACAGAACTATACAAAACCTATACAAACCCATGCATGTGATTGCATAGTCAATACAATACAACATGGGATTGGACATGGTATTAGACAGAACTATACAATACAACATGGGATTGGGCATGGTATTAGACAGAACTATACAACCCCTATACAAACCCATGCATATGATTGCATAGTCAATACAATACAACATGGGATTGGACATGGTATTAGACAGAACTATACAAAACCTATACAAACCCTTGCATGTGATTGCATAGTCAATACAATACAACATGGGATTGGACATGGTATTAAACAGAACTATACAATACAACATGGGATTGGACATGGTATTAGACAGAACTATACAAAACCTATACAAACCCATACATGTGATTGCATAGTCAATACAATACAACATGGGATTGGACATGGTATTAGACAGAACTATACAATACAACATGGGATTGGACATGGTATTAGACAGAACTATACAACACCTATATAAACCCATGTATGTGATTGCATAGTCAATACAATACAACATGGGATTGGACATGGTATTAGACAGAACTATACAATACAACATGGGATTGGACATGGTATTAGACAGAATCCCACATCTCAATCGAAAATCGCGCGCTGATTGGCTATCGAGGAGATGAATTCAGCGTGGAATTCACCGTTACACAGGTAGCCCGTACGCTTTTCATTTCACACCTAGAAAAAAAAAAACTTTCGATTGAGATATGGGATTCAAGAAAAATTCAATTCCTGACTCGTGAATTCCACATTGAATTTCACTCGAAAAAACGATATCGCACTCATCGCTTCGCGATTCGTGCGATATCGTTTTTCTCGTGAAATTCAATGTGGAATTCCCTCGTCATCTATTAAATTTTCCTATAGAACTATACAAAACCTATACAAACCCATACATGTGATTGCATAGTCAATACAATACAACATGGGATTGGACATGGTATTAGACAGAACTATACAACCCCTATACAAACCCATGTATGTGATTGCATAGTCAATACAATACAACATGGGATTGGACATGGTATTAGACAGAACTATACAATACAACATGGGATTGGACATGGTATTAGACAGAACTATACAACACCTATATAAACCCATGTATGTGATTGCATAGTCAATACAATACAACATGGGATTGGACATGGTATTAGACAGAACTATACAAAACCTATACAAACCCATGCATGTGATTGCATAGTCAATACAATACAACATGGGATTGGACATGGTATTAGACAGAACTATACAACACCTATATAAACCCATGTATGTGATTGCATAGTCAATACAATACAACATGGGATTGGACATGGTATTAGACAGAACTATACAAAACCTATACAAACCCATGCATATGATTGCATAGTCAATACAATACAACATGGGATTGGACATGGTATTAGACAGAACTATACAAAACCTATACAAACCCATGCATATGATTGCATAGTCAATACAATACAACATGGGATTGGACATGGTATTAGACAGAACTATACAAAACCTATACAAACCCATGCATGTGATTGCATAGTCAATACAATACAACATGGGATTGGACATGGTATTAGACAGAACTATACTACACCTATACAAACCCATGCATGTGATTGCATAGTCAATACAATACAACATGGGATTAGACATGGTATTAGACAGAACTATACTACACCTATATAAAACTCATGTATGTGATTGCATTAAGCAATAAAGGATGGATTTCCATGTTTTATAGGTGAAATAATGCACGAACACGAAAAATGCTTAAGAAAATCACGAGCGTTAGCGAGAAAGTGCACATCTCACAATCAGCCTTCTAACATTGACTTTGTGCTGACAATCAAAATATTTATTTTAACCGTGAAAATTAAACCCGTGTTTTTTTCTCCAATGCCATTGTTCCGAATTGTAAACCCCCCTCCCCCCCCCCTTTCCCCACCCACCTACGGAGGGGACTCCTATATATTGGAGAGTGGGGATGCTCAACCTACCTTTTAGGGGTCAAAATCGGAGAGCTGGAAACTTTTAGGCTCTCTGAGAGGTTTTCAGACTCTTAGAATTACCCTGATACCTTTTAGAGGAAATAATCATGTATTGCCACGCCCTTCTGAACAGATCAGAACTTTCGCGCGAGAAGCCATTCCAATTCTAACAAATTCGCGTTAATAAAACTCATTAAGTATTACCTATCATTTTAAAATTATTTAAAAAAATCATCACAACGCCAACATTAGTATGAAAACGGCAACAGTGATAAAAGTTTTGAAGTAAAAAATGTATCAGCTACCAAAACACAACAATTGTAAAATTCAGTTTCAAGTTTTTTTTTGTTCGAAAAAGATCACGCTATGTCCGGTGTTTGACCACACGTTATTTTAAGCCCTATATACAATAGTTTGCAAGAGCGTTGTAGTATACATTTATACCAATATCTAATGACGATGCAAAAGGCAACCGAAACGCTTTTTAATCTGAAATATATTTTGACATTCATTGAATGAAGTATACAAGAAATTGAATAAATGCGAGTTTTCTGTTTTACATATCATTAAATACAATGAACATATAAAGTATAAATGTATACAACGTTCTTACAAACGAGTGTACATAACAGAAATAAAAGACTTTGCATTTTCCCGCTGAAACAGGTCATGTGACTTCTAGTCCCAGTCTTTCATGAGCATAATTTTTCATCACGTGATTACAGCATCCAATCGCTGGACTTCTCAAGTTGCCCGCTCATTTCAACGTTCGTTACAATTTGTTACTTGCATTTGTTCAAAGCTTTGTTCCTCGCCGTTGTTCTTTTGATATTAGTTCTTTGTTCTACAAGTTTTTAAACAATTTAATCGCTATCGTTTTCTTATGTGGGTTCTGGTCGAATGGATTGAAGAAGATCACAGAGTGAGTGTTCTTGAAGTCAAGGAAATCATAGCAGGAAAGTTCGGTAGATGTCGCCATTATAAATGAACGATGAAACGGAAAATATTTACAAGGCGAAAATCATTTCTGCTCACAGTAAGTAACTTCACTTGAATTAACTCATTTAAATTATTGGTTTTTAATTATGTAAAGCCACCATTTAGAGTCTAATCAAGAAATTACTGTGCTTTTACTGAAAAACTGCTGAATATTTTAACCCGGTTCACACGAGCGATTTTTGCAGCGATTTTCACGGCGATTTCTACTGGGATTTTCACCGTAAAGCAATCTAGGAAGAAACAGGATGCTCAAGTGATTGAGTAATGATAGTTTGTGATTAATATTTATATGTACAGTTTAATGAAAAGCTCATAAAGTATTCTGCACATAATCTGAAAATCCCGTTAAAATAGGCGCGAAAATCGCTCGTGTGAACGGGGGTGTCAATATTGTTTTTCTGCAAATGGAGACCTGACCAACTTCCCCATTATTTCTTATTTGTAATTTTTATTTTAACATACATTGCTATAGTTCCTTATTGTATGTTTTTCTATTCAGAAGTAATGAAGACAAAATTTCAAGTGGATAAGGAACATTGAAAGGTAGCTAGGCCAATTTGTATAAAATATTTTGATTATAACTGACATTTTAATTGTCCCTGTTTTATGATCTTTTATCGATTTTTGAAAGTTTAAATATATATCAGTCCCAAGTTGAGTCTCAAGTTTGCGATGATAGCATGTGAAAAAATATTGGCATCATCTTTCAGCATGATTTTGCTCAAATTTTCTTGTTTTTGATCTGATTTAAAATCTTAAAGATGTCTTTTTCTAGCATAGATCATACAACTGACTGCATGAAAACTGAGAAACAAATGATATATTTTATTGTCCTATAATTTAAAAAAAAATGATTTGTTTTCATGCATACTTACCTCTACTGGCTTGCAAACATGAGGTAATTAATTCATAGAAATTATATTTTGTTATTGGTTAAAAAATAGCATGTGACTGACTTCATTTAGATGTAGTTGTGTCATTATATTTGTTTGTCAGGGCTTTGATCGAGAGCCAAATGATTGGTTAGCAGGCTAATTTGTAAGGTATAATTACTTAACGTTATCTGTTTTGCAGGTAGATCCAATCATAAATCATCAAACAGTAATCATTGCTAGCATTGTAACCAATACAAAGATTTTTAGTATAATTTTCCTTGCCTTGTAAATGGATATTTGGGAACAGACTTGCCTAATTTGCAATATATTTTTATTAGAATTGACTTCTCAACAAACGTCAACTGTAAATGATTACTTCTTTATATATATCATCACATTTGAAGTTTGATATTTAATACCTCTATAAGTATTACAACCTTAAAAGATATGATCAATCTTTAAGCAATGCTTTTCATAAAAACTGAGTTTTCCTTGAAAACATGAAAATTAAACCTTTTAAGCGTTTGGGTTTGAAACCTTTCTTTAACTCCTTAAAAATTCACCCAAAAGTGCTAACATTGATATATGTGTATGTAAATTGTAATTTCACAATTGATGAGAATCTTTATTTATAGTTTCAGCATCAGAAATCCAAAGAAGACCAATGAAGCTTACAACAACTGAAACAGTATTTCCCAAACAAACCGTTCAAAGATTGCAAGAAGAGATGCCAGGGCAAACAATAAGAGGAGCTATTTGACTTATGTAAGTGTTGATTAATTAATTTTCTCCAGGGCTAGTTGCACAAAGCCTGAATAAAGTTATTCACTCCATAGGATTTCTTTAGAATTAATCCACTGGATAGGATTTATCCAGTGGATAGCGCTATTCAGGCTTCTTACAACCAGCCCCAGCAGGTTAGTGGTTAAAAAAATGCTGGTGTGGGTAATTGGCAGAGCGTTTTCACATAACGAGCTATCTTATACTAATGAGTTCTAAAAAATGCTAATGAGCCACAATAGCTTTGCTGATGAACATTGCACATAGGAATGTACATTGTAATGCACATAAGGGGGCTTTCATTTATTAGCACATGATGGGGGTCAGCAGAATTGTAGGGGTCAAATTTTTGTATAAGCCTGGTAGGGGGGATTTCACAATGTTGAATGTGTTTTGAAGGGGGGTTAGGAATTTTGTGGATCATCATAGGGGGTTGTAATATCATTACTAAAACGGTAGGGGGCATTGGATAATATATGCAGAATACTACCCCCTCCCCCAATGTGATAATAAATGAAATTCCCCCGAATTAAAGCAAGTTCCATAAGCTGATTATTGTAAAAGTTTTAACTTTCATTGAAAAAGCATAAGATGTTTGTTTTAAACATTCTTTTAAATGTTATATGCATCATAGAGTGTTGACACTATGTCCATGAAATAAAATCTTACTATCTACCCTGAAAGGGAGATTATTAGACTACTATTTCCTCCAGCCAAAAAAACAAATGCAATAAGTTTATATACACTTAAAAACTTCACATAATAATAATCTAAAAGGTGACATCTTGTTTCAATAAATTAATTTCCCAGGGACATTTAATTCACACTGGTCAACAATGGCAGCTTTCTATATAACTATGTCTAATTGATTGAATTGAACTTTGACTTGATTACAACTGTTCTCAATTGCCCTCAAGCACTATGATGTCATGGCTTGTTTACATGAATAAAAATGCATCCAGTTCTGGCAAAATATTTTTTCTTTAATACATTTGGCATTGTACTTATACTAATAATTTGTTCCAATATTATAAATGAATTTTTACCCTATTTTTCATTGAAGTTTAAGATGTTAAATCCCCTCTTTTGCCCATGATTTTTAGCATTAAAACAATAGATTTGTTTACATGTGACATAGTGCTTGTGGTTAATTACCTCACCGATTATACCTGTAGCATTAATTTTTTTTTTACTTGTTTTGCAGAAAAAAAGAAAAAATGTGATTCAGCAAGGTGTTCTGGACCTTCAAGACAAAAGGATGTGCACAAATACCAGAAAGTCAATTGCCTATACAAAGGCAGTAGGTATTTAGAGGACAGCAAAGATGAAGAACAAAAAGAAAGGAAAACCATTTTGGAAAATGCCAGAGCAGCCAAAAAAAAGAAAGAAACAAAAAATGCAGTGGAGATTTCATTCTCAAAAAACAGGATGAATTTGAACAATATTGCCAAAATGAGGTTAGTAGGGATGAAAATAGACGACACAGAGGTTACAGATAATGAGATGGAGGACAAACCAATTCGATAGATGTCTAAGACAGACGCTCTTTCACAGGATCATGATAAAGAACTATATAGACATGTACTACATGCAAGAAGTTGTAATAAAAATGTTGATTTATACAAATATTCTCCCTGTAGTTTTGATTATATTTCAATGTATACAGTATTGATCTGAACTATCCAATACTGTGCACAATATACTGTAGGATTGACTTGGACTATCCAATACTATGTACAATATACAGCAGGATTGACTTGGACTATCCAATACTATGTACAATATACTGTAGGATTGACTTGGACTATCCAATACTATGTACAATATACTGTAGGATTGACTTGGACTATCCAATACTATGTACAATATACAGCAGGATTGACTTGGACTATCCAATACTATGTACAATATACTGTAGGATTGACTTGGACTATCCAATACTATGTACAATATACTGTAGGATTGACTTGGACTATCCAATACTATGTACAATATACTGTAGGATTGATTTGAACTATCCAATACTGTGTACAATATACAGCAGGATTGACTTGGACTATCCAATACTATGTACAATATACTGTAGGATTGACTTGGACTATCCAATACTATGTACAATATACAGCAGGATTGACTTGGACTATCCAATACTATGTACAATATACAGCAGGATTGACTTGGACTATCCAATACTATGTACAATATACTGTAGGATTGACTTAGACTATCCAATACTATGTACAATATACTGAAGGATTGACTTGGACTATCCAATACTATGTACAATATACTGTAGGATTGACTTGGACTATCCAATACTATGTACAATATACTGTAGGATTGACTTGGACTATCCAATACTATGTACAATATACTGTAGGATTGACTTGGACTATCCAATACTGTGCACAATATGAAGTGTAGGATTGATTTGAGCTATCCAATACTGTATAAAATATACTGCAGGATTGACTTGGACTATCCAACACTGTGTACAATATATGTGTAGTATTGGATAGTGCTATTCCAATACTTTGTACAATACCATGTAGGATTTTATAGCTGTGCCCAACTATACAATCCCACATGTCTTTGTATAGACTTGAACAATTCACTCATCAATCACCATATGGGATTGCATAGAACCATTTCCTGTGTGTAATTTGAAGTCTCAGAATGTTTTCAGTGAAGAACTAGCTCGTTCATTTCCAAGACTGATATGCTAAGACCTATCAAATCAAGCTGCCAATGGCAACATAACTCGTGGAAATTAAATTTTGTGGAAACAAGAGATGTCATACATTTGACATATGAGCCACAGGAATGTCAGCATAGTCTAGTATTAAAACAATAGGTAATGATATTATATTGATATTATAGCTCAGCCTCTATCAATTATTACTAAACATCAGCAAGGCACTTCAAGCTCCTTCACAGAAAATGAACTGAGAAGTGCTCCTCCCCCCCCCCCCTGACATCAAGATTGTTAACTGAATCATTCAACTTTGTCTATTTTTGTAATAATTACATTTCAAAAACTGCAAGCTTTTATTTTGATAGGTACTGAGCATGGTTTAATTTGTACATCACATGACAAAAACAATTTTAACTTTTACAATATTATCAATAAAAATATTCACTTTTGGTAAAGTATCATATAACATATGCAACAGCAGTGAAAATGTCATAAATGTATAGAAGTCAATGTCAATATTCAATTACACTCAATTGGTTGATGCATGGGATGCCACACTATGACTATACAGTTCTGGTAATATGCTAGGTATCTGTTTTTCATATGCTGTCCTAGCTAATGTACATATGTTGCATTCCAATGAAGATGACGTTGGAAGTAACATGTTCAGGTTGCTGCAATTCATTTTATGATCTCAAATATTATTTGTATACACCTCAAACATAGGTAATGTTAGTGTGTTACTGGTGCTTGTACAATTCCATGATATTCATCTGGAGAATATATATAAACATGTCACAGAATGTTCTTGCACAATTAATGTGCATTTGTAGGAAAAATATCATTGCAGATTGTTCCTTGTGTAGTTGATATTCATTTGTAGAAAATATCATTGCAGATTGTTCCTTGTGTAGTTGATATTCATTTGTAGAAAATATTATTGCAGATTGTTCCTTGTGGAGTTAGGCATTGACCATTTTTGTTCCAATAATTATTTTTCAGTATAGTATTTGCTTGTAAATATCAAGTTGTCATAGGTGTTGATGGAATGTATCATTTCAATCCTCGATCTGTGCAGTTGCTGTTGTATGCATGAAGCAGTAGCCATGTATATGTAATGTATAGTTTTCTGATCTGAAAAAACAAACAGAGAATTTAAAGAATAATTAAAGAGATATTATATAATATGATAACTGTAATATATGTGCATATTTCTATGACTGCAAATAATATCAATACAAAATCATTTAATGGAAAGTATACTTACCAAAATGAATAAATGAAGTGAAGTGTTCATGATAAACTTTCATTATTCCAACACCCTCCCCCCCCCCCCCCCCACACACACACACACACATGTAATGTGTATTATTGTGTATCTATTCAAATTCAAAATTTGTATTCTAGTGTAGTTCAGAAATTTTAGACCAATTACAATAAGCATGATTAAACTGATAACTGAATTTCAAATAAATTTTGACTACAGCTTTTATATAATAATATAAAATAAGATTATTTATTTAGTAAGTTGAATGAATATTGGTTTGTGATCACTAAAGTAAGATTCTAATATACCAGTAAGTACAATATCCTGCTGTGAAATATTTGTGTATATATGGTCTATTAAAGATTTATAGTCTGTGGTATACTTTGTTATTATCTGTGTATATTTCTTTGTAGTTACCATGTATTCCTGTAATTTCTTTTTATCAGAAGAATTCTCATTAATATTGACATTAAAGTCTCCCATAATTACTTTCAGACTATTTTGATCATCAAGTTTGTATTGTGTATGCACATATGCTAGGGCATCAATTAGTCTTGCCATAGTTACTTTACTAGTTGATCGATAAATGCCTATGATGTACAATGGTTGGCCTTTATAATCAAGTTTCATCATAGTAATTTCTACTTCATTGTAATTACATCTGACAGGTTCTGTTTCACATGTTATGTCTGGTTTAATGTAAACTGCTGTGCCATATTTAGGTCTAGTGGACTGAGATGGACTGAAATCATTCCTGTAAAATACAAAGTCTTTGACACCGAACGTTTGATCATTATCTTTGGAGCATAAGGATGTTTCAACAAAAATATTAATATCTGATGCTAGTACATTATAATCATTACGGATATCATCAATGTGAAGGTTGAGTGAGCGAACATTTTGAAATAGTATGGTTAGAGTTTTTGTACTGGTTGTTTCATACAAATTTGGTAATGAACACTGTAAAGTTGATTCCATTCTGAGACGATGCATTTCCTGTTGAACAGCCTTGTCTATGTTAATCTTATTTTCATTTAAATTCAAAATGTGTAAAGTTGAGAGATTTCTTACTCTACTCAATCCGACATAGTGTATGTGCTGTAAAGCTGATTGTGGAAAATCTAGTACTGCTGCATTAAGAGTGTCACCTTGGCAACGATGAATTGTCTTAGCTGCAGCTGGTCTCAAAGGAAATTGTTTTCTAATGACATAAGCTTGAGCTCTCTTATTAAGCCTAAACTGTCTGGATATTTCTAGTACTGGTGTCCATGATTTATCTATATTGTTAGTGTACAAATGTGAATACTCTTTGCGGTAGTTATGACCAATATTACTCTCTGAGAATAATACCCATATGATACTAGGTCTAGATGAATTCTCTACTCTATAGTCTATTTTTTGAATGATACATTCTGCTCCATTAGTCATCCCATCTGATACTGCAACATTTGTTGTCAAGTCATACTTTAAACCTACTGCAGTTTTAACAACTGAAAAAAGTCCCATGGTTTTAGTGGCATCAGTAGGAATTTGTTTTTTGAATTTTTCTTTAAGTGAATCACTAGCGTCTGCTACTATGATATCAACAGCTTTTATTTCAGCTTTATGATTAGTACTGTTTGTATATATAGCATTGTTATGAGCATCAACACTTGCATTCTTCACAAACAGATGAGTAGTAGTCATTGGGTAGTTAATACTAGAAGGTTCTTCTTTTAGGATTCTAGCTTTCAATATTTTGATATCATTGTCATTATGTTTACTTTCTCTTAGACGGTTTAACAGTTCTGCAAAATGTTTGTCATCTTTTTGTCTCATTATGTCTGTTAGCTCAAACATTTTAAATTGTTGCTGCCATAGATTTGTAGCTAATGGACCATAATTATTATTGTTTGGTGATTGAAATATCCACCTATCAAATACAGGTTTTAGTTGAAAGAAGTCACCAACGCTTATTATTGAAATACCACCAAATATTTGCTGAGTACCCATTATCTGTTGTAGACGCAAGTTTAAGAAATTAAACATTCCAGCACCTACCATGGAAATCTCATCGATGAAAATGACTTTCAGTTTGCCAAGCTGTGATCTAATAGTATTCAGTCTATCTCTATCAAGTGTACAATAGTCAAACCCTCTGTTGGCTGGTATTTTAAAAGCAGAATGAAGAGTATTTCCTCTAATGTTAAAGGCTGCTTTACCTGTAGGTGCTACCTTAAGTACTTTGATATCATCAGGATTTTCACCTGACATGCTATTATAATATTTGATTAGTGCTTCATAGAGTGCATTAGTTACTGTTGACTTGCCTACACCTGCTCCACCACTGAGAAATAGTGTTAGCTGCTCATCTTTAGTTTTAATGCAATGCAATACATGATAGAAAAATGCTCTTTGTTTCTTATTAAGTGATCTTACTAATGCTCTATATTCAGAGTCTCCCATTCGTTTGACAACTAAATCTTCATCATCATTAGTTCTTGGAAAGACCCCTATGTCATTCATTAAATCATATTGATTATGTTGTTTGTTTTTACCTGGGTCAAAACATCCATACAATTCACTAGCTTTCTTTTCAGCTTGTTTATCTTGTTCATTGATGTGTTGTGCATTAGGTGCTACAGTTGGTTCATCTTCTTCATCAACATGTTGAATATCTTCCATAGCTTTGTCAAGCAGTTCAGAATTGTGTTCATACTGTTCTCTTCTCTCAGTAATATAATGTTTTTGTGATTCAAAACTTTCCTGAAAAGTATCAAAGTCTTTAATGAGATCTTTCTGTTCATTTCGCCATGGACTGTACAACATAAGTTGTTCTCTGTAATAATTTTCAGTGTCTTTTTCTTTATTAAATCTTACAGAGCGAAGTATTTTGGTTTTTTTACGCTTAACAAGTTTTAAACCACCTCGTAACTCATATTGCTCTTGAAATTCAAACGTGTTATCATCCTCATCATTATGATCATCATCAACATTGTCAGCACTTTCTCTTTCAGGCAAATAGTCGTCATTTGACTGAACATTGTCAGATACCTCCAAGTTGTGCTTTTGTGACACACAATTGTACCAAGCAACAAAGTCAGCTAGACAGAGATTTTCTAATTTGTGGGGTCTCCTCTGATATTTTTTAATGATGTTGTCAGACTCAATTTCAACTGAATTGTCAGGTAGTTCCTGAATCTTGTTCATAGATTTTAGTAAAAATGTTCTTTCATCCGGATGTGAAGTATTTATGAACTGAAAGTCTCTAGATGCTCTCCTTAATGGCATTTGCAAAACAAGGTAGACAGCTTCTTGAGCACTGACTTCAACAGCATTAAGAAACTTATTGCCAATATGTCTTACTCTGTCTTTAATATCTTTGTCGCCTGACTTAGCTTCTTCACATGCTTTCTCTAGAAGACTACTCATACCTCTTTGTCCTTTAGTGATATATGACAATATATATACTGCACAAGCATATGGATCTAATACATACTGTATATCCATGTTAGCACGCCATGCCTTCAAAATATTTGTGTTGTAATTGTTTACTCGTATTTCTGAAGGTAGACGTTTTAGAAAGAGAGTATCACGTTTAAGTGTATATCTAATGGCTTGTATGTAATTATCTTCCTCAAGATTGAGTTTTTGTAAAAATTCTTCAAATGTTATGCTTTCTCCATATTTCATATCCTCAAGCAATGTTTTTATAGCTTCTGAATTTACTTTGATAGTTTTTTGTTCCACTTCATCAAATGATGTTATGTCAAGAGGTTGCAAGATCATAGTACGTGGCATTGGAGGTAGAGGAAAATTAAATCTACATACTTTCTGACCCTTCTTTTTACATGTTTTAGCATGTTTATGCACTTGGAGGTTCATTAGATCTGTCATGTCCTCAGATGTGTCATAATGACAGGTGACATGTTTATCTACAAATGCAGCAATATCATCATTAGGGACTGTTTCATACTGTGGGGCATCTTTTATCCAAAACAAAGCATGAATATGAGGCGATCCTCTTTGCTGAAATTCAACTCTATAGAAAAAGTCTTGTATTTCCCCTATAGGTTGTAATGAACTTTTCATAAAATCATGTATAAAAACCTGAACCATATGTTCAAAGTTCCGAGCACATGTTACAGGATCTTTTTGGATCAATTCTGATTTCTTTTGCCATGTCATTGTACTAATTTCTTGATCACTGTAGTCTTTCTTATCTACTAATCTACCTAGTATCTTAAGTAAATGAACCCATCTAGTTTCAGCTGCTGAGTAAGAACAAAACCATGTAGGTTTACCAAGTTGACGAATCATAGCAAACAAGTCTTTCTTACACTTCTCAAAGTATGGTGGTGATCCTCTAAGATTTCTGAGCACTCTAAATCCTTCATCAAGTCTTACCAAATTGTCAACTGTTTCTGGGCATTTCAATTGTCCTGCTGTGTATTTTTTACCTTTAGTCTTACATTTTCTTAATGACAGAGTAGCACTTCCTTGGATTTGTTTGATTTGTAACTTTTTCAGTTTAAAAATGATATTAGGTACACTTTCAGCTACTCGTCTATCTCTATTCCTTAGTTCCCATTTACATACAGTACTATAATGTAGAGGTGTAGTTCTATCTTTGTTGTCATGTCTACGTTTGCCACAAAATATAGTAGGAAATGAGAGGTATTCAGCATCTTTATCCATAAACACTCCTAAAGGTTTATTGCCTTCACCTGGTGCAAAGCTTATTATATCATCACCATTTTCATTTATATCTGGCTCTTGTAATAAAGTATCCATGTTACCTGATGGACGTTCCTCTACTTCACACCAATTATCATTGTCTAAATTAGATACATTGTTAAGTATAGTGGTATCGTCAGTTTGATCAACTAAATTGCTAACGACTGAATCATTGACTAGTAGGTCTTTGTCATTCTCAATATATTCCTGCCATTCCTCATCAGACTCATTATTGTTTTCTTGTAAACTATTTATCCAGTTGTCTTTAATTGTTATACCCTCTGCTTTAAATAATGCACTTGTGTCTGCAAGATATTTAGCCGCTTCTAGCACTTTCTTTGGTCTGACATTCTGAAATTTATAATGATGTTTATAACTGAGCTTTCGTTTAAGTTTAATTGGTATGGTTTGAGAATCATTTATTGATCTTGGTAAGCTATTGACTGTAACATTAACATCAGCAGGTACATTGACCACATTGCCATGTATACTTAACTGACCACCTCTAGGTAGCTCACGTATTTGCATGAATGGAATTCTTGGTGAGATGAGTCGTTCTTCAAGATGTGTTAAATTCAACATGTCATGCTTAGGAGGAAATTCCATTTTATTAGCTTTTGCACATGTAGGTAATCTGCCATCCCTGATATTAGAATCACATGTTGTGCAAATCCATTCAACATTGTCTATGCTTCTATTTCCAGTAATACAAGCATCAACGATAGCTAAAGGAGACTTAGAGTAAGCATCACGATTACATTTTTTTACAGATGACCTATACCACAACTGATCACAACATGTACAGACATACTCTGGCCCTGACTTAACCTTATCATGGAAAGAGTGTATATATTTAATGGGATCTTTATAAGTTGCCTTTGTCCAACTATTATGGTGTCCATTTTCATCAACCATTTGATTTTCTGAACAATTTTGATTTGTGCAAAAAGCTTCATTCATATCTACATACATCTTTCTCTTGGGTGGTCTTATGTGTTCACACTGATCTATTTGTTTACCAACTTGATTTATATCTCTTTCTTTAGCATGTTCAACATGATTCCGTTTTCTCTTTAAATATGCTTGTTTCTTTTTATTTCTTTGATCATTTTTGTTTTTTTCATCATATCTTTTAGTTCTTTCTTTTATCTTTTCCTTATTTTTCTCAAGATATGATTTAGTTCTTTCTTTTATCTTTTCCTTATTTTTCTCAAGATATGATTTAGTTCTTTCTTTTATCTTATCCTTATTTTTCTCAGCATATATTTTATCTCTTTCTTTTTTTTTGTCTTTGTTTATTTCATTATATCGTTTGAGAACTTTTTTCATTGCTGAAGGTGTTTTTTCATTTACACTTTGCCCATTACTTAATCTTGACATTTTGTTCTCCTGCAGGTCAAGAATTTGCTTATCAGACCGCCTGTTCCTCATGTACTCCCTCATGTAAAGTTTTCGTTTTTCTCTTTTGTCACCAATTTCAATACTTTGATTAGTTTTAGCACAACCAGTTAATTGAGTAGCTGTGTTATTAGAAGATTCAGAAACAGTTACCAGTATGCTTTTTTCATTTGAATAAATACAATTATTTTTTTCAATAACATTTTGGTTTGAATGACTATCAATTACCACTGTAGAAACATAATGTGATTCGCCTAAGTGACCGATGTAAACATTTCTTAAAGGATTGTTATTTAAACATGTTCCTTCCACAACAGTTGTCTCAGTAAAATTGTGTTCAGTTTCTACAACATTTATTCTTAAATGCAGTGCTTCAGCAACAGCTTGTATTATAATATGATCAGCCCAAGTACCTTGACAAGACATATTATGCAAATACTGAGCCCAGGAACTTTCAAGATTGCTCTCTATAAACCGTTCAGGATGTTCATTTAAGTATTGTATAGCTAATGCACGGATTTGTAAGTGATGATTCGGGTTTGAATACAGCTGATGTGAGATACTTCTAAAAAAACAGTCTCCTTGTCCTCCTACATCTAGTGATTGTAAATTGTATTGAGATAGTCTACTCCTTAATAATTGCCTATCAGATACTACAAGCTGTTTATTTTGATAATTCACTGACCACGGTCCTGGATTTAATTCTACATCACCTGATAAAAGTAACCTTCTTTGAATAAAACAACATGTATGCTGTTTACATTTGGCATGGGTCTTTGCATTTGATAAAAAAGAATGATGTCTCTGAGAACAAGCTCTATTTTGTTTTGCTAGTTTTTGTCTTAGTAAAAATATGTTTTGTACAATGTAAGCAAGAAATGATGATTTGGGGCAGTTTTGGACAATTCTTTTGATACACAAACGCCTATATTTCTTTTTTTGTAAAATCTTATTATAGAATTTCAATGAAATTCTTGATGGCTCTCTATCACGTCTGAATTTATTACATGGTTTCACACAAGGTAATGAGAATTTGTTGTGCATAGCTCGGGATTTATGCATACCTTTCGGCATAAGATTTATTTCATTAGTCATAACAGATACAGATTCATTGGCATTCATTGCTAAGTCAACCATGGTTATGGTTCTAGTATGAGATCTAGTAAGAACTGGTTTGATTTTGCTAGTCATTTGATAAGTTTTGCTAGGTTTTGCTAGTTCATTTGTTTGATTCATTTGATAAGTTTTGGTAAGTTTTGCTAGTTCACTTGTTTGCTTCATTGAATTGCCATTTTCTCTTTGTGTTTTTTCACTAGTATCATTTTTAGCATTTTCTCCGTTTTCAACTTTGACATCACGTGCACTCGTACAATCACTGTTATTTTCACTCGCTATGACATTTGTATCACTTTTAACATTATTTTCTGCATTATTTTCTGCTTTCGTATCTTCACGAACAGTAGGTCTTTTTTCACTCGTAAAATCACTAGTTTTTTCACTCGTAATGGCATTTGAAGTGCAGAATTTTGCCATCTCAATGGCCACCTCTCTGCACGAGGTGTTGGCGGCCAACAAAGTGGCCTCTTCGTTTTCTGCCGCTAATACGGCACTCTCACGAATGAAAGAGTTGTCGATCTCTCTTGATAATGCTGTAAATTCCATCATCGTCGTTGCATAAAGTCGCTGAGGTTCTAATTCACCACGAGGGGAAAGCAATGAATCTATACTGTGTAATCTGACCAATGAGATAACTTTTGGCTATATTTGGTTATAAATGAACATTTCTTACCTGGAAAGTTGACGTCCAAAGCGTCCAAAGAATCCAAAGAATCTATAGCATTCCTAAAAAGTTGTTTATCTTGTTTCTACTTTTGTTTTTGTCATTGTTTTTTTTTTTTTCATTTCGAGCCATGTACTTTTGTAATCGATTCATTTTGAAGACTGCTCACAGCAAGAGTGAAGCCAGCTTGTTTTCCCCTCCGTAACGGATAAGTTGACAACATCGCTAAACTTCGCCATAATATTCCAATAAACGCGATAAGTCTAGTTCAAGCACACGTATTTCGATGATCATTGATACCAATTTCACGGAATAGTAAAGTAGAAAGAAAGAAGAATGTAATATTCAACGAATAAAAAAGTTAATTGAGCCAAATGTTGACTTGAGTCAGCGGTTTACCGGAAGTTTACACAGGAATGTGTCGAAGCAGCATGACAAATTTACCTAAGTACTTCATGTAGAGAGTGATTATAATGTCCCCATATATATATGTGTCATATTGTTTTCGAATTTGTTGTCAAGAAGTCATTCATTTTATAAACTTTATTTATTTACTTTATTTGTGCATGATATTATTCGTGTTCTGCTCTTTTAATATTTCCTTTTGTACATTTATTTCTATGCATATTTTTGTAATCGGATTACATGAAGTACTTGCCGATGTCAAAGCCCATATCACTCGAAAAACTCGTGGAATTTGCTTCGCAAATTTCCACGAGTTAAAAATTGATACTTTCAAAGATGTAAATGTAAGACAACAAAAGTGTGTACTGCCTTGATGTGGTAAGTACAAAACAATCCTCATTATCCTTTAAATAGATTTACAAGCATTGTTACTTTAAAAAGAACATCGCTTTCAGGAAAATAATTATAATATGTAAAAATATCAACACTTACCTTCGATTTTCTTAAATTTAAAAAAAAAATACGACTGGAGAAACTGTAAAGAAACCCTGAAGAAACTCTGTGATTGTTAGATATTTGTTCGCTCAAGCTGAAACATGTGTGAGAAGGAAGATTTAGTAGCTCAGTTTTCAAGTTAAACTGTCACATATTAAGAATTACATAACAGCGGCATCTACTACGTAGTAAATGCCTGATAAAAACTGTAGAATTTGTTCCTTGTTGTTATAACCTAGGCAATAACGTTATCCCGTTAGAGTTTGATTAAAGAGTTAGTTCGAATATTATATGTGCATAGTTGTTTTCCAAAACTGTACTTGATCGGTAGGCTTGTACGTGTACCCAGATTATAAGCCTTTTTTATTGAACTTTAAAGTATAATCATATTATTTTGCTTGTTATATCTTTGTTTAATTCATCTATTTATTCTTTATTTCGTTTTTTTACAATTTTCATGATTTTTTTTACCCACGACTTTACCCACGACTTTACCCACGACCCACGACATTTAGGGCGACTCCATACTTTTAGTGTACGCCCTCTAAGATTACAGGGAGTGACTAAACGTCGTGGGTCGTGGGTCGTGGGTAAAATGTCGTGGGTCGTGGGTAGAATGTCGTGGGTCGTGGGTAAGATGTCGTGGGTCGTGGGTAAAATGTCGTGGGTAAGATGTCGTGGGTCCAAAATAAAAATTAAAATAAATGAAATGAAAAAACTACAAATTTAAATAAATGAAATACAATAAATTAAACTTAAAATTAATCGGCTGCACGAGGAAAGCAACATAAATTAAATACGGCAACAGAAAGAACAATGAACTTAGTGAACTTGTTATTGTTATAATCATATGGAACATTAATACATCTGTTACAGTTTATTTGCCTAAGCTCCAGTTAGCATTGTAAAGGCAGCAATGCTTTTAAGGGGACGAATAATTTAGTTTCTATTACTTTGTGTTACTCTACGATTAATTATGAATTTTAAGAGTACCGAGTGTCACGTACTGTAATCTAAAACCTTTATATTTACACAAGCGGAATCATTGTTTAGCTTTGTGAAGCAATACCTTCGATCTAACTCGTTTATTTCTACATGTATATCTAATTTTACTCGCTACAAAGGCACACCAAAGTGAGTGATGCTAATTTATTTATACCTAGTTAACATTTAAGTGAAATTCCTATTGATTATCGATCGTTATTGTGTAGTTATTTTGGATCATTCACACTTGTACATTTTGTCAACATGATTGTGATATTGTGATGCTAAATAAGTGAACTATATATTGTTACGAAAGATTTTTATATCTATTTTAGTTCCCACAAACACGAAAATTTTTGAGTAAGCTGCAATAAACGGAAATCTGCGTGCTTTAGGATCGTGTGAAATCATCTACTATCAATCTGCTATCCGCCATCCAATATAATTATATTTACCGAAGTCTTGTTCTTCATGTGCGTTAACTATTTTTGTTGTGTTTACTTGTGTTTACACTTGTTTTTTATGTGACCAGAAATTAGTAACTGTTCATGCATGTTTATACCTAATGCGAGGTTAATTCCTCATATCAAACACCTATAATAAAAAACCTCCCCCAATAAATCAGGAAAGTGAAACGGAATCGGAAAACAAAACACTAAAAAAACGGCAAACTAATGAAAAGAACATAGGCATACACGGAGACGAAAGAATATATTAAGTGTTTTATTGTGTAATAAATTGTGATAAACGTGAAAATAAGTTCAATCTGTTTTGGAATCTCAAGCTGGATGAAGAGCTAAAAACGTTACAAAAAGAATTTTCAGATAAAATGGAGAGGTATAATTATCATCATTGTTATCATTACATTGGCAATGTCGTTCGTATGAGTGGGAAACAGTACGTATCGTATCGTAGCCATAGTTTCTAAGAAAACATAAGAATCATCTGCCGTATCGTAGCGGTATCGTAGCCGTACTGTTTACCACTCATGCGAAAACGACTCTATCGAGGTATGGATACTGTAACCCTCCAAACTAAACGTTTTGTAAAATCTTTATAATTGTGTCAATCAATCAGAACATTGCAGGAGACCACTTTAACGGATGTGAAGCAGGATACATGAGGATAACACCTTTATAGGTGTTTGATGTGAGCATAGTTAGTAACTATGATGTGGGGAATTAACTTGACATTTGACAATAAACATCAAACAATTTGAAAGTTGAGTACGTTTGTGTTTTTAAAAACGTTTCCAAAGGACCCCAAGAGTTATAAATTCGTCTCTTTTTTGTATTATTTTTCTGGTGGGCACAAAATGAAGTCGTTTATCACATCAGGCTGCCCAATCTCTGGAGTAGACTGCTGGCAACTTAAATGAAAAGGCTTGAATTACAATTTCTGTTGCCGTATTTAATGTATGTTGCTTTCCTCGTGCCAATTAATTTTAAGTTTAATTTATTGTATTTCATTTATTTTAATTTTAATTTTGGACCCACGACATCTTACCCACGACCCACGACATTTTACCCACGACCCACGACATTCTACCCACGACCCACGACATTGTATCCACGACCCACGACGTTTAGTCACTCCCAAGATTACAGAATACATAATTAGATGAAATTATAAGATAATACTTTATCAATGAGTTTATAGAGGATTATTACAATGTGGGTAAAGTTAAAAAAATATAGCGAGTATTTCAGAATAGAAATAGTTTTGAGACAACTGACTTTCCTGCTAGCAGAGTCTCTTTCCAATGAAAAAAGCACATGACAGAGGAGAGAACACGAGAGCGGCTCCGTTAGCAGGAAAACAAGAAAGCTGTCAATTATAAGCTTCTCTCGAATCTCATTTGATTTGCTTTTTGACTAATCGATCAGCCGAAACAATATTTAAATACTCACAACCTAACAATAAGTAATAGAAGAGCTTTTTTCATGTCATTTGGACAACAATATTTCATGTTTTCTCCGATAAATCAATCAATTTTGATATCATATCATATGATTTATTTATAATGTCAACATGGACGTTCGAAACATTTCAATTGATTATTCATAATAATCAAATACACGTCAAACTTACCTCGTCAATGGAAGAATTTTCCACTAGATCCTTTTACACTTCTTAAGCACGATACTTTCTGTATAATACCTCCGAATGAACGCTGTTTTACGAAGAGAAAGCCAAGGAGCAACTCGTGTCTACGTGAAATCCGTTAGTTGCACAATGGGTCATGGAATGTCAACACACGAAACATCCCATCACGTGACTTGTACGACCAATGAAGAGAGGCCTTGCCATGTGACCAAACGAATTTTTGGCGGTCGACTAAGCTAGTGTGGCGATAACAAATCTACATCAAAAGGACTATTTTTTTCATGTAAAATACCTCTGAACTAGAAGCATATTATTGAAAATACTTGTATAGGGATATCTAAGGATGAGTGAAGGGCTTTGAGAGTATAATTCATGCAAAAGACCGTCGTTTGAGGTAAGTTAGTTTGATGTTTAGTTTATTGTTGTGTTAGGATCATAAGTTTGATTCGAAATCAAGAATATGGTCCTCTTAATGAGTTCATATGATGATTAGTAAGTCTGTTTATATGGTGTGCACTGATATTTCGATTTTTTAAACTGACTGGAGAGTCTGAAAGACGTCTGTTTCCCTAGAAGTTCACCAATCGATGAACCATTACATAAGTTGTTGTTGTTGGTTATTTTTTTGAAATTAGAAATTTCACTTTTAAAGTGATTCAGCTTGAATGAATAGAGTGCACTTACTAAAAGTGTGCAACAGTTGTCACTATTTATAACTAAATAGCACTAATTAAACAAAATAAAGCAATATAATTTGCATAAAATACCACTAGTTAGTAATATTTATCTTGCACAATTTTAGTGCGTGCACTTTACTTTTTTATGTTTATTATTATCTATGTTATAACCATAGTTAGTAGAGGGGAACATAACTAAGCAGTCAACTTGAATTGTTTTTCAGGTCCACAACTTCAAAGACAGTAGCTGCCTAATTGTTCGACAATGGTATTATTGTTATTTTTAGACAATCAAAAATACTCTTGCAAATAATGTTAGATATTATTACAACTTTTCAGTATACAAGGGATAGTTTGTTTGTAAACATCTGAAATTATTGTAATTTACATTATTGGCAAATAAATGAATATTGAATCCTTTAATTGTCAAGAGAAACTTTGTGTGATAGCACTACCGGTAGTAATAAATAACTAAACTTAGGCAATTAATATGTATTATATTCATTATACCAATCGACTGATCAAATGGAATTGGAACATTAAATGTGTGCAAGAGTTGTCACAATTTTTAGTAAATAGCACTAATTTGGTTATGACTAGAAAAAATTACACATCTATGAACATGTAATTAAACATAACAACTGATTCTGTTAGCAATTTATAATTATGATAGCTCATTTTGGATAAAAGATTTTGTTGTGTGTAAAATATGTAATTCAATTTCAATGTTGTCAGAGCTTGCAGAATTTCTGCATAGTCAGATGATGCAGAATTTCTGCATGGTCGGATGAATCAGAATTTCTGCATGGTCGGATGATGCAGAATTTCTGCATTGTCAGATGATGCAGAATTTCTGCATGGTCGGATGATGCAGAATTTCTGCATTCTCAGATGATGCAGAATTTCTGCATATCCATAAAAGCTAGACAATTTTGTATGTCTTTCACTGACTTGAAAGTAAATGGTACAAATATACTCAATTTTCACAATATTTTTAAATTTGAAGTGAAAAATGTTGATTTTTGACAAATTTGTTTTTTCTTGCATACAAATATACTCAATTTTCACAATATTTTTAAATTTTAAGTGAAAAATGTTGATTTTTCACAAATTTGTTTTTTCTTGCATACAAATATACTCAATTTTCACAATATTTTCAAATTTTAAGTGAAAAATGTTGATTTTTCACAAATTTGTTTTTTCTTGCATACAAATATACTCAATTTTCACAATATTTTTAAATTTTAAGTGAAAAATGTTGATTTTTCACAAATTTGTGTATTTGTCCGTCAAATTATCCAATATTTCACTGAAAATGTCCTATTTTGGAAAAACCCATTTTAGTTTGGAATAGGTTATAGAGTGCAAACACTAAATGTGTGCAACAGTTGTCACTATTTACTAGTATTAAAAATATAGAATTAGCATCAAATACGGCACTATTTACTTGGTATTTATATTGCACACTAGCTTTAGTGTATGCACTCTATATTAGGTGCCTTTGTAAAACAACAATGTATAAAAATAGGAATAAAATTACTATATTTGGCCCAAATACTGGTCAACATTGTGTTGCAATGACTTTATTTGCCCTTATTCATAATGATGCATTGCAATCTTAAATAGATCATTTATTCTACCATGTCAGTAATGTTTTACAAATTTTTTGTTTCCCATGCAAATAATTTACATGGCTGATATGTAAGGTACATGTGTTTTGCTCAAAGTAAAAACAAATGATTTGAACCAATTACTTTCAAGTTCTTTACAACAGCAATGTTCATTTTAGAGGTGCATGTGCATATTAACATGTCAGGAGATTAATTCAATTAATACTAGCCATAAAGTACTTCCAATTAATTGTGATGATCAAGCATGTATTACATTAGTTGAAAGCAATACTTACATGGATATCATTCAACAGTAATGTTTAGTAATTGCAGTTTAATTATTGTATTTCTTTTTCATTTATAATGCAATGCTCTTATTGGAAATCTGGTACTGAATAGACAGCATTTATGAACATGCTAATTTATTTTATCAAAGGATGTTAGATAATGATTTTGATGAATCAAACTTACCTAAGAAAATTAAAATATTATGGATGCAAATATTGTTGTACAAGTTTCTATGGATTACTATCAATTACCTCTAAGACAACTAAAACTATCCTCAAGAGAAATTTTAGAGAATACTACAAACACTTTAAACTATTTTGTAATAACTGTTGATAAGAATAGTAGGGTGAATATTCCTCACACTGCATGTAAAACATTAATATGCTTGTGCAAATGTTGTGTTCCATCTTTAACGAAACACCTTGTAACACATATTGACATGTCAATCAATTTTTTTCACAATGCACATGTCAACTGACAAACAAACAATTAAAACATGTAAATAAAAAGTTACTTATCACTCTAACAAGTAAAAACATTTTGAGAAAACATAAATCAATTGAGCAAAAACAACCAAATAGTAATAAAATGAAATATCACTTCATCAACATGGTACCTGCTAAGAAAAAAAATAAAATTAGAAAAACTGAAAACTGTGTAAATACACTGAAATCCATCCAAGGCATATGCAGGGCACGACTTCACCCTGAATTCAGGGTCTAGTTTTAATATTATGCTTTGAGAGTGTTTTCCATCTGCAGTGGCATGAATTGTCCATGTTGAAAATGTTTTATTAACACATGATCACAGATTTGAAAGTATTACACTCCCTGGTTTCTGGATTGTTGTAACATCTAAAATCCAGAAAATTATTAAATACATAATTATTAGATGTCACATTGCTAAATTTCAATGCGCTGTTATTTCTTTGAAGAAAAAAAGACTAGTTGATAAATATTTTGAAAGAAATATAACATTTATTTTTCAACTTTAGGTACTCAACACATTGGTTAGCCCTCTGCATCTCAAAAATATAACTGGTGAACTTTCCAAAATCAATTTCTGGAAGTACTTATTTCTGTCATTTAGCTAAGAAATTAGGAATGGGTAAACAGCATATATCACAAAAAAGAACCATGCCACATATTCAGACAGGAAAAATGTAGCATAATACTAGAGTGCATGCACTAAAAGTGTGCAACATAAATACCACTAAATAAATGGTGCTATTTTTTGCTAATTCTATTGTTTTCTTTTGTTGAATTAGTGCTTTGTACTACTAAATCAGTAGTGACAACTGTTGCACACATTTAGTGTTTGAACTCTAATTACTACTAAATAAGCATAATTTATTTACCACTATTTTTCTAACTGCCTATTTCATGGATGTCTGAAATTGCAATCACCCTCGCATCATAATGAATCGAGGAATCACTGTCCCCTGCCATTCAATCCCAGCACAATAAACACTAAATACTGTTCTGATTTAATGCAAATTCAACATTACTTCAAAAACCTGTTTTGTCATATATATAATTATTGTTTTTATTTGCAATGACTTTGATTTGAAAAACATTGTAACTTTTAGATAATCATACAAACTCACAAAAGATCATTTAGTTTAATCCATAATAAAGCAATGTTTAAAACTGTGTTAATGTGAATTGAATTCATGATATTAAAAACATAATTACTATTAATTTTATATTGTACTGATATAGTGCACTCACTACAAGTGTGCAACAAATACCATTTAATAGTGTGTTTTTTTATGCTAATTTTATTGTTTTCTTTTGTTTAACTAGACGCATAACTGCGGGAACTCGGGCTGCTTTTGGAAAATTGATTAATCTATGACTCCTGAGGTGCACTTTGTTTAGCGAAAAAAAAAAAAACTAAAGAAAGACGTCCATAAAATGTACTACTCATTATAAAGCACTATTTTATGCTAATTCTATTGTGTCTTTGGTTAATTACAGTGAATTTTCAGAAAAGTAATACTCTAACTGACCAGGACAATTTAGTCAAAACGGGAGTTTTCAATAGGGAGAAAGTTTTGTCAGATTTTGGATTTGGCGGTTCCAAAATTAGAGGCAATTTATTTATATGGCCCCATTGACACACCGTAAACGCCAAAATCACCCGCTACACATGCCAAACTAGGGGCAGTCTCCTTAGGGTATACGGCACGCAAGTGAAAAACAACAGAACTGTTGATATAGTGTGATGAAATTCTAACACCAATTTTACACAAATGTAGTAGTCAAATCAGTGTCTCAATTACTGTTAAACTGATCAATTACGCTTGATAACTATTTCTTACCATACATAAGGCAAATAAGAACATGAACAGTTCAATAGTTCCAACTACTTGATATTGATACTTTGTTGTGTGTGAGTACAGGGTTCGTGCTACTCCTTGAAATCCTTGAAAAGCCCTGGAATTGAAAACACCTTTTTAAGGGCACTGGAAAAGCCCTTGAATATAGCAAAAATCGTTTAACTCCTGGAATACTCCTTAAATTTTATTTATAAAATCAGACTTTCTTATCAAAATAAATTTTAAAGAAAAATATTTGAAGAGCTTTAATTTTGCTGCTCCGTTTCATAATTATTTAATGTTGTCATTCCATTTTTTTTCCATTCCAACTTTCGGTATTGATTTGGGGTTCCTGTGTTTGTGTGTATTGCGGATGTTTCACACATACCCTGTTCGTGCCTTCTTGCCTCTCGTTTTCAGTTATTTGAAATTAGCCATTGAAAATCAAATTTTTGTGCTTGAAAAGTTCTTGAAAAGTCCTTGAATTATATATTGAAAACGTAGCACGAACCCTGTGAGTAACAAGTTGTTCCGCAAATGTCAACGTGCTATATTTTCTCAACTGACTGCATATTATTGCAGTAAATTGTGCACTACAAGATGTCAAAGTTTTCAGCATAAGAGAAATGTTGAACTGCATCTCCACTGGAATAGATCTGTTGGATGCGTTCAAAATAATCATGATGTCTTAAATGACTTGAAGATAACTCAGTACCATTTGTTGTATTTGTGGACTTTTCAAGTGTTGTTATAAGCTCGGAACTGCATGTAGGAGCACAGTAGCGGCAGGGGTATTATAAGTACGCCGAATAATATTCTTCTTGCCTCTGGACTGATGCGCTTGGCAATGATTGTATAGCTTTGTTGTTTCTTGCGTGAAAACGACATGTTTGTTTCTTTAGGCAAGGTCCTAGGTGACAAAATTATACCAAGTATAAGTTTTTTTTTAAATGTTTGTAGAGTCTTTTTGAGGTTTTCCTGTGACATCACCGTAACCTTGGGGGCAGTACTAAACCACGAAACACCGAAACGAAACACCGAAACAGCGAAACACCGAAACGAAACACCGAAACACCGAAACAGTATTATTGCTTTTGATATTTCCATGATTTTTGCCAAAAAATTACACTGAAGAAAATTATCTTTTGCAAAGCGCGTGTTTATCTCCGATCCTACCGTATAAACTGAAAACTAACATGAGATTTTATTCTATTAAAACACGTTTTTACAGCAGTTTTTTTCCACAATATTTTTGCAAAAGGAACAAAAACTATTTTATGAAACATAAAAATGATCATTATTTACAAAAAAGCACATTTACCTTCATATAAATTTTGAAAATTCTATCGCCATTTTGACACAAACCACAGGAAGGTTACTACTTCATGTAAGACCCATGGATTGGCACTATTACTTATATATATTCTATTGATTTAATGTATGTATTCCTGGAGGTATTCCACTGTATTCCCATGTATTCCCCTGTATTACCCTGTATTCCCCTGTATTCCCATGTATTCCCCTGTATTCCCTTGTATTCGGATTCCCATGTATTCCCATGTATTCCCATGTATTTATGGTCTGAATCTATGGACGATGACATCATGTTTAAAGCAGTGAACAGTAAACATGTTTCAGAATTTGACCATAAATACATGGGAATACATGGGAATACATGGGAATCCGAATACAAGGGAATACAGGGGAATACATGGGAATACAGGGGAATACAGGGAAATACAGGGAAATACAGTGGAATACCTCCAGAAATACATACATTAAATCAATAGAATATATATAAGTAATAGTGCCAATCCATGGGTCTTACATGAAGTAGTAACCTTTCCGTGGCTTGTGTCAAAATGGCGATAGAATTTTCAAAATTTATATGAAGGTAAATGTGCTTTTTTGTAAATAATGATCATTCTTATGTTTCATAAAATAGTTTTTGTTCCTTTTGCAAAAATATTGTGGAAAAAAACTGCTGTAAAAACGTGTTTTAATAGAATAAAATCTCATGTTAGTTTTCAGTTTATACGGTAGGATCGGAGATAAACACGCGCTTTGCAAAAGATAATTTTCTTCAGTGTAATTTTTTGGCAAAAATCATGGAAATATCAAAAGCAATAATACTGTTTCGGTGTTTCGGTGTTTCGTTTCGGTGTTTCGCTGTTTCGGTGTTTCGTTTCGGTGTTTCGTGGTTTAGTACTGCCCTAACCTTGGAAACATTTTGACGTTCAGCTGACAGCCAATCAAATGATTTGTTATCGTCAAGATGGTGGATTGGAAGGTTGTTGTCTTTCTGAAAGAGAGTTTTTAAAGTTAATTTGGGTGGATAAAGGATAATTATATGTTGCCATTGCATGGATTTAAAGGTAAGTAGTTATAATGAATAGAGAACAATGAAAATTCGTCTTGTACTTACCTGCTTATCAACTCTGCTCTTCGATGCACACCGAGGCCACATAACCTCTGTGTGTGGATGGGATGATGGTCCATCATTTTGATATTTCATTTCAATCATGGTTTTTATCAGAACAAAAAAGTAAGAAAAATGGCGCAATGAGAAGAAAATGTAGTTGTTTTATACAGTGTTATAATATTTACAGTTTGATTACAGTCTTAACACAATCATGGTCAGAATAATAAACACTTATCACTTCATTGGTAATTTTATCGTTAATAGGTTGTTGAACAAATACTTGATCCAGTAGACTTCCGCTTGATACAAATGTAGGCTCACTGACAATTTGAATATACCCCAAAGAGTTCATTAGTTGTTGAAGTGTGTTTGCAATAAAATAATTCGCATTGAAATCACCTAGTATAATCTGAATTCTATTTGTTTGAAGAATGTTAGAGAGACTTTGACAGAGTTCCTGTATGTTGGAGTTGTTTTTCCTGTAAATTAATAAAAATGTCATTATTTTGTTGGTGTTTGTCTGTAGTATTTCAAACATCAAAGCATTAATGCTTTCAAAATATTGCTTGTTCAAAATGTTGGTGCTAGTTTTAGTGCATAAAGCCAAACTTAGATACTTATCATTTTGGTGATCTTGCCTATGTAGTTCATAAGGATGTAAAGTGTCTCTAATAGTATTGTCTGAATGATGAGGCAAAAGTTGCGTTTCTGTCAGAGCTAAGATATCAGATTGTGTCAGTCTTGCATCATGTTTGATGTCAATGCTATGTTTTCTTAAAGATCGTATATTTAATAAACTTATAGTAAGAGTATGAGGATCTGTAATACTAGATGAATCTGTGTAGATAGTCTCGTGTCGCAATCTTTCATATTCTGATTTTACCTTAGGATTGGCTCGTACATGATTATTTTCTATTTGGCCAATTACATGCAAACCTTGTAAAGATGTTGCTCTGCTTAATGCTACATAAATTTGTCCACAGTTGAAATACTTTTGTCTATTCAAGTCAAAGCTAACAACAATTTCACTAAGTGTCAATCCCTGTACATTGTGTACTGTACATGCCCATGCTAGTGCAATGGGAAACTGCATTCTTTGTAATTCTGGAGAAAATGGTTTTCCTGGCCTGACTTTAATTCTAGCTAGTACAGGTTGTATCGGTACATAATTATTTTCTCTAGCATATGGATTTGCATGTTTTTGTATAGCATTGGTGCCAGCTTGAGGGTCATCAAACTTAATGTAAATGATAGAAGGTCTGTTTGTATTGTGATTAATTGCTATTTTTGCCACTGTACCCATTTGACCATTGATTAATCTATCAGCTATATCTATATTTGTGGTTATCATTACTCTTGCATTTACTTTAATCAATATTTCTGAGTCAAGACCACCAGTTTCAGATCTGCCTCTTGCTAGTACTCTGTCAATGTCTTGTTTTGTTACATTTTGTGGATATTGATCAACAGCTTTTAGTCTGTACAATGGTGTTTTAAGTTGATCAAGATGTGCATTATTGTGTTGGTCTACAGGTGCATTTTCTGCAAAAATGTGCAATGCTTCTGATGGGTAATTGCTTTGATCATTAGGATTCAAAGCTCTAGATTGTATGGTTTTGATATCATCTTCAGTTTGAGAAGCTGTTCGAAATCTATTTAATAATTCTGTAAATGGTTGATCATCTTTTTACCTCATAATCTGAGTTAACTCTATCATTTTAAACACAGACCAAGGATGGCATAAGTTAAACACATTATTTTTATAGTCCTCAAATACAGGTTTTCTGTGAATTGGCGCTAACTGATACAGGTCACCTACAGCTAAAATACTAAGTGATGCAAAAAGTTGATCATTTGATGTGGCAAAAATGTCTTTTAGCCTTTGATGAATATGAAGCAAAGTAGTGTTTGATACCATAGATATTTCATCAATAATCATTAATGTTAATTCTGAGAGTGCTATTCTTAATTGTGTTCTCTTTTGATCTGACATTGGTGGTAAATTGTCACCTGATTCCTTTGGTATTGCTAATGCTGTATTTATTGTAGCACCACTGATATTGATAGCAGCTACTCCTGTTGGTGCCATTAACAATGCTGTTGGTTTGTCTGGATTGGTTGGGCCATGTCTAAATGTTTTTGTTGCAGTATGATATATTGTTTTGATTACGTGAGATTTTCCAGAGCCACCACCTCCAGTTAAGAATAAATGTATAGCAGGTACATTTTGTGGTTTTACACTGTTCATGTTTTTAACCTTATTTCTACACCATGTAAGTGCAGTGTCATATGCTAGACGTTGTTGAGTGTTTAGTGAACTGACAGACTCGCGGAGATCGTCATCAGAAATTTCAGATGGTTGTATGTATGTATGTTGCTATTGCACCAGCAGTTGAATTGTCATTTGTTGTATTACCAAGATGTTCTGCTGGCAAATTGCTGAATGATTCGTCATCATTAGAGTTGTCTTGTAGTTGTGACTGTAAGTCCTCATTTTCTTGATCATTGATAGCATCATATGAGTGAAGTGTGCTCATGTCATTATTTCTCAATGTCTCAAGTGCTTCAAGTACTGCATCAGAATCTGGTTCAAATACATTCTTATTTTGTTCTACTAGTGCTTGAACATTTGATTCACAGAATTTAGACATGTATGTGTGTTCAATACCAAGAAGCTCACTTTCTTCTCTCCATGGATAGTATAACATGAGAATATGATGGAAGTATTTTTCAGGTTCTTTTGTCTTATTAGGAGTGTGGTATCTTATGACAGCTTTAACCTTCCTGCATTTCATGACTTCAGTGCCATTTAGTAATTTTATTTTGTTAGGGAGAGAGGATGTGTCATCATGTGAATCCATATGTGACTGTTCAATGATGTCATCATTAAGTATTTCAGGCTGAGCATCAGCTGTTTCAGATATATCAGATTTGTAATCTTTATAATAATATGCTGCAAATTCAGCAAGACACATGTTATTTACAGTTGGGATGTAATTTGATCTTATACTGTAACGCTCAATGATATTGGACTTCTATTATCTGTACTATCATCCTCTAATTCATCAAGCTCTTGTTGACTCTTTGCTACTCTTAATCTCTTTTCTGGCAAGTCTGTGCTTACAAAAACAGTTTTAGGAAATATCTTTCTTAACCAAAGCTCTGGCATACAGCGATAGATACTCTCTTGTGAGCTTACTTCTCTTGAAGAAAGAAAAGCTGCTCCAATTTTCTTAAGTCCATCTTTGACATTTAGATTTGTCTCTTTTGCTTCTCTTGCAGCATTAACTATAGCTTGTGAACATTCAGTCTCATCCTTTGTGAAATATGAACAAACATATGTAATACATTTATAATGGTTGAATACAGGTTGTAAGTCAACATTAGCAGCAAATCCCTTTATACCAGCAATGAAATAGTTATTAGTAAAACAGCTGTCTATTGGTCTTTTAAGATGTAAATCATAATCTGAATCAGGTGATACTGACAAAGCTGCTTCATATTCCTCTTCAGTGACACCAACTTGTCTAAGTATGTCTTCTTGGGTAAGATCAGGGTTGTATTCTGATTTGCTTGGGTTGAGAACCTCATCTATTTTTTGTTTTATCAATGAAAGATTTCCTTACGTTTGTTCAGTGTATCTGCTTTCAGTTCTTCATCCATATCTTCTGGTAGAGGTTCTGCTACTATTGTTTTATCAGTAAAGAACTGCCCAAAGTTAAATCTACATGCAATGTTTTTATATTTTCTGCATGTCTTGCTGTGACTATGAGTTTGATATTTCTTGACTAATATATATAATTCAGGATCAGTATCTTTGTCAGGTAAGTAGGCTTGTACATGCTGATCTACATAGTCTATATAGGCATTCTTGGTATCATGAGTTAGCTTAGGGCAGTCTGATGTCCATATTAATGCATGTAAATGAGGAGAACCTCTCATTTGAAATTCTATGCGAAGAGCGTAATATACTATTTTACCTATTGGATTTTACTCAGTGAGTAAAATCTCAGTAAAGACAGTCTCCACTCTGTATTGGAAGTGTTTTGCTGTTATGACAGGATTAAGATTTAGAAGCCTGCATCTTTCTTCGTATGATAAAGCGTCTACTTCCTTATCAGTCATATTTGACCCATTAGCTCGTGAGATTATTTGAAACAGTTCAGGCCATCTTAAATCAGCACATGATAAGGTCATAAACCATGTAGGGATACCTAATTGTTTAACCATCGCTACCACTTCATACATGAATTTTTGCCAATATGGTGGAGACCCAGCAATCTGCCTCAGAAATAAATAAGCCTGGTCTTGAGAAATAAGATTCTGCATGATTTGTGTATTTGCATGATTTAACTTGTGAAGCTGTTAAAGTTTGACCATGAACTTTCTTTAGTGCAATATTAATAGCGTCAGATACCTTTTTCTGTTCGATTATAAACTGTGCAAAGAATAGATATTCTGGATTGGTAGCAAAGCGCCCACTGTAATGTAGCAATCTTGCATTGAAATATTTAACTGGTGATAATTTTATGTCTCTTTCAGCTGTGTACCCAAATCTACCCTTTGGAAATAATACCGGGAATGCAAGTTCTTCACATGATTTATTAGTCATCAAAGATACTGGATGTTTGTTTTCACCTGGAGCAACATTGTAAATCTCTGTTCCAGTAGAAACATTACAACTTACTGTTTTCTTCTATAATGACTGGGTAATCCGGGTTAATCGCTTGAAGACATGTTTCACTGGCAGGCGATCTGTATTTATTTAAAGGGTCATCTTGTTCTTCATCTATTGTTTCATTGTCATTATTACTATCACAATTATTTTTGTCAGGAATATTGTCTGAATTATTGCTCACACCATGTGTAGACTGTTCAGAATAGTCAGAGGAATTTTCTTCATGTCTCACAGAGTTGTAGGTATTTTGAGAAATATCTGTATTTTCAGACTGTGTTAGACCTGTGAGTTCATTGTTAATGTTTGTGCACTTGATTACAATATCTTTATATGGGTTGTTGTTATCTCTCAGCCATGTAAGTGCTGCTTGAAGGAATGCTGGTCTGACAGCTTCAAAGTAAACATGACCCCTAAACTGAAGTTTTCTTTTTAATTTCAACATTATAATACCAGACCTTTCAGGAGGGCGGGGTAAGACATTGCAAGTTTGATCACACTGAACTGGGACATTACATATTGCACCTTTGATTTTTCTTTGTTGCCCCTTTGGCATGACAGCGATTTTTTCAAATACTATACGCTGTGCTATCAATATTTGTTCTAATTTCCTGAGGCATTCAAGCTCAGATGGGATATTATCAACAAATAAATTATTTATAATTGCCTGACATGGAATTGCCCCTTTAGTACATTTTGAGTGACATGTTTTGCAGATATATTCTTTTCCATTAAATGATGATTTTATAGTGAACATGCATTCAGAGGGATATTTGTTTCTTTTTAGTTTCATGACTGACCTTTTGTATAAACTCCTGTTGCAAACACAGCATATATAATATGGCCCTTCTCTTATTTTCTTTTTAAATTGTGCAATACAGGAGTTAATGTCTTTAGTTTTATTGCTATATTTTTGCTTATTAATAAGTACCTTCTCTAATAAATTATTTTTTTAAATACTATCCATTGTTCTATATTTTTCTGCATTTTTGTTTGACAAATCCTGTTTTTTATTACTATCCATTGTTTTGTACTTTTCTGCATTTTTGTTTGACAAATCCAGTTTTTTATTACTATCCATTGTTTTGTACTTTTCTGCATTTTTGTTTGACAATTCTTGTTTTTTATTACTATCCATTGTTTTGTACTTTTCTGCATTTTTGTTTGACAAATCCTGTTTTTTATTACTATCCATTGTTTTGTACTTTTCTGCATTTTTGTTTGACAAATCCTGTTTTTTGTTGCTCTCCATTTTTCTATACTTTTCTGCATTTTTGTCTGACAACTGCTGTCTTTTATCTCTGTTCATTGTTTTGTAATTTTGTGTCTTTGCCGATCGATTTTTTTCTAATAAAATTTTTTTCTTCAGTGGTTCCATTCCATCATAAGTTTGTCTTGATCTCTGGTTTCTCATAAGTCTCTTTCTTTTATTTTGATCTATATTTTCACATGAACACACAAAAAATTGTATTTTGTTATCATTCTCATCTTGAACAGATTGATATTTCTGATGAGTGCTGGCTATCTCATCAACAAGTGAATTAACACCAGTTATATTCTTGATATATTGAGCTTGATGTGATTTAGTTTCATCATAAACTACCACAGAATAAACATACTTTGATGTTTTTGAAGGTTTAAATATGCAACCAATAGAATATGGTAAAAATGACAGTACAAACCCAGTCTGTTCATGATTGCTTACAATAAGATCTCCGAGAGTACACTTGCTTTGGTATGTGTTGTGTAAAGCCCCATTAGTTGTTCTATTACCCAGAGTTAAACCAACTTCAATATCACACACAACAGTACACTGTGGTAATTGGTCTGCTCTGATATGTTTATTTAAATTCAAATTAGTATACAATTGCTTCCCACCATCTACAATAATAGACAATGTGTTTGAATTCCAATAGCTACATGGTTTTATTACAGAGTAGCATAGTGAATATAGAGCTACAGTATAACTGCTGTTGAATTGTGTGTATTCATTAAAATAGTTTCCAGTTTGTGTGGTATCACTACGAATGTAATTCTCATTCAGTTGTACTCCTTTTAGTTCAAACAATGCATTATAATGTATACTTTGAAAGTAGTGAACTAAGTTACTAAGAGATGATAATTCAAGAAGCACACAAGTACCCTGAGAAAAACTGTTACCAAATAAATCTCTTGCATGAGAATCAAAAACTTTGAAGGTGTTATCATGACAGTATATAGCAACAGCAGTAGCCCCTATTGTTAATATGAAATTGGTATAATTCTCAGAAATTAATGATTGAAATGCTGTTTGTAAAGAAGTACAGTATGCATATCCTTCAATTGCACTTTCTTGATGTAAATTACCTGTAAAACTCTCACTATATTCCAGCTGATAGTCGGTGTCGAAGACATTTAACATTGTTGGTAATTCAGTTTGCATTAAAAAATTCTGTCTTGCAGATTGTGATAGCCTTGAATACAATTGATTTCCAATATTCATAATAGACACAAGATCATTAGATGAATTGATACCATGTTTATTATTATAAATCAGAGAACATAAACTCATTGCAACACATTGTTGTCCTGCATTCTGTCCAAATATAGAAACATTCCCTTGACTATATGGTGCTGTTATTGTCTTGCTTGGATCAACATATAATGTATTGTCAGGACCTGGATTCTTCTCAATGTCAGTGATTAGTTTTGATTGACAATAGTGGGCTAAATGTGTGCGAGTCTTATAGAAACACAACACTTTATAAGAAGAAAATAATGCCATATAACGATTAGCCTTAAATTTAAAAGATTGCAGTCGAATTGAAAGCTTTCTTTTATTGATAGTAAATGAATGACTACTTGTGCTAATGATATAATTATACAATTTGGACGATGTTGGTACACTGGACCGTATATTTGCAAAAACAAACCGTCTCAACTTTCTGCTTTTTGTGGCAAGGCGCTTTAGAGCATGTGTTGGTAATCTGCTGGGCTCACGATCACGTTTATGGCGAACAGAAGACTTATAAACCCGTCTATAATTACTCGTGCCCAGGCCTCTGGCACGAGTATTAGTCTGCTGCGAGTTTCCAACCTCGTTCCCAGGGCCCCTCTTCTCGCAAGATGGCGGACGCTCGAAGAAAGACCCTGGCAAACAGTGCTTTATGACGGATTCTGATTGGCTCGTTCTTACATACCTTCTGATTGGACAAAATAATAAACATAATTAAGAAACAGTTTGCAGTGGGAGTTTCACAAATAAACAAAGGTGCATTTTATTAAAATCCATTTTAAGTAGACAATGAAAAACTAACGAACACATCATAACCATATAAACATATTTAAGTTTTCATAGTTATTTTTCCAGCTGTCAGACGATGACGAGTTGATGCGGTATTGCACAAGTAATTTCAAATATATTAAACCGTTTAAAACACTAGGTACCAATCAATAAATTAATACATTTTATTACAAGTTTTTATTACAAGTTTTAATCATTTTCGATTTACAGATATATGTATGTCCGGTCCGCAGTTAGTTACCGGTCGTTACTCGATTTACAGATATATGTATGTCCGGTCCGCAGTTAGTTACCGGTCGTTACCCACAGGCGGAAGAAAGAAAATATAAGGACCATAAGAAACTATTCTAGCATATACATCCATACATCTATACATCGTAATTTCAATCGTTTAAGCACATAATTTTATAGCTCGTACTACTGTATTAAACCTAATTACAAAGATCCATTAAAATGTTTTTGTATCCCTCGAACATATCTTGTGTGGCCAACTGTTTTCTTTTTCAATCGGATTAAAAACATCGCTGAAAAATAATCCAAGCGAAGTAATCGCTAGTCAACACGACTTTGTTGACCATTTAATTTAGTTTCAGTTTTTGAAATACGTTCTACGCATCTTTCTATCCATAATCTACAGATTCCAGCGTATATTTACCTTCTATAAAGAGGAAATCACGTTAGATAAACAGGAAAATCGATTTTTCGCATTTACCCGGGAGATTTGGCACTGAAATCTTGAGACCGGGAGATTTGTCCCAAAATCTGGAGACTCCCGGGTTATCCGGGAGAGTTGACAGCCCTGCCTCTCTCACGAACATTTTCAAAACACTGTACCGCCATTTTGGCCCAAAATCACGTGACAATAAAATACTCCAAAAATCTTGGAGTATTTGACCACGTGACAAACCACTGTTTGCCAGGGTCTTTCTTCGAGCGTCCGCCATCTTGTCAATAGCGAAGAAGAGGGGGCCTGGGGACGAGGTTGGCGAGTTTCTTGTTTTTTTTTTTTTTTTTTTTTTTTTTTCCTTTTTTTTCGCTGTTAGAAGTTTAGACAAGTTCAGACAAGTTCCATCAGGTCTGATTAATTTAACTAACAAAGAAAGAAATTCCTATGGACGGACCACGGGCTCGAACCTGCGACCTTTGGATTGTCAGGCTGCGCCTTACCCGACTTGCCATCGCGCCAAACATGCTGTTCGTGAGATCCATTAAGCTATATATAAGTAGTACGAGTTCAAGTCTCCGAACGGCCAATCTCTTTTTTGGTTCTTTTTTTTTATATTCTTTTTTCTTATTCTTAAGTAATCTTTCTTTTGCAATTTTATATTCAGTTATTTTTTAATAAACAATTTTTTTTAATAATTAAAACGAATGCTTCCATCTCGCATCAAAACAGCTAAACAAATAATTAAAACGAATGCTTCCATGTCGCATCAAAACAGCTAAATAAAACTTAATTGAAGGAAAAACAATTCGTGGAATTGTTGAGAAGGATCATTAGAAGTGAACAAGATCAAAAAGTAGCAAAAAATCCATTGCGAAAGTGAGAATTTTCAAGCTTGTAGACGTGACATATCGAAGCTCGCTCACTCGACTTGAAGAACGATTGTTTAGCGATGTGTATTAACAAAAGCGAAAAAAGACAAATATTTCAAAAGGATCTTTTGGTATCTTACACAAAGGAGACTATTTGGTCACTTTTCAAGTCTAAAAGGCTTTTTTTTTTGGCTGCACTTTGCGAAATTGAGAGAAACATAACAAGACTAACAAAGGGCAAACTACGAATAATACTTATAATGTCCATTCGCTATGGTCCACGCTTCAACTGATTGGAAAATCTGCCCAATTTTGAAAGAAAAAGGGAAAATTTGCAGTATTTTTTCGTGAAAAATTGAAGTAAAGTGTAATTTATTGAAATCTTGTTTATTGAGCTTTTATGCTGATGTAGTTTTTGTGTAATTCTTGTTGATTTTGGAGTATTTTTTGCCGTTAAAGAAGAGGTGTTATGGATGATAATTTCCTGTCAGGTATTGTAGTAATATGTGTAATAAAGGGAAAAATAGAAATCGTGAAGGAAAAAAATTAATTTATAAAAAAATAAAAAGGAAAAAAGTAAGAAAAATATGGTTTAAACATGAAGTGATAAGAAAAAAAATTTTTTTCAAGTCTCCCAGCATGGGATTCGAAGCCGCGTACTTCCAATGAACCGCCTTTTTGAAAAGAAGAACTAGATTGCTTGCGCTGCTTGTGTTATTATAAGAGCTTTAAGGCAAGTTCGAGATGTCGCAAAGAAACCGTATTGCATATTTTGTGTCGTTTTGTTTCTTGTTTTTTTGTTTTGTTTTCGGTTTTTTAAGAACCTACGTTCTTGGGCACGAGTAAACCCTGAATTCAGGGTCTAGTTGTAATGAACATACTGAGAATAACGAGATCTGGTGTTTTTTGAAATATTTATTGTAACTACTGCATCATTATATACATTTACAGTCAAGTTGTTAGTTTTATCTAGTATATCACAATCACTGAATAATGAAGTAATGTTCATTTCAACATGGACGTCGAATCCTCTACCAGCTACCAAAATATAAATTCCACATAATACTATAAAACCAGCGACACAAAATTGATTGACTTTGATTACTGATATAAAAACAACGAATAAGAAAACAAATAAAGTAACTATCTTTGTGACAGAAGGTATACCTTGAAAGGAGGTTGTTTTGTTCAACTCACAGCATGGTTTGTAGACAGACAACAGATTTCGACATTCTTCATTTCTTTGGTTTACAGGTACATCGTCTAAAGATTCATCAGTCAAACCCCTATGGATTGAAAGGAATTTTGCGTAGTTTGAATATAGTTCATTAGATAGTGTATAGTTTTTGCTTAAGTTCACGATAAGTTTCACGATAAATCCACTCGTAAAGTGAGTGACTCTCTCGATAAATCCACTCGTAAAGTGAGTGACTCTCTCGATAAGTTCGCGAACCGACCCGTTCGAAAACGCTCAACAGCTTTTAGTGTGGGTCTATCGCGAACGGTGTGTGCGTTTGTAAGTTGATTGAGCGGATTAGAAACTGAATTTTGAGCCATTTCCTTCGTTGATTGTACAGCTTAGTGCCCAAAGACACCAGTAGAAGAATGTGTATTGGAGCACTATCCAGTCTGACTACCGCGTGCCCGTGACGTCACACGTCACTGTGGTGATCGATTCCACCAATCACAACCGAAATGAATAAACCAATCACAAACCTGGAGCCGATAGAAATACAAAGTGCGGAAAATTTAAAATGCCGACAGATCGAAAAAAAAAAAAAAAAAAAAAAAAAAAAAAAAAAAACATCCCGAAATTATACCTCGGGTCTTTTAAGCCCGAGTAATTAATGCTATTTAGTACAGTCTAAATAGTGACAACTGTTGCACTCATTTAGTGTTTGCACTCTAGAGTGCAAATAATATCCACAATATTACCTAGCTCTTATTATTAAAATAGTACTATTTGAACTATAGAAAACAATACAGACGTTGAATTCTAATAATAGTTCAATTTATTATTTGCACTCTTGCAAATATAAGTAAAAAACAGACCCTTTATCACAGACAAAATTGCCACCCTACTATCCCAGACCTAATAGCCGAAAAATCATACCCTATGCAGGGCTGTAACCAGACCGTTTACAGGGGGGTGCACACAAAAAACCTGGACCATTGATGGGGGTTTAGTATACTTCTTTTAATTACCACTTTAGTCATTTTCAAAAACCCGTATTACAATTTATTGCGCTTTACAGCAGTCCTTTTGAATGACTCTTTGTATTTTCGGTGATTATTACACCTTATTGCAACCCATTACACTTTGTCTTGGTCTTTTCACAGTGGTCTTTCACGCGGGTTTTATAAATAAATTATAGTTTTGAGCGGACCTTTTGCTTTTCTAGGGGGAGGGGGGGGTGCATGTACACCCTGTGCCCTCCCCTTGGTTACGGCCTTGCTATAGGGCAGCACATATCCACCTGTATAGTGAATGTAGAGTACCCCCTCCCCTACCCTAATGTAAGCAACAATTGATGATAACTTTTCGAGCGAGCAAAGACCAGGAAAGACAAAGCTTGAAAACAGGTTAACAAAACTTGAATGGTTATTTTTATTTCACAATCAAAACTATCAAAACGGTGTTGTGAACTACCTTATTCACTTTGGGAGTAATCACATGCGCTCTTAGAGCGACTTTAATTTTACAAAAGGCCAGAGCGTAAAGCCTGTATGGCTCTTGTTCGTGATAATACGGTTTTGTGATTGGTGTGGTTGTTCTGTCTCCCTAATTGCATACCCGAAGACAAGACTCATTACGATATCTATTTTCTGTTAAATTTGCATGACATCAATCTGAACTTGAACAACGCACAATTCTCCCCACCAAAGATTAACAATTACGAAGATGTTATGGCGCTGTAATTTAGATTTCTCTCTCCTACTAACCTGAACAAAAGCTCAGTAATGCAATATTATTGATATTTGCAAGATAAGAAAGGAGAGAATTTTTCTTACTTCCTACTTATGATCTACAAAATATCCGCGCTCAACCAGCATTGCTAGGAGCAAAACAAACAAAAAAAACAAAAAAAACAAAAAAAAAAAAAAAGAAAGAAAAAACAAACAACCAAACAAAAAAAACAAAACAGGACAAAACAAAACAGGACGGACAAAAGAGGACAGGACAAAACAAAACAAAACAAAACAAAACAACAACAAAAAAAAAACAAAAAAAAAAAAGCAAACAAACAAAAACACCACATCATCAACCTCAACAACAGCAACAACAACAAAAACAGTATTTCAGGAGAAATATATTAACATGTCGCATTAGATCGAACATATAGCCCTGAGCTAATTTAATTAATGCGGGCAGATAATACGACAGGAAAACATGTTAGAATTGAATGAAATTGAGAAGTTCTTATCGAGAAGGAAAGTAGAATTAAGGATTTAGATGGATTTAGATATACTGGGAAATTAATTTAGCTAGGCAATATAACTTGTGCGAATCTAATCAGAAGTTGTAAGTAAGTATAAATGTAGATCAGCTATCAAATGACGAGTTAGCAGAATGAATAGAGATAAAAAAATCGATTTTCTTGAAAATTTAATTCAAAAACTGCAAATGACTTTTAATTAATTCTGTAATAAATTAGGTTTCTGCTCTTAACTGCTACATTAACCCATGGGTTAAATATTAAAGCAAAACGAAATAAAATTAGATATCAATATGCATAAGATATAAATAGAGCTAGCTCAAATTGAAATATAACAAGAGCCAAAAAGGCCACTCGCTCTGGCCATCCAATTATGCAATGGTAGAATGGGTGATGTCTTTGTTATAGTTGTTAATTTAATTATGATTTTTCAGTACACGTGAATTTTGGTGTAGATGTGTGGAAGGGCTTAGTGACAATAATTAGTATTGTAATGAGAAAAAATAAAATGAATGATATGAATGGAGCAGACGATTTTGAGGGTTTCAGTTAAAAATCCCAGTCCCACAGAAGCAAGTCCCATTTGCCAGTCCAGCAATTCCAGTTTTCATTTCGGTTATTCCTCGAGGATTTTTTTTTTTTTTTTTTTTTTTTTTTTTTTTTTTTTCACTTTTTCAAGATGAGGGTACGAGTTATAATTGTTGGAAACGATGGACCCCATATACAGATTTACTATAATGGAAATGGTATAAACAAAATGTTACGCCATTTTGCAGTTAACTCTGCCATTTGACTCAAGCAGTTATTGGAAGACCATGCACACTAATGAAAAGAGTGAACTAAAATGGATTAAATTTGGACTAAACTCTTGTAGGTCTACCGATCTGTATGATCTCAAATTGTAAGCCAATTACCGAAGTGACTAGGTGTCCGGTAGCCGGATTAGGTCCTCAAATTACTAAACGTCGGGTAGTCGAACTTTTTCGATAAATTTATCCGGTAAATGGACATGAACCGTATTTAAAGTAATAAAATCCTATTTAGAACTATCAAGCGATGTCAATGAGCGAGAAATGCTATTATTTTCCACTCCATACAAAGCTGTACATAGAATAGAGAAGACTTGGTATGTGACAAAATTTTCGTACTGTGATGACTAGAAGGTCACTAGAGACTGCTTTACTTACTTTCACCGAATTTATTCGGAAAATCAACCAGAAATATATTTGAAACAATTAAAGTTCTATTTGGAACGGTTTAACGATCTGATTGAGTCAGAAATATACAAGTTTCCCTCTCCTTACAGAGCTGCATACTACCGACTAGCGTGACCCTGAAAGTTCTCGGCACAACTAAAGACTACCGGACGGCTTTCTCGAAAAACTAAACGTTAGGCAGTCAACTTTTTTTTTTTTACAAAAGAATCAAGTAAAATCAATCAAAAACATACTTAAAGCAATACAAAGTTGTTTAGAACGATAAAACGTTCTCAATGAGCCAGAAATGTACATCCTTTTCGCAAGACCGAAGACTGCCGGACGCTTCACTGAATTTACTTAACGTCCGGTAGTCGATTTTTTACCAAATAACCAAGTAAATTTAATCGGTAACATATCCTAAGCAATAAAATATATTTAGAACGGTGAAACGATCTCAATGAGCCAGAAATGTACATATTCCCCTCTCTTTACAAAGCCACATACATACTACTAAATTTCTAAAGAATACCGGACGGCTTGCTCAAAAAACTAAACGTCCGGCAGTCGATTTCTTACCACATAAACAAGTAAAATCAATCGTAAACATATTTGAAGAAATACATATTTATTTAGAACGGTGAAACGATCTCAATGAGTCGGAAATGTGCATGTCGTTCGAAAAGTGTGCCAGAAATGAATAACACTGAACATACGTTCATTGTTGCAGAAGAGGTTGTTTGTTATCGTCATGTGCGTCAAAAAAAAAGGCATATTTTGGGTCCTTGTAATTAATGGATTGTTCTAAATAAAACAATTGTTTCTTCAAAGACGTTTCTGATTGATTTTGTTTGTTTATTTTTTTGTTTTTGTTGATAAGATAATTTGAGTGGCGGAAGTTTAGTAATTTTAGCTAAGCGTCCGGCAGTGTTATTCATTTCTGGCACACTTTTCGAACGACATGCACATTTCCGACTCATTGAGATCGTTTCACCGTTCTAAATAAATATGTATTTCTTCAAATATGTTTACGATTGATTTTACTTGTTTATGTGGTAAGAAATCGACTGCCGGACGTTTAGTTTTTTGAGCAAGCCGTCCGGTATTCTTTAGAAATTTAGTAGTATGTATGTGGCTTTGTAAAGAGAGGGGAATATGTACATTTCTGGCTCATTGAGATCGTTTCACCGTTCTAAATATATTTTATTGCTTAGGATATGTTACCGATTAAATTTACTTGGTTATTTGGTAAAAAATCGACTACCGGACGTTAAGTAAATTCAGTGAAGCGTCCGGCAGTCTTCGGTCTTGCGAAAAGGATGTACATTTCTGGCTCATTGAGAACGTTTTATCGTTCTAAACAACTTTGTATTGCTTTAAGTATGTTTTTGATTGATTTTACTTGATTCTTTTGTAAAAAAAAAAAAGTAGTTGTCTTTAGTTGTGCAAGAACTTTCAGGGTCACGCTAGTCGGTAGTATGCAGCTCTGTAAGGAGAGGGAAAATGTACATTTCTGGTCCATTGATATAGTTTTATCATTCTAAATAAATTTGAATTGCTTTAAATATGTTTTCGAGTAATTTTACTTGTTTATGTGGTACAAAAATCGACTGCCGGACGTTTAGTATTTTGAGCAAGTCGTCCGGTAGTCTTTAATTATGCGAGAACTTTAAACTACGTGTCACTCTAGTTGTAGTATTCAGCTCTGTAAGGAGAGGGAAACTTGTATATTTCTGACTCAATCAGATCGTTAAACCGTTCCAAATAGAACTTTAGTTGTTTCAAATATATTTCTGGTTGATTTTCCGAGTAAATTCGGTGAAAATAAGTAAAGCAGTCTCTAGTGACCCTCTAGTCATCACAGTACGAAAATTTTGTCACATACCAAGTCTTCTCTATTCTATGTACAGCTTTGTATGGAGTGGAAAATAATAGCATTTCTCGCTCATTGACATCGATTGATTATGGTGGCCCAAAAGTTCACGGCAAATTAAAGAAATCCATGGCATAATAGAGAAAAGTCACGGCAGAATAAAGAAACCGCACGGCAAAACAAATAAAACTCACGGCAGAATAAAGAAAACTCACAGCAGAACAAAGAAAACTCACGGCAGAATAAAGAAAAAAAAACTCACGGAAGAATAAAGAAAACTGTACGGCAAAACGAAGAAACATCCACGGCGGAAATACAAATACCGAATATCGATGTCACGTGGGTGGTGGTGGAAAGTAATGTGGGGGGGGGGGGGGGTGGACTATAAGTTTCTCTTTGTCACGTGGTTCTGTCTCCACATGCTCTAAGCAAAATAAAGTAATTAGGGAAAACAATTAAGTTTAATTTTATGAATATATATGAAGCATGAACTCTGAAACGAACATTGTTGATGGCTGAACTAAATCACTGAGATTATCATGACAATAAGTTTAAATATATGCATAGATTTAAGATCAAAATTGCATTCTATAAACTATGCTTACCTTTTCCACAAGAAGTACAAAATAAAGCAGTAGTATTCAGTACTTTAGAACCACAATTACAGCAAAACATGGCTGGCAATCGTTGAAACGCACACCCGACGAGAAACGAGACCATGTGCTTCATACACAGTTAACCCATACCAAGTTTTCTTGTTGGAAATGTTCACTTCCGCAGTGGCTTTTTTTCTTTGTTTTACCGTGGACTTGGTTTCTTTTGCCGTGACTTCGCTCCATCTTGCCGTGAATTTGCCTTCTTTTGCCGTGAGTTTTCTTTGATCTGCTGTGAGTTTTCTTTATTCTGCCGTGAGTTTTATTTGTTTTGCCGTGCGGTTTCTTTATTCTGCCGTGACTTTTCTGTATTATGCCGTGGGTTTCTTTAATTTGCCGTGAATCTTTAGGCCACCGTAGATTTCAGACCCTAGAAGAAATCACATTTCATCAATTATAATTGTTTATCCAAAACTAATATTAAACTATATGCTTTTAGGTGCATTAAATATTTTGCTTTTCGAACAATTTCCAACTTTTGCGTTTACGAGAAATCTGACCCAAAAATAAATACAGAGTTGGCCAGAGACGCTAAAAGGTACGCGAAGGTCTCTTTTTCGACCATGAAAAGGTCCATCAAGCCCCCCTCCCCCTCTCCTTCCCCACTTTTCAAAGAAATCTCTCATGGTCAAATATGTCGTTGCATATCTACCCGAGGGCCAGCATTTTGAGATTGACTCAATTATTTGAATCCATCCAGCTTAGTCTTACTGATGAACTAAAAAAATGATCATTAAAATATATCATGTCTTTGTCATAGCTTACATGGCAGAGTTAGCGAGGTCCATTGAACAACATTGAAGCTTGAAGTTTACCAATACCTCAAATTTTCTGCGACCTTTTTTCATTGTTGGAAACCCCCCTCCCCCACGATTAAAATCGCCCCACCACATCTGAATACCTCGGGATACGTGTCAACAACAAGAAACAGGCTCAGTCTACTCGGTGAGAGACGTCTTTACTTATCTTACTGTTTATTGATAGGATGGCCCTAGAGCCATAATTTTATGGTGCATGTAGACATATTAACCCCGTGGGGAGGGGGGGGGGGATTCCCATATATCGGAGGGCATGGGTGCTCGTCGTACCTTTTAGGGATCAAAATCAGAGATCTGGTACCTTGTAGGGGCATTCACGGATATTCAAAAACAATATTCGTATTTGTTCGTATTCGAGTTGGTACCGTTTAGGGGTAAAATCATGTACTGCCACGCCCTTTTGAATAGAACTTAGTACCTTTTAGGGGTCATTTAAAAAAAATTCCTACGAGCATCCCGCTCTATTCCGATCGGAGTCACCTCCGGATATTAACTATTGTTAATTGACGAACGCTTAGACTAAAAGAATACTCAAAGATTAAAATCATATCATTTAAGCTCATTGTGAGAGTTCCTGGCAATGTTAACCGTGCATAAAATTAAAGCCTGTTTTCAATTCAGAATCAGTGAACGTCTTGCTTTTGTTAAAGGGAAAATTCTACTATATTTCAGAATTATATTAAGATCATAAAATTATATAATCCATCAACCACATATCAAAAACATATATCATATTTACTCATTCAATTCGATTTTCTTGAGAATTAATAAATACTTGTAGATTGTAGAAATAGTAATTAGAATTAGGAAAATGTATTTGATTGACATGATAGATGTTGAATCGGCTTTAGACCAACCGACTCATATCAGTAAAATCGCCCTTAGATCAACCGACTCAAATGTTTCATCTCAGTTTTGATTGACAAAGTTTAGCGTTGTGTTTAAAATTGTCTAGCTTGATCTAACTTCACGTTTTAGGGATTAGTAAAGAAAAGAAGTTAATCACTGATCTATAATGACAGTAAGTATGATTGAAGATATTTTTGAGCTGAATTAGGCTTACATATATTGTGCACATCTTGGATGTGCCTCGGAAGGTTTTATCCTTAGAATGTCAAAATCGTAGACATCAAGTCTCGTATTTTAGCTCAGCTCATAAGTAGATTTGTTTGGTTTGTTCTCTTCCAACCACGTATCATTTTCTCTAATCATCCATTTAGTTATGAATAATTATACAAAACATCTCTGATCTTTCGTCCAAAATTTCTCTATATAATGTGTAGTTATTTTCAATGAATTTATTGTGATTAATCTCTTAGTACTAAAATGTACCTGTATGTAACTTTAAACGTTATGTTAGATTTAGTTTTACTTAGATTTCATGTGTAAACACCTGTTAGTCTTTTGTCTCATTAGCGTCACGTGCTTAGAGTCAGCCAATCGTAAGTCAGCAATATTCACGAAAAGTGACATCCCAAATTTGGGCTTGCGATGCCAATAAAAGCACAGGCCGCTAAGGAATAGATGCTTATTCACTCACTCAGGCATTCAGAGTTGAAGAATAAACTGTGACAGAGATACAAGATCCCGAGAGAAGTCATTTGCGCAGTTGTTTAAATATATGAGATCGCTCAAAAGACGTGTAATATGAAGGTGACTTTAAGTTTACACTACGTGTCTAAAATAAGAGAGTTGACCGGTATTAATCTAAAGTCTGACGGGTGAACAAACAGATTTTTATTTTTAGTTGGTCGGGTTTTGAGAGAGGGAGAAATGTATGTATAAACAAAAGCCACTAAGACACAGGAACTACATTGCTTAGTTGCTTCGACAACTCCCAGCTTTCAAGATGCGGTAAAAAGTATATGAACTAACATCAGTAAAACTGAACACAACAACAACAACAACTGCAAATTAAACTCCAAAAAACATCACTGGTGATATCACAAAATCTAAACGTTTTTGAGAGAGTAGAAGATTATATACTTTTTAACAGATTTGCACGTGACTTTATAGTCTTACTGTCATGTGTATATATGTTTGGTCGTTTCATGAAAATTGTTCATCTCGCTCATGTATATATGTTAATGAATAAAATCTAGTTGTTTAATGTATATTGAATTAAATGATTTTAAGTACTTATCGAGCGTATCTAATGTCGCCGTATACAAATATATTTGTAGGTAATTGGTGCGTAGTATTTAGTCTGAAGTTCAAAGGCAAAAGATCACCACACTTATTTATTTACATCATGGCATGTTGGGTATGAAAGTTGTGCCCCCCTTCCTCGCATACAGCATTGATATGTGATAAAGGTGACGTTTGCGGAATGGTAGTAAACACCAAGAAACAAAGAAGAAAAAAAAAACAACAACAACAACAACAACAACAACAACAACAACAACAACAACATCAACAACAATAAAAGGCAATGATGCCACCCAGAATGCTTTGTTCACTTTCAGTTTGTAACGTAATTTGTCCTTATTACTTTTATTTTCTACTAGTTCCCAAAGATGATTAAGAATTTGGCTAAAAGGGAATTTGCCAAGAATGCTTGTAGTTATAGCTATAAAAGGAGAAAATATTCAATGCAAAATGCCCATTGCCATAAACTTTTATTTCGTTACTCGGGCTTCTTGTCATAATGTTACTCAAACTTGAGGTTTCCATGTTTTCAAGTTTTTTTTAACCCAATTATGAGAACAAGACATTTCCTGCTACAAAATAGTTCAGGAATTGAACTTACTTTTTAAGAGTTTGTGTGTATTTAAACTGAAATGTATTTTGTTTTAGTAAAAGGCAACACACTCTGCTAGGTCATATATTCATCTAACTGACAGTGCATTTCCTGATATAAAATAGCTCACAAATTGAAGAGTCTGTGTGCTTTTTGAACTTAATTATTCCTCAAATGAGTACAATGTTAATAAATTACCAGCCCGTTTTACTTGACAGTCGTGGAGACAACAAATTTCCTGATATAACAGCTATTACGAATTGAGCTTACTTTTCAAGACTAGCTTTACTCTTTCTTGAAATGAATCTCTTTACTTAACTAAGTAAAGGCATCAAGTTTGAATTTCATTTGGGAATAATATTTCTGACAGTAAACTGACAGTATTCTATGAGTGTTTGTCAAGGGATAAAAGTAGGAGGATGAGGAAGATGGATATTTTGTAGCAAGCATGTATATCCATGGATTCATTTCTTTTTTTCCTGTCGTTTATTTGAATTCACAGGCATTAGCCATTCGCCATTAGACTATTACAGTGTGAAGATTTCAAACAAAGCGCACCTCGAGATTATCAGATTTAAATCAAACGACCACAGAGTTATTTCACTTAGTTTTATTTATTGTCTGAATTTTATAAATTTTCCGTGCTGTAATCATGCTTAGTTTTGTTTCAAGTGCAATTTTTTACAAAAAGAAAATGAAGTCAAGAGAGTATGAGATAAGAGAGCTTATCCCTCGTATTGGGCTTTACACTTATACAAAACATCTCAAGACAAAAGTTTGGAGATTGGTAACACGTTTCTAAAAATAGCACGACGAGTAGAGCCCCTGAGGGGGTTCAGGGATAAGCTCTCTTATCTCATACTCACTTGATGAAGAATAATAACTTTGCAATCGAGTTCTCGATTTTTGATTGGCTAAAAATCCCGAGGTGCCATTCAGTTGAAGTCTTCTAATTGGTTAAAATTCCTGACGTGGATTCGCACTTTAAATGATGACATATTAAATAGGACTTTTTGTGATAAAGACATTGTTTATCTGAGCTGATAGATAGTAATTTTTAGTCCTCAAACCGTTGAAGCCTTAGCCGTTAATTGGTAAAATATAAGAAACCCATGAAGTTTCACTTCGACCAAGATATAAGAGTGCAAGAAGAAGCTGTGATACTTTGCTAGTATCCCGTCACAATCTATGTAAAACAAACTACTTTAGGGACGGTCTAAAAAGGTTTCTTTCTTTTAGTGTTTGACATTATAAAGTTTTATCTATATGAGTTCAAATGTGGTTTTGTGTCTAGTGTATTATTATGATTTAAATACATATCAAACAATTGCTATAGGGAAAATGCTGTTCGATCGGCCATTTTGTTTAACCATATCTGGTAAATTTTACCTTATTTGGAAGTACGCTTGAACTCTTTTTTGCCGTTTTTCTTAGCATTAAAGGCTAAAAGTTAGGAGAAAACTGCCAGATATTGTAGAGAATCTAAAAACTCAAAATGTCCGTCACATTTGATCAACTTTGCAGCCTCGGTTTCGTGAAAAAAGCCCATAATTTAAAAAACACAGGGTTCCCGCGCGAACAGCATTCAATTGTTTGATATGCGTAATTTGCATAATTGCTGGCCCGCAAATACAATGCAAAAATATTTTAAACTTTAATTCTAGTTTGCTCTAAAATAGAATTAACAGAAGTTTTTATTGATATAAGCCCAATACCAGCAAATCCCTTTCTTATCTCATACTATGACGTTGATCTTTTCGTTAATTTTTACTGCCCTATGTAAAATAAAGTAGTTTTTGACTTGGTCTGATCTTACACAAACAAACCGAGACACGTTGCCGTTGACGTTTTACTATTTTATTGTAGACCAATACAAATATGTACAAATAACTGTTTCAATATCATTAAATTAGACAAGAAAAGCTGGCTGAAGCAATTGAGGTTTATGTACCCTTCTCTTCTCTTCTCTTCTCTTCTCTTCTCTTCTCTTCTCTTCTCTTCTCTTCTCTTCTCTTCTCTTCTCTTCTCTTCTCTTCTCTTCTCTTCTCTTCTCTAGGCTATCAATTCGAGACCGCACAAAGTCGCGGCAGTGAACCATGTAATTAAAATTCATTTTTTCTGATAGGACAATAATTTGACTTTTGGAGGGCATATTGGTTATTTGTGGCCCGAGAAGCGTCATTTGCGCACGAGTGGAGGGACACAAATAAACAATATACACGACAAAAGTCATCAGTATTATCATTATCATCAGTACCCTTAATCAAAATTTATAAATTTTAAAATCGCTGTAAAACAATTTTGATTCAATCATGTTCAATCTGCAGCGGGCCGGAGCGGTACCATTATCGCCCACCGCCCGCTCGTTTTCAAGAGGGCAGTTTGCCATTTGGCTCTCTATATTGATGATAATAGTGGTTTGTGAGTACTGATTTTGGAAGTCGCGTCTGGGCATCAACGTTTGCGGTGTGCTTCTGTTGATAAGATGATTGAAAATTGTTTTTCACTGCGTTTGTGGAATATTGCTTTAATAGTCTTAAACAGCTAATAACAAAATTAAAACACCAGTATAACAAGCGAATTGTTGAACAACAACAACAATAAGAAAGAAACATAAACACACGAGAACAGAACAACACTTTAATAACAATCCAAGCACGCAATTACTTAAAAGTCGTACTAGGTTTGTTTGGTCATTATCTGTTTCTGCATGTTTACTCACATTTCTTATTATTCCATAATATTTTACTGCAGACAACATAGCCGACAAAAACTGCCAATGTATGAAATTAAAACTAGCTAGCTGGGTTTGACAACTTTAATTACCACCAGCCTCATAAAAAGCACAGTAAAGAAGAGGCCGAAATAATTTTTAATTTGATTCATCAAATTCGTTCATCAAATTAGATTGATCAAAAGATGCAAATACAGACAGCGAAACATGGGGAAAATGATTATGATGATGAAGAAGAAGATTAAAAAGAAGGAGGAGAAGCAGAAGAAGGAGAAACAGAAGAAGGAGAAGAAGGAGGAGGAGAAGGAGAAGCAGCAGCAGAAAAGGAAGAACAAGAACAAGAAGAAGATGATGGTGGTGAAGGAGATGTATAAAAAGAAGAAGAAGAATTAAGTTTATTAGTTTATTTTACTAGTTAATTTTTTAGTCGTTATGTGACGCGTATCTCTTAAGAAATAATTAAACAATAATGACAATAATGAACTTTTTTATAGTCAGTTTAGGTTATTTAGCATTTGTACTAATTCGGGAGAGACTTTCTCTCACACTCACTACCCCCTACATTCATTATTTTGCACACATCTTTACACACAGTTGATTTTTGCAATGAGGGAGGAAAACCAGAGATCCTGGAGAAAAAACCCTTATGGCATAGGAGGGAGAGAAAAACATCACTTATAACAAACTCTACTCACATCTAATCAAGCTCCCGGGCCAGGGCTCGAACCCAGACCATAGCGGTGAGAGGCGAGAGGCTTAACCGCTCATGCCAACCATTAATTAAATGAAACTACTTAGAGAACATTGCCTTCGTCTCATGCTTCTTAGAAACAAGTGTAGAACAGTGGGCTGATGCGCGCGCAGCCATCTGAACAAGAGGTCACGAGTTCGATTCCTATAGCGGCTTCACATCCTTGTTTCGACTTCATTCTATGTTGTGTACTTTGTAGTAGCTTTAAAAAGGAGCATTGATGGAATGAGGGGGGGGGGGAGGGATGGGGAGTGCGCGCACCGTCGGCGTCCTAAACGATTATTAAAGGAACTACCGACAAAGAATAAAGTTGTCTTTTCCTTTCTATTGCACTATAAATGAGTATAAAAGGTTAATGAGGTTGTCACCGCCGCTGTGCAACCTGTCACAAAATGTATTTGTACATCAAGCGAGAAATTTAGGCAAAAAGGCTCAAAGAATTTTCAACCGGAATCAAAGACTGTAAGTACAAAAACATAAAATGACATGCTTGTCAAATCCAGGGCGAGAACCGATATTTACATATATTAAAGACAGTAGAAAAACACATGACAAGCACCTCTTACTAGTGCGAAAAATAGCCACTCAGCCGACTCTACGATTGCAATATAATTAAAAAGGAATACATCATCCGCTGGCATTTTGGTGGTAAGGCGAGTTCATTGCTCGAAGGCACTTTTGCTGTGTGGTAAATCTAGGCTGAACCTGAAAAAAAGATAAAGGCGCAAGAGAAGAATGAGCAGGAGGATAAACGTCAAAGAATAGAACTAGAAAAATAACAAGAAAAATAAGAAACAAAAGAAGAATCAAAAAGGAAACGAAGTCACGATATGCTGAAGAGAGATTGAGCGACAATCTCGAAAAAGGAGAAGCAGAAAATTAACAAGAACAAGCAAAGAACAAGACAAGAAGAAGGACGAGAATTACACTAAAGAAGTAGAAGAGGAAACTGAGAACACGCGGCAACGTTGGAGAAAATGTAAGCGGCCAAAACAAGAACAAGGACAAAGCTAAACAATTAGAAAATGAATTAAAGGTTGAAGGTTAAATCCGCTCAAAGTCGAACGAAAAGGTAAAGATGACGCTAAACAAAAGAAACAACAAAACCCACCAGAAAAAACTTGTGTTAAAGATTTCAATTGTTTTGATTTTAAGCTGAAGATTTCAATCTTAAAAGGTATCGCATACATCATTATCACTTCAATCCTCTAATGTAAAAGGATAGCTATTCCTTTACATCACTGATAGTATCTGATCTTAGATTCGCATGTCCAACATATGAGATTGCCGGAGTTCAAAGCAAACTTAAATATCTACCAAGAAAATAGAAGCGAATTTAAATTGATATAGTCACATTTAGAAATAAGAGTTGAAGTTGAATTATCCAATCAGAAAAAGTCGTAGCACTCGAAAACATGCAATATACAATTTAAATATCTAATAATGAGATTTGCAAGTTTGCTCGTATTTTTAAGCTGTCTCTGACTTTTAGTATAGAATAAATACAAGACGCCGTATTGATATTTGTGGCTCTGGTAGGTCTCAGAAGTACTAATTCTGCTGCCAAATTCAACTAATCAGAATTAATTTAAAGTGCCACTAACCCCCTGTTTAATACTTTTTCTATAGAAAGTTAGAGTGCTTTTAAGAACATCTGTGAAAGAATTTCGTGATTTGAACAAATTCTTGATTTTTTATGAGCTTTTAAACATGCCAAAATAGCGAATTCAGGATTCCTGTGGTGGAACAGCACCCCCTGCAGTGCAAAGAATGACTCGATGACCTGTGACGACTACCCAGGATATGTTTGTGCATACAGTGGTAAGAAATGTATGGCGCTTCGAGTGTTGTGAAACTATTCCTCTAGTAATCAACCAAACTAAGCTACAATTTCCCTTATTAGACTTCCTATGTGTAGTAACAGCATGTCCGACGCTATACGAGTCATAGAAGTCATTTTTTAGTTGAAATCCTGCGACTTTGTGCATGTTTTGTTACATTGTGTTATTATGCTCCGAGTGTGACTTTGGCTTTACAAGTAAGTTCGATTTACACAACATTTATTTCCTTTTACTACATGCTACATGTGAAGTTATTTGCGCTTTATTTCAAGATAACAATACTTCTAGAAAGCCATTATGATAAATCGTATTCTTCCTGTCTTGATGTATATAATTTATACTGAGGCTTTTTCTAGTATAAGTAGCGGCAAATCCGCAGGATTTGTGATATAACCACTTATAATAAAATTGTTATGTGAACTCTGTTGAACTGAACTCGATAGCTCACAGAATAGAGTTAAGTAGACATGGTTCTTATAGAATAAAGTTGTTTATGAAATATTTTGTCTGTAGTAGTTTGGATTGTTTTTAAATTATTCAGTTGATCAATCGATTGTTTCCCGCACAAATATTTACTCGCGCCAAATAGTTCGCTACAATAACAGTATCATTTTGACAGAACAATTTTAGTTTTATACTAAAAGTTCATATATGCACCTTCCAATAGTTCAGTTTTCAATGAATTTACTCTTTTACATGCAAATAGTTTTATTAGGCTAGGATTGATATTTATTGTAATGATTATTGCGCACATAACAACCATTGAGTGAAAAGAAACCTACAATCATTTTGTACTCTATGAGGTGATTTTATTAAAGTCTATGAAAACAACGTTAGCATAACAGTCAGTTTAACATGTTCAATTGATTATCGATCAAATGTTTGACTGAAATTAAATTCTATTCAAAGAATGCGGCAGTAGTTTGATAAAAGCATGAAAAACAGATTGTATGGAAAATATTGAAATAATTGTGAATTTCATTTGTTCTACTAAAGTTTAGCACGTTCATAAACCTCTGGTGACTTGTATTTACGGTGTACATGTATTCTGGACTTTACATAAACTTGTTTTGATTACATCCTTACTCCACTAACTATGATCGTCAGTGTCGTCCTAGCTCATTTTAAGTTATTTCTTGGTCGTCAATAACTCGGTTCATTTCTGCTAAAATTCGAAATAAAAACATTTCAGATCTAAGTAGAAATCATCACTAGATATTTCCGATGATTTTTGCAATTTCTAAAGCCGAATTTTGACCAATCTAGCCTTGCAAATGTGTTCAATATTTTGCATTATTTCTAAGCAAATGTATGAGACTTCAGTGAATGCAACTTGATCCGTTCCTGGGTGAGCGTCACTTCCGCTCTTTATTCCCCGCAATGCATTATTTCAAGTGTTCCACGGAAAAATCAACTTTAAAAATTCGTAAAAAAACAGGAATTAATTATAATCGCTTAATTCTTTCGCAGATGTTCCTAGAAAAATCTGAGGATTTTGTATAAAAAATATTGAACAGGGGGTTATTAGCACTTTAACGTCGCTCGGAATTATCTTGAAAATTAATAGGATTTTGGGAGTCTCCTAAAATATAGGCTTCAAGGGTAAGACTGATAGCAAGTTACGGCATAGTTCGTGCCCATCGCTCGATCATTTGTTATTTGAAATTCAAATATATCCATGAATGTGACTTTTTGTGGCGCAGTATTTATTCAGCGCTAAAATGAACTAGTGTACGGACGTCAATTTCACGAGTTTTGTTTGATTATGCAAAAAGAACAGCGTCATTTAAGTTTTAAGTTTTCAGCTTACAACAACATTACTTCATTCTTAGCTTGTGCCGGCTCTCCGACAGACCTTCTATGTAGGACAATTAATTGAAGGTAAGCGCAATTTAATTCTGATTTTTCCTTCATTTGATTCCATGTCCATTGTCTTTGATCTTCTATACACTTCTGTCCATAAGGGTGCAAAGACTCATAGAAGGGGACTTCGACTCCTATTGTTTTTGCACCCACCCGTTCGGGTGAATCTCTAAATAAAATAAAAATAAATAAATAAAAAAGTAAGTTTGTTTTCTTCGGTCTTTTTTCTGTTTGTTTAGATTTTTAATTGTTCAAACAGTAATAAAATTTCCTTAAGGTTTCTAACGACCATTTTTATTGATTATTTGTTTTTAGCAGAGGCTCAATAGTTGTTTTTTTTTTTTTGTTCTGTTACGTGCACATCTATAAGATGCTTTCCATGCATCTATATTTGACTAAGCCGTATAACCACAGCCCCCCAAGCTGATAGAATATTTAAGAAATAACCGAACAATACATTTCACGATAAGTCTTTAATTCATAAAAACAGAAAAATCAATAATATTGCGGATATAAAGTTTACATACCTCAAGTTTACATTGTGTTTGTCTTTTATATGCATTTTAGGGGTTTTTAACATCATTGTTCCACCCCCTAAAGAAAATTATAAAATATTATTTATAAATTAAACACTTATCGTGAAATGTATTTTTCGTTTTTTTTTTAATATTCTATCCCCTATTAACTTGGGGGGCCTGTGTTATAACTAAAATTTGTCACCATTTCAACTTTTCAACTTTTCCCACTTGCCCAAGAAAATTGACACTACTTTAATGCTTTCAGTCTTAATTTTTTGGAAATGTCAAAAAAGTTTTGACACTGCATACACTCAATTTCTGCTCAGTGTGAAATGAAAATCTTAATTTACTTACAACGATTTTACGATGGACTGGGATGCAGGTGTCTACAGTTTTACGACACATGTTAGGGCGCGCGCGCGAAGATGAGTTGTTACAAATCACGCACGTCTACGAATTACGCAGTATAAATCGGCCATTGAAGGACAAACCCCATCATGCATACTAGCGTATATGTGTGGCCGGTAACTTTAACTAGTTGCTTTGAATTATAACATTGTTCATTACTTTAGTGAATATCACTTTTGTTGTAAGGCATTTTCGACTCCTTTTCAAACTGTAAATGTCCGGCGTCTTTGCGCATATGTCGAAGAGGATAAGAATTTCGCCTCTGTGCATAAGAGAGCAATCATCAGATTTGACTGCTAGAGTGAACATGCTTTTTATACAAAAATAACACTTGACTATTTAGTGTTACAAAACAAATATTGGACAGCTATATATAGTTTTCAAACCGAAAGCCCAAGTCATTTCGTTTGGTGTTATCATAGATTTAAAAAAAAACGAGCGCTGAATATATAGGCGTGGTAAAAACGCTCAGTATGGAATTAATTATATTGCACAATTATATTCAATTGATATAAATATTCAAGCTTTAAATGTTTGACTGTCTGGTCAATATATCATAAAAACAAAGACAAAATAAAGTAAGCGCAAAAATAAGAAATAAGATAAAAAAGTCACACGAACTTTAAAACCAAAATTTAAAAAAAATTCAGAATCCAACCATGTGACCAACTAGGCTGATCATAAACAGTCTCAACAGTATATGTGGACGAAGTACTAACGTCTGAAACGTCAGTAAGTATTTTCTTCTTTTTACGGTGTATAACTTACATTTTGAACACAACTGTTTTGTCGCCAGCTAGTAACCTATTTGAGAAAGTACATTTGGGATGTATATAAATTAAACAAGTCATCATCATAGACCATCAAAAGCAACTCTAGCATATCAATAAAATATATACAGTATATATATGGTAATCACATTTAGCTTTGACTGAAAATCTATAGAATTTAGACACAATATCTATCAAAGGACCGACTTTTGCTAAACTAGTGTCTCTCTATCCCCAGGTAGTGGTGTGAAGAAGTCGGTGTCGACAATTGAAGTACGATGTTTAGAAAACCCTTGTGCGATAATTCGAACTAAGTGGCACAAACAAAGTATAGAGGATAAAAATAGCCATATCTCCTTGATGAAAAAGCGTTTTTAATACACCGAAAATCGTTTGTTTTTGTCCAATATCCTCGATTCCTTTATTTGGGATAACTAAAAATTATTATCGCTGAATCCCTGGCCTGTCTGTTTATTTAAAATAGATCTGTCAAATAGAGTAATTGGCAGGTTTTAATTATAATAGTTTTTTTAGATCATTTAAGAGCGCGAAATCTCCAGTAATGCCTTCAGGCGAAGTGGCGATAAAGTCGATGAGAAAACAGTCATTTAAATGCACTAAACCATAAATCATGTCAGCGTACCGTGAGAGAACGTCAAAATTTTCAGATGTTTCTATTTGATGTCACGTTTTGATTCAGTTGGGAAGAAAGGAAATGATCGCAAATTTAAACTCGCCGTATTAGTCTCATGTATGCTCGTCACTACTCCTCCTGTAAGTCATATCCCTTGGATACAAGTTTGTCAAATCCAAGAAGTGCAAACAAGAGATATCTTATTGATTTTTAATGTTATGAACATATAATGTTACGTGGCAAAAATGTTATGCATACAATCCACAAATAAACAAAACGGACTTTTGTTGCGAAATTAATGTATCTTCTCCCGAATTGAAGTGATGAGGCAAATAAGCCATCAGTGCAAGATTACAAATACATTGTGCCTCAGCTTACCACCTAAATCACCGATCACGCCGTACTGACCATCCATTTCGTTTAGTTTATCATTGTTTAATCTCGTCGACAGTTGCTTAGCATGTCCACTTACGGTTTGTTTTGTCTTGTTTAAACTCTTATGAGGCATTCGTAACTTGATCAGCGTGCGTAAGTACCTTTTACTTTTAGTTATCTATTTAAACGTAAACTATCCACAATTAGGGAACCTTTAATAAAAAACGATAAAACCTTTTTTGACACCTTTATTTAAATTTAAATTCAAATATAAAATGCTTAAGACAGTGTGACTTTGATTTTCTCTCTCGTAAAAGATCACGCGCATGCATTCGTGTTCTTCTGCTCTTCTAATTACTGACATGTGGAAGTGGTCGGTAGATCGTAGTTCAAAGGCTTGGTCCTCTAAAAATATTTATGCTTGCGTTCTACATTAACTCAAACTGAAGAGCATTGACATCTTACTGTCTAGAATTTCGTAGTTAATAAAACCTCTCCCAACATTCATATAGTGTCATATAGTGAATGAGTTATCCATGTACTGCTTTGTATTTGTATTCGAGCCATTTTACTGGTGGTAAATTTACAAGTGTGACATAAAAAAAAAAGTGAGAAAAGCACAAAAAGGAAGTGCCAAAAATTAAAGTAAGTATATAATATAATATTTGCATGAACATTTCAAACTCGCAAAATTACACATGAATACAACTGGTCAATGGATCCTACTTTAATATTGCGCTGGTTTAACTAACTGAAAATATAAGGCTGTTCTGGCTTATACATGCTTGACTTCCCAGTGAGAATTTTTGCTATGCGAATCATTGCTGCGAAAGGCCCTTTGATAGCGCTTCAGACAAAGTCCTTCGTTAAAGCACGGTAGTTTCACTGCGGTGACTGATTCAAATCACGTCGCTGCCTGAACGGCGCGCGTGCGTCATCACGAGCAAGGATGTGCAATGTAGTTTGAACTATCTTGGCGATAAAATTTTGCATTGTACCATGTAAGTTCTGCATGAATTTCATCGAGGTATTAAAGGTTTATAACTTATCATCAAAGTCTTGGTACACATCAAACTTCCGTCTACGATAGCGATTAGTTTCATCATCCAGTATGTAACTTATGCAAGATAATCGGCTCAAGTTCTACGTAAATGTCCATGTATTTTTAGCATGTTTATTACGTAAAGCCGTATTTTTGAAAAATGCCCCTTTTGGCCAAGTGACAGAAATTATACTTATCAGACTTATACTTATCGTATCTTTTTTTAAACGAGGACAAACATGGAACAGTTGTAATTGGCTAGGGAAAAATGGCACGTTTGAATATGATTTTCAATAACGCGGGCTTACTCGCTACCTCTTACACCCTTTTCAATCCTCCCACAAACTGCTGAGAAGCGTCTGTAGCAAAGTTTTCATTATTAAACATTTGTGACAGCAAAAGACTATTAAGGTAAAAAACAACAGGTACAACAACTAAAAACAGAAAAAAATATGATACTCTACTCCAAAAAGAATCCGGGCAAAAAGCTGTAGTACGTCGGTCGTGGTCAATATGGCTTCACTCCATCTGTAAGAACAATTACCATATATAAGTTCTTTACGGAAAAAAGTGCAAAAATATTTCTTGAACATGTTCTAATGCCATAATTTATCTTCTTTTTATTGTCTTTCTTTTCTCCGAGTAGAGGTATTTCCGACTTTGGATCTGCTCGCTCGATTTTCTTCAAAGTAAATCAAAACGCTGACGGCAAAGTGAGTGTACATTGGGCTTTCGTTTTAGTGTTTACAAGCTGCTCACATATATATATTTCATGTGATTAGAAAGTAGTGGATATGTTATATGAAACTAACCAACGCGCTTTGGAGCCTAATGCAATTGCTCGCGTGATTCTTGTCGAATCATCACTCTGCACTCTACCGATTAGGAAATGTTCTTTCCGAAAAAAAGTGTTGAAACACTCACTTATAACTCATTTTCCTAAAGTGACGTCAAACATGGTTTGCAACAGGAAATTCGACAAACAATAATTTCCATATTCTATTATAAATTTAAACATTATTTTAATATAACTCGCTGATTGCGTACCTTGCATCGCGACCGGCTGTTTCAAAACCGTTCTTCGGTCTCGATGTTTGGTTCCGTTTTTTTTCTGGACCTCCCTGCTAGCAGAGTTGAAGCAGAGTCTCTCGCGTTTGTGATTCCTGACGAGAAAAAGTTCCTTAATAGCAGGAAAATTGGTGGACAGTAAGTCAATTTTCTGGGATGCATAAAGCTTAAAATTGCTCTAATATCTTCTGTCATTGGTTTATAATGAACTCCACCTCTGACTTTGATGTACGGTTGAGAAAATACGAAATCAAAACAGAGTTATCAGCAGATAAAAGTAGGTAAATAATTGGAACGAATTTGGCTCTAGTCTAATTCATTAGCTTCATATTAAAAAAGGCATTCCAAAGCTTATATTTAACTTAATTTGTCCTATGAATTAGAAAATCAATTACATTAAAGTAATATTAATTGCATTTGATATAAAAGCATTTGATTGATTACGAAACTGAAAGCCATATAGATTCGTGTAATTTGAGTTGACATCAACATTGCTAGTCTGCCATCAAATCAACCATTCGTTCCTTTTCGCACTTAACTAATTACTTGAAAATGTTAAAATCATGCCATTAACTGAAATTTCCTTTACTTTATGTATCACTTTTTACGATTCTTTCCTATTTGAATGCTTAAACCCACATGTGCATGCTCAGCCAGAGGGGCTTTTCGCTTCGAACCGGTAAAATGTCCCCTGGTCTACACTGCGCGCTATTTGCAACACCAAATGTCTTTTTGACGCACAATCGCGCAATTTTAATAAAAATAGACATTTAAAAAACACAATAGGAATCATCTGCTTAGCGGCTCAATGCATCGCTAATTCTTTCCTCTATTCATATGAAAACAAAATACATAAATACTTCAAGGGGGCTGGTTCTCTTCCAAATTAGTCGCAAGACCTTTGGTTCCCAGACTTACAATCCTTTCTATTATCGGAAATCTGCACTTAACAGATTAGCATTGAGGCTACGTCATATCAACAACCTCTCGCTAAAATGTACCGAGTCTGATAAAATCTTTTTAATATAATACCATCGCTCGGAATGTCGGTAATAGTCCGTGCAAAGATTTGCTGACAAAATTTCGCAGGAAATCTTAACTCTTACTGTGAAAAGGTAACTTGATGTATCTTTTTGAGATGGTAGAAATTTTAGCATGTATACTGAATTAGTAATAGTATGAAAACAAAGTTTGCGCACGTAGATCTATGAAGGAAAATCTTAATTCTGGGTTTCGAAAATAGTAACTGAAAGCATCTTTTTAGTATATACGTATACCCTTATCAGTTTTTTTTGTTTAATTTTAATCATATGATTCATTGAGAGTAATATTTTGTATGACATTGTTTATGAACGTGAAATGTCAATTTATTTTCAATTACGCACGTACAAAAAGCAGTTCCTTTTGAAAATTGACTATCACAATCATAAGATCGAAATACTGGCAAAGTGAGTTATGTATAGTGTTCACGGCAATTCATAGTTTGTTTAACACTTCAAAGTAAATACATAGTTGTCCATAAACGTACAAGAATCTTCAATAGTAAACTTTGATTTTGTATTTTAGATGTATTTCTTTATTTTATATGCCTTTTTTTTACAGAAATGAGCAACAACAGCTCAAGACAACTTGCAGAGTTAGCCACTAATGGCTCGGCGCAAAATACTGCCTGCTTGTCGCGAAGAGACTCAAGTACAGAGACAGTTTTTAAAGTGGTTGGTTTCTCAATTGTTCTGTTTCTCGCCACCATTGGAAATGGGCTTGTTATTTGGGTTGTTCATAGAAGTCAAACAATGCGAAAAAAGAGCATTAACTTATTTATCGTAAATTAATCTTGCGGTCTCAGATCTGCTCCTTGCGTTGTTTGTGATTCCTCGTCTTATAAGCGAAACTCTTGCTTATCCAGGCATTTGGCTTATCCATGGAATACCTGGTAATGTTTTGTGTAAAGTTCTTGTTTTTGTGCAAGATGTGTCAACCGCTGTGTCGCTACAAAGTCTTGTGATCATCGCGTTTGATCGCTTTTGCGCTGTGGTGTATCCACTGCACATCGTAACAAAGTCATGTACAACAAGATTGGTTGTCATTCCATGCACTTGGATAGTAGCTGGGGCATTATTTAATAGATAATCACTGAGGCACACAGCATTCGTGGGTATAATGCAGGCAGCTGAGGGCGCAGCCCGAAGCTGCCTGCATTATACCCACGAATGCTGTGTGACGAAGTGATTATCTAGTATAATTATTGTTCTTATCGTTGTCTTATTCGTTTTCGTTATATTGACTGCTAGGCAGAACTCGCTGCATTATTAAAAATAATGCTTTTAGCTAGAAGCATTATTTTTTATAATGCAGTTTGCTCTTTGTTGAAGTGTGACCTATGCATTCGTTGGGATAATACTGAATAAAAACAATGGGTTGTGATGAGAACAGTGATTATATTCCCCCTACTTCCTTGTTTATCGACTTATCTACGTGGGTAACCAGACCGTATCTTGCGTTCATTTATGGTCAGAAGACAGGCATGAACATGAGGCAATATCTCAGAAGTATTACTTAGCAATATTTTCTCTATTTGTCATCACTCCAGTCATACTTCTCGCTGTACTTTTCGCGTCTATCTTCTTTCATTTACGCGGCAGAAGGCAGAGGACAGACTTCCATACTTCGGCACGGCAGAGCGATAGAGGGAGACAACAAGAATGCAATGTGTTAAAAATGGCTATAGCGATAGTGCTTGGCTTTACTGTATGCTATGGACCTTTTAATGTTCTGATATTCTTAAGAATCTTCAGCTGGGATATATGGATTCCGGTATGCTCATTCAAATCGTTGTACTTCGTCGCCGTATTTCTCTTTTTTTTTTTTCAACACAGCTTTGAATCCTATTATTTACTTTGCATTTAGCGAAAATTTTCGAATGGGATTTATGCGCGTTTTTACTCATCATTCCAAGAGTTCTTCTTCTGCTAAGATATTTCTGACAAGTGCTAAAAAACTGCGTACTGATGGGATTGAGAGCACTAACCATATCACCAAGACAACAGCGGCATTCCATGTACTCGATACTGCGCTATAATAGTGGCAAGATCACGGTTAAACGATGAGCTGGTAATTGATAGGGTCAGACATATGAATGACTTGTAAGATTATTTCTGATTTGACTTGCCAGCAAAACTCACAATCAGTACAGAGAAGTATCATGCTTCTGGCAGCAAAGGAAGTCGCGGACACCACGTTCCACGCATCTGTCACATCTGTTTACCTCGGATAATAATGCAAGAATCAAGAACCTCAATTTAATTTTCAAGTTGTAGTCGATGTGGTATATTATCAATTTTCAATGTTAAATTCACAAATTTCCGCTTATTTTCCAAACTTGAATTAGATTATAAATAATCTGAAATTGAAAAAAGAAATCATTCGCGAAAAGAGTTTCGTAGTGAATTTGAGTTTCGCGATCCGTTATTCGTGATAATATGGTTTTGTGATTGGTGTGGTTGTATGTTCTGCTCGTTCTGTTTCCCTAACTGTATATGCATACCCCAAGACAAGACTCATTTCGATATCTATTTTCTGTTAAATTTGCATGAAATCAATCTGAACTTGAACAACGCGCAGCTCTCCCCAGCAAAGATTAACAATTACGAAGATGTTATGGCAAAGTAATTTAGATCTCTCTCCTACTATGCTGAACAAAAGGCTCAGTTATGCAATATTATTGATATTTGCAAGATAAGAAGGAAGAAAATATTTCTTACTTCCTACTTATGATCTACAAAGTATCCGCGCTGAACCAGCATTGCTAGGAGCCAAAAACAAAAAAAAACAAAAAAAAAAAAACAAAACAAAACAAACAAACAAAACAAACAAACAAACAAACAAACAAACAAACAAACAAACAAACAAACAAACAACAACAACAACAACAAAAACCAACAACAATAAAACAGTATTTTAGGGGAAATATATTAACATGTCGCATTAGATCGAACATATAGCCCTGAGTCAATTTAATTAATGCGGGCAGATAATACGACAGGAAAACATGTTAGAATTGAATGAAATTGAGAAGTTCTTATCGAGAAGGAAAGTAGAATTAAGGATTTAGATGGATTTAGATATATTGGGAAATTAATTTAGCTAGGCAATATCACTTGTGCGCATCTAATCAGAAGACGTATGTATAAATGGAGATCATCTATCAAATGGCAAGTTAGCAGAATGTCAAAGCAGATTTTATTGAAAATTATTTCCAAAAATTACAAATGACTTTTAATTAATTCTGTAATAAATTAGGTTTCTGCTCTTAACTGCTACATTAATTCATAGGTTAAATATTTTAAAAGCAAAACGAAGTAAATTTAGATTTTGAATGTTATTGAAATCTTCAAGTTTATAGGCTAAACCTGAAAAGCTGTACAGTACTCGGCAGGCATGCAGGCAGGAAGGGAGGAGATAAAACGATGATTGGTAATTCACGCTCCAATATACAAGTGAGTCGTGACTGCTTAATAAGGCCACTGTCTATAGTTTCGAGACGCTCGACCATACCAAATTCAAATGACTGTAGCTCGCACAAAAACCAACCCAAAGTTTTGAGTATTTGCCCAGTTACTATAGAAAGGTTCACGTTTTTAATGATGTATTTTTTGTTTACATAAGTGTTACCATGGAAACGGAACAATGGTGTCACAAGGTTTACGTTTTGCTCATTTTACGCGCTTTTCGATCTAAACTTTTAAAACCACACCCATGACGGTATTTTTCAAGTAATTGCCTCAAAGTATACGGAGTTAGAAAAAATTGTATCAAGCCGATTTTGAGTTATTAGAGACGACTTTTTTTAACCCCTAAATTCATAATTGTTTGTTAGTGTTGCGATAACTTTGGGAAGAAGACACTTGTGCCACTATAATACCGTCCAAATATTGCTCAAATATTAGGCTACCTTCCTGTAAAAATTCAGGTTATATAGTGCAACAGATCTTAGTCAGTAATCATCGAAGTAAACATAACTTTGAGCATTTTTTTTTCGCAAAATGTCTAGAAATTACGTTCACCGCTCGGAAATAAAAAAATCGTCGATAACTTTTTTTTAAACTTTTGTCAGTCAATTTTGACTATATTTTCAAAATGCTCCCCGAATTCCAATTTGATTGAAGTTTTCTAACATGCTCAAAACAAAATTCAAAGTTGACCATGTCTAAAGCAACTTCGCTTTCGTGATTTTCAGTTCTTTGATGTTCTTTTCATCTTCACATTCCTGCGTGCTGCCTTTTCGTAATATGCAAATTTGAGGCAAACGGAACAACGGCGTGTTGCGCTAGTAATTCCTTGCGTTTTCGTGCAAGTTGTTTCTTTACTGTTTCTGACATTATTACTTAAAATCTCCGCCTTCCTCTTCCTGGATGCTTTTTGGAATACCATAATTGACAAATATCTAATTACACTCCCTATCGAGAAAAGCAAACAACTTGCACGAAAACGCAAGGAATTACTAGCGCAACACGCCGTTGTTCCGTTTGCCTCAAATTTGCATATTACGACAAGGCAGCACGCAGGAATGTGAAGATGAAAAGAACATCAAAGAACTGAAAATCACGAAAGCGAAGTTGCTTTAGACATGGTCAACTTTGAATTTTGTTTTGAGCATGTTAGAAAACTTCAATCAAATTGGAACTCGAGGATCATTTTGAAAATATAGTCAAAATTGACTGACAAAAGTTAAAAAAAAAGTTATCGACGATTTTTTATTTCCGAGCGGTGAACGTAATTTTTAGACATTTTGCGAAAAAAATGCTCAAAGTTATGTTTACTTCGATGATTACTGACTAAGATCTGTTGCACTATATAACCTGAATTTTTACAGGAAGGTAGCCTAATATTTGAGCAATATTTGGACGGTATTATAGTGGCACAAGTGTCTTCTTCCCAAAGTTATCGCAACACTAACAAACAATTATGAATTTAGGGGTTAAAAAAAGTCGTCTCTAATAACTCAAAATCGGCTTGATACAATTTTTTCTAACTCCGTATACTTTGAGGCAATTACTTGAAAAATACCGTCATGGGTGTGGTTTTAAAAGTTTAGATCGAAAAGCGCGTAAAATGAGCAAAACGTAAACCTTGTGACACCATTGTTCCGTTTCCATGGTAACACTTATGTAAACAAAAAATACATCATTAAAAACTTGAACCTTTTTATAGTAACTGAGCAAATTCTCAAAACAGTGGGTTGGTTTTTGTGCGAGCTACAGTCATTTGAATTTGGTATGGTCGAGCGTCTCGAAACTATAGGCAGTGGCCTGAACTGAGAAACATGGCCTTCGAAAGAATGACAAGTGAAAAACGAAAAAGATTTGCATCAAAGGGGTCTTCGCCAACTAGACTGACCCGTTTTAAGTTATCACGACTCAAGCACTAGTCACAAGTATTCAAAAATAATGTATACATGAATGAGCACATTTCTTACCTACATCTTCATCTATGTATTATTCATCAATTAAGTAGAATAGGGTGAGCAGCTGGAAATTTAGTATTGTATCAAATATATATATCTTATTAGACAGTTTGATGTGGAATATGGCTGGATATTTTTACGAGTCACGCTGTATTTTGACGAGCCTTCAGGCGAGTCAAAATGCAAGTTGACGAGTAAAATATCCAGCCATATTCCACATCAAACTGTCTAATAAGTTATTTATTATCCAACTATCTCGCAAATATTAAAAAAGGGTAATTAAAAAATTAGTTGGACATTGCGTGACGTACGTATTGCATTCTGATTGGCTCGTTTTTCATACAGGTCAAACCGGTTTTAGCAGCTAAAACAAACACGCCGTTTTATAGTCGATTACCCATGTAATTTTCTCGACTGTTTTTGCACAGATTTTGGCTGTATTTTGAGAAAAAAAAGAGGAAAACAATCAACAAGACAAAGGAAAGAATAGCTATCGATTGGAAACTTTGATGAAGTCAAATACATACTGGAGTACGTAAATAAACAAAGTAAATGTTGTGTCTAGAACTTGCAGCGATTGTAGTGCCGCTTCCGTTCTTGGATCGTAGTTGTTTGCTTCAATTAGCTTTACACTTCTACTATAAAGGCAAGGACATTTTACAGCTCTCCCACTTAAGGATTGAAATTTTGTGGTATCAAGGTAACATTTATTTTTTTCTTTTCCTTGTACGAGCTACAGTGTAGTTCTGTCAATAAAATTGTGAGCTTACAAAGCAGTTTCTGTTCTCTGTGTTTACATGTCCACTTTGACTCTGTTTTCGATTTTAATTTCGACATTTCCGTTGCTATCTTATTGACAGAAAAATCGAAACCGTTTTGTGCATAAAACGTTCAATATAAATTTAATTTGCGGCTTGCAGAAATTTTACTGATCTCTTTAACTTCAGATGCTGTAGATGAAAACCTGTCAAACTGGTATAGACAGCGAAAAATATCGCTGTATATTTTTACTCGATCCAGTCTTACTCACGCGTTATTTTTTACAAGTTGGATAGTAAGTTGTATTATGTATTCATTTTGACTGTATGTTTTTCGGCATAGTTAATATAGTTTTTCGATGTTTTTCGTCAAAAACACTTAGCATCATGTTTTATAGAAAAAAATTTCTATAATTCTATAATTTTTACATATTCCATATAATTTTGAGTTTTATCAAACAGGTTCATTCAAGACATTTACCTGCAAAACTTTCCATTGCTTTGCGCACTACAGTAATTTAGAAAAGATAAAAGAAGCTAAGATATAAGTACTTTTTTATTCGAATTGAAGATATTTCGGGCTACCTGTGTAATAATGGGGACCGAGTAAATGGGTCGAGACCTTGGTTCCTTTTTTCATCCGCTTATAACACAGGAAGCCCATTGGTTTAATGGTATGCTTCAATGTATCCAAAAATAGCAAATATATAAATTGCGTGCCAAAATCAATAATGTTCTTAGTTTCTGACTGATGATCATAGCTCTTGGCTTCAGTCCCAATTGATGACATCACTGACTTTACTTTCCTGTACAAAAATATCGTTTTCCAGCTACTTGTAGTACAGGAAGCCCACTGGGTAGATGACGTACACAGTACATCCAAAAACCACAAATGTATCTATTAAAAAAGCAAGGATAAAACTGTAAAAGTTTCACATGTCTACTCAGTTCTATATCATGTTGGGTCGCCGAACTAATCAGAAATTATGGGAGTGGGGAGAATACAGAAACAAATTCTTGAATGGTGATAATCCTCCCGTTATTTTCATAATGGTGCATTCCTTACAATTGCCCTATTTCAGTATGACGTCACATCAAAACAAATCTATTGTTTCAACGCTAAGAATCATGGTCGCTAGAGGGGATACAGCATGTTTAATTCAATTAAAAATAGGCTAAAAATCTATCTTTAATAAAAGAATAAAATATACGTTCAAGTGCAAAGCATAATGTGCTAGAAGAAATCTATTTAGCGCGAATTAGGTCTGTTCTTGTTCATGTAAACAAACCATGACGTCATAGTGAAATAGGGCAATTATAGAAGCTTTGAAGCATCACGTCATGGACACAAATCAAAGATTAGTAATTTCAAATTACTCTGCGCTTAATTTAAAACCCGGGTTGATAGTAGTGGTTATCAGACTGTTTGTTTGGCGAAGCAAGTGGGTGGATGGACTACCTTTATATCAACAAATTTCAGCTGCTTAATAGTAGGCGTTTGAAACAACATTTCAGAATAAAAACAAGCCGCTTTTAAACAATAAGAGCGGGGAAAATATTCAGTTGAAGTTTAATCAAGACACTTATAGTACAAAAATATATACTGATTCGAACAATGCTATCTCGTACTAATAACTCAAGTATGCGAGTGTAGGTGTAGCTACAATAGAAAGAGATTCTAAAAATTCTAAAATTATAAACAACTCCTTAAGTGACAAATTGCACAAACACAGAAAAGGCGAAATGTTATGAAGATAACATTCATTTGGGCGTTTTACGGTTGACCGACCCACTGCTGAGACCCTCAATCATAAAAAAAAATGAACATAATTTTGGATGACCAATTTTGGTTGGAACTAAGTCAAAACTTGTATGAACGTGGTTTTACGTTTTGTTTTATAGTTTTTGTTATTATTTTAGAAATCTTTTTTTAGGGGATCATCAGACAAGCGATTGGGGACTACCGAGAACCTTTTCCCCCTCTCATTGAACGACCGCAGCTGGGCTACAATCGTGTTGCACACTAACACGAAACGTAAAAGATTTGGCAAGCTGGTGTTTGGCGTACTATTAGTATTTTCAATCAATTCATTAGTTGCTTGGTACGTGGGCTGCAGACGTGCGTGAATAATAACGGAAATCAAAAATTACATTTACAGTTAATGCCTTACATCATCCTGTTATTCATGTTTATTTTTTGAAACTTTTTTTAGTTCAAATTTTTATTTCGTTTGATTTATTTTTTGTGTTTATTGCTGGGTCTGCACTTATGTTTCTTTCTCTAGATATTATATTTTCATGCACATTTTCATTATGGCGTCAGTTCACTACAACTACCTGTATACGATTCTTTGCGAATTCTTTTTACATTCAAATATTTAATTCCTTTGGAGATCAATAAAACAATTTGCACTAATTACGATACAAAAGAAAGTCGACAAAGCATTCAGGTAATTGTTGTATTAATTATCGTGCAAATCGCCATATTTGTCAGTTGTCAGTAGTAGTTGTATTTGAATTAATTGTTCGGTTCTGTCTGCAAATATATAGTTGACTTCATTTCTTGACTATGTTTTTCATATTTGCTTGTTTGTTGTTCTGAATATTGATTGACTGATTGTTTGATTGATCCATTGGGTAGTAATTTATTTGGTTTATTCGCTATTTACTTGTTAAATGTTTGATCTTCAGGGAACTGAAAGTGAAGAAAGGAGAGGGGGGAGGGGTAGGCCAGTTCTTGCTAATATTAACTATACATCAGTTTAGGTTACAATGCGCGCAAGAACTGGGGAGGTTTCTATTGTTTTGCAGCATTTGCAACTTTCTCGCGTAGAAATTCTTTGACTTTGACAATGTTGATGTATCAAGCTATGAGTTACACATTTTTAAAGTAAAATATACAAAATGCAGTGTTTCTTTTGTGTTTAAAGGTTTTGTCCAATCGTAATTGCTATAAACAATGGCCAAGAGATGCTTGCTGCTTTTTTACTATTGTCAGCCACATGGTAGAAATTCTCATAGAAAAAGATAAGATCGTTTTAATAAAACTGAAATAAGATTTTTAATAAATTAAAGGAAAAATATCCAAATGTTTGAAAAAAGGCCAACTTTCCGAGTTGTTTTAGACAATCAGATCAAGCATTTAAACAATACATATTAACACCTTTAGTATTCCATTGCCGTTTGCTTCCCTAACTCTTACTAGGATCGTTTCTTAATTGCTAACCTATTCGTCACTGCTGCTGCTGTTACTATCTTTGATGATATTCTTTGTGTTGTTGCTGTTGTTGTTCATGCATGTTTTAATACTTGTTGTTTTAGTTTTGCTGTCGTTAGTCCTTATCTTTACTACACTTTACATCGATTAATTCATTTCTATCATAATTTTTGATATTATTGCTGTTTTTGGTTGTTGTTATTATATATTGTTCTGTTTTCATTCCGGATATTGTAATAATTACATTCATTGACGTAGCAATCTTTAATATCGCTCTTCGGCACTGTGCCTCCTGTTTTCACTAGAATGTTTTGTTTGAACTTTTGTTTCTTTTCTTTTAATTTCATTGTTGCAATAACAGCCCAGCAGTACGTGCTTAGTACGTGTATCAACGCCCCTTAGGAGCCCTTAGTCGTAACAGGGACGCCCGGCAGATCATTCCATAAGTTTCGAGATTGCGTTGTTCATGTTATAAGAATCCTGATCATTGATGGAACAGATTAAATGCAGGTTCACCGTCTTACTATACACTGAAAGTGTTTGCTATTAAAAAAGAAGACAAGTTCATTATCAGCTCTTAGCAAAAAGATTCACAAATTTCTAAACAATTTGAGGTTCTTGACAGTATAACGACAACACTGAAAATGTACTGTCCAAAAACTTTTACTTATGTCTAATCATCTTTTCCGATATTAGCAGCTCAGTGTCTGTGTTGTTAAATAAATCATATCTTATCATAATAGCGTATTAATATTTGCTGACAAACTTTGCTGGCAGTTAGCAAATATATTGAACCCAAATTTATCACGTCCTAATGTTTGTGAATCCACTATCTACAGTCTGTACAGGCAAAGTCAACAGGACTGTTTCAGAGTCGAAGTTGTGTGTTTTTCGAAATGTTCTTGTCAGAGCTTTTGTTTGTATTTTTTATCTGGATTTGAATGCATGACATGATGATAAATGTTGATGGCATTTTGAAAATTAAGATCAGCCGTGAGTCATTGTAGGCAGAAACTGGAAATAATTATGACAACTGGAGAATGTGCGTCGATATATCTCTGGCTATATATTCACGAGTTATATCCTAAAATGTTCACACACAAGATGACGTCACAAGTCCTGTCACGTGGTATTTTGGCTGCGCGATCGATTTGAGTGGCAAAAAAATACCAACTTTAGAGAGCTGTAAAATCGTCCATTTTCATTATTTTTTTATGAAATTTTGTAAAAGGACTTATAGGCACTTTAAAGGTGTTACAAAAAAGAAAAGAAAAAATTATGCTACCAATTATGCTACCAATCTAATGGGTTTCTCTATTAAAATGAATGGCCTTTAATAAAAAAAGAATTTAATTCGCAGCATTTAATTTGAACATTATTCTATAATACATTAGAAAATGTTATAGTCAGTTTGACTTGATATATTTATCGATCAAAAGACCGTTCGAGCCCGCAATACTTCTTATCACAGCAACAACGGCTGAAGATTGACCGAAACATTGTTTAAGAAGAAAAACAAAGACAAGTGTTTAATTTAAACGAAACTTGAAATAAATAAACAGCTTTCAGTTTTCTTTATTTATTTTATATTTAATCCTATTATACTTACACCTGTATTTTAAAATATTTTCACATACATCGTATCCTTCGTATACACAATGAACAAAAAAAAAAAGAAACCGGATAGATTGACACCAAAGTACTTTTTGATTTCGCAATATTCATGGCTAGAACATCAGCATATTGTAAGTTAACCTCCCTCCTGCTTACAAAAAATAAACACATGATGGATGCACTGGTTTTCAATAATCTACATCATTGAATTAAAAACCTTTATACCTTCACCAGATCAGAACGGAGTTTGCCTGGTTTCCATAATCGCTTACGATCGCCGGATCGCTTAAAAGGATGTCAGCGATCGTCAGCGATTATATGGAAACACTTTTCAGCGATCGAAACACACTTGACATCGATCGTGAGCGATCCTCGCTTCAGTAATTTCAGCGATCCGGCGATCGTGAGCGATTATATACAAACCAGACTTAATATGGAAACCAGGAACCATGCTTTAATGTCAGACCAATATTACAAAGAGTAGATTCGGCGAGGAGTTTTATCACGTATGAAATCTCAAATTTTGTCATTTACTTTCGTTGAAGTTTAATTATTAAAAATTCAATTTAAAAGTCAATTGTAATCCATGTTTCAAACTAAATGATCTATGAGTTATATAAAGTCGGCAAGTTTATTTTAATTAAAAATATATACTTTAAAGGAGGCGGCCGGTCGTACAAAAATGTCCAGAATGGAAATATTTGGTAATCTTTTCATATTAAAAGATACATCTTGAAATATCTTATAAGTTTTTGGATTTCTTCAAAATTAATTGAAAAAAGCTTAATTGACTTTGTTATGATCCTCTTCCTTATAAAGGTTGGAAAAGTAGCTGACATATCGCGGGCTCAAATTGTCGATATTTCTGGCCTGATATTCAGGCTTCATTTTGATGTCTTTTTTTTCCAACAGGCCTGACATGTACCGATTTTGAATCCTGTGTATTACTTTGGCTAATAGGTCCTTTCGCTCTCATGTTTATTTTCCCATTTTAGACCATGCCGTCACTCTTTGACACTCTTGAAAAAGGATTTTTCAGGTTTAAACATTTCAGCATATTTTCATAAAAGAATCATTCCCTAGAGGAATTATCGATTACTCACACAATACGAGGTTATATCGATTGCTGTCGATTATCAAAATTATCGAATGCACACGTCGGGTATTGCGAACATGTGTTTAAGGGTCTTGAATCCTGTGCCCGCGAGCAAATTACCGCTGAAGACGCCGCGCGCGCCAAAAGCCGCCAAAAGACAACTGGAACACAAGAATGACAAAGGAGTCTTCGAAAACTATGCTCCGATCAACCAGCCAAACTTAAACCCCCATTTTTTGTGCGGGACTTTGAGTAATTAATTTTTTTTGTGCAAAATGTATTTTTGCGCCATTTGTTCTTCAAAAATATCAAAACATGGTTCCATTCAAAAAAGGTTTTTCTCGAAATTGGGCACGGACCAAACAGTTTTCTTTCTATTTTTCAGTTAATAGATAAATTCTCTATAAAAAAATATTCCTAAGAAAAAATCCTGATGACGTTTTGCTTAAGTAATCAGGACCCTTTATCTACCTAAGAAATGCGCGGAATCAGCTCGTGCTATGGTTGACTCTCGCTACCACGGACACTAAGTTTAAGTTAAGCAACTACTAAGTACTGTATTGAAAGCTGATCCGCCAAAGCGAGAGTCGACTATGGATTGTATTTATCTGTGACTTGTTTCCTTTTTGAAACGTAACACAAGCTCTGAAGACATCATGGCGTCAACATCAATATTTACTTGTCCGCTGAAATATTGAAACGTTTGGCGCAAGAAATATTGTTAGTTGTTGAAGTGTGATGCGTGATATTAAATGGAAAGACAAAATATATTGGTCATAAACGTGATACCATCTTACAAAGAAATAAAACAGATTTCTGAAAGTTCAGTAGGAGGACAGACTTCATGGGTGAAATAAAAACTAGCTGCAATTTAAGAAATAATTAAAAGAGCCAAAGACAAAGAAAACCAATTTTACATAAATTTAAACAACACAAAACCGCAAAAATTATAAAAAGGAAAAAAAGGAAAGAAATTACATTGTCAACTAAATAAAGAAAACCAACTATTAGAGAGATAATAATGAGGGAGTACTAAAATAGCTGGAACTTTGTCATGATTCATAAGTACATCACATCACTATTGGGTTAGTTTTAACTTACGAAGAAGTGCATTAGATGTCGTGGGTTGTAGAATTATATGCTATATAATGCTCAACCTGACTTAATGTACCCGTCATACTCTGTTCTAGAAACAGATTTAGAAAATTAAATCGCAATCACTGTTAGAAGTGTCACAGAAATCAAAACGAACTGTCCAGAATGATGGAGACTCAAGAAGAATCAACAAAAAACACAGGATTACAGTGAGGGCACTCGAACCGTGAACACTTGTCTTTATTTAGCTTTTTATTTTCTGAGCTTTCTACTGCTTCAAATTCTCTAAAAAAGTAGGACTGAACTCAAATGCACTGAGTTATCAAAATTCAAATGTTTTCAAATAGATTCACTCGAAGGATGCATGTTAAAAAAAGTGTCAAAATAGCACAAAGTGTTCACGGTTCGAGTGTCTTCACTGTAAGTCAAGAACGTTGACAAATATGCAAAAGAGGTTATTTGTAACACGATTAGCAGCATGTTTTTTGTTTGGCAATGAATAAAGTGTTTCCCTGGTAGCAGAGGTTATTTACGTGTAAACGGTTAGATCAACATTTGATCCCATGGATGTTTCAAAAGTCACGATCGAGAAATTCAAATTAGCCATTAGATAGTATCAGTCGAGCAATTCATCTTCTTATTGATAGCTGTCTTCGTGGTTAAAATGGCATTTTCATGTTTTATTGTTATCGGTAAAAAGCAAAGTTGAATATGAAATTTTGAAGCAGGTAATTTAGCACGACCATGAATTATATTGATTAAAGTAGCAACTATTTAAATTCTGTCATACTGATCTTGCAGCAATGTTCTATATTGCTACACTGCTTCAAACTGACTATACAGGAGGAGGAGCGGAAGGGGGGGGGGGGTTGGTGGTGGTTGGAAGCAAGCATAAAAAAGGGGCCATGTAATAGTGGCATAAATTACCAATCTATACACGGCACTTTAAGGTAGCCCGCTACTAATTGATCTTTAAAATTTGAATTTATCAATAATTTGTGTCATTATCATAATCTTTTACAATTGTCTTAATATATAATAATGACTTACATAAAATGTACAGAAATATTATCCGAGTTTGAAGACTTACAAGTGTTGAAAAAATAAATTTAACTGAAATGTTTTAAAATCAATCAATTATCAAATTAAGCCCGCCACACAAGTTAACAGCACGCCCAAACCACCTTAGAATAAGTAAATATATCAAGCACTTTGTGAAGAGAAGCTATTTTGAGATGTATTTTTTTACTCTGCTGAATGTTCTAGATCATAATAGAGCAAGATTTAAAAATAGTCGAGTCGTATTTGAACCAATTAAAGGAAAGATTATGAGTGGATTATATGTACAATTTTAAGTGGTTTGTATCAATTCGACTCCTTCTCTTTTTGGATAAACTACGGCCTACATAGACAAGATAAACTTAGGATTACGTTGTATTACGCGCCTTGTGAGTACAACGCTTTGAAAGACTATTTGTCGAAAAAATCTGATTCAATGATCTCTAAGCCTGCAAAGAATGTCGGCATTTCTTTACTTGCTCATTCGTAAAACAAAATCTCTCAACTAGTCAAAATTTATTAACTGATTATTGATTTAATTATTTGACTATAAAAATTAGACTTAATTAAGTCCGTTGAAATAAAACTAGACATGGAAATGCCTTGAAACTTTCCACAATAATATTTTTTTAGTTGCTTATTTCGAAAATGAAATAAAAAATGGGGTGCTCGCACTCGTTTTCTCGCGAGAATTTTGTGCAAAGTACCATGTTTTCTATTTTGGGAGTAAAATTCGAAAATTCAAAAATAATTAATTACTGGTTGATAAATATTTCTAGACATACACAATTTTCTTGATTTTGCTATTTTCCCATAAAGATATAAGTGGATATAAAAATCATTTGATTATTTGATCAGAGAAACCTTTTTTCTAACCAAAAATGCAAATTTCTAGCATAGAGTACAGTGTTCGAGGGAAGTCGAAGTGCCTATTCAAGACGCATTTCTTGAAATATCTCAAAAACTAGACATGAAAGTTTATTGACAATACGATAAATAAAAATTGCTGATAAAATAAGAAAATAAAAATGATAGGTGCTCGAGTTCGTTTTCGTGCTATCGCCGTCTAAATAGAGGGTATCAATGGGGGTGTAGCGTTGACGGCTGACGGCTAAAAAATCGTCATTTTGACGGTTGACGACTAAAATTGTGGCGTTTTGACGGTTGACGGTAAATTATAGTAGCTGACGGTTAAGTTACCTAGTTAAATATTAATATGACAAGTTTTTAATAATTAATTTATCAATAAAATTCTAAATAATCGCTAATTCAGCCTGTGATAAAGTGAATATAAAGTGAATATTTCTCTAGTGTATCCGTACACTATAATATTACGTTATAATTACAATTATAAAGGTGAGCACCTTTACTGTTAAAACGCGCCGCTGTTGTTATTTTTTTCCAGAGCATGTGATTATAGACTTAGGGACCGGTCATTATTTATCGTCTGGGGGGTGCGGAAGATTTTTTGTAGACGCTGTAAAATTTAACAGATTCCCCCCTACAGCATCATAACATTGTGATGATCCCCCCTCATAGGTAGGGAAAAGTCAAGTGATCACCCCTCATATAAATATATTTGCTTGATGATGATTTACAGTAACTTTGCGAGATTTTAAGTAATTTTGAGCAATGTTAAGCAATTTTCAGCGATTTTGAGCTATTTTGAGCAATTTTGAGCGATTTTAAGCAATTTTGAACGATTTAAAGCAATTTTGCGCGATTTTAAGCATTTTTGAGCGATTTTAAGTAATTTTGCGCGATTTAAAGCAATTTTGAACGATTTTAGGCGACTTAAGGTCCCAAGTTTAGCCTTTCCAAATTGTAAATGATCCCCTCTTTCAAAACTGTCATTTCCGTCTGATCCCCCCTTTTGCTTTTATGAAAATGAACTGATCCCCCCCGAAATCTCGCACCCCCCAGGCGATAAATAATGACGGGTCCCTTACACTTAGTCTCTTCGATATTAGCCTTGGTATCAGCCCTTCTGGGGAAGGGGGGGGTGGGGGGGGGGGGTGGTGGCCTTGCGAGAGGCTGATACTCAGGCTAATTCGATAGCACTGTCCGCTTATCAACAGAATTAGTTTCATATCCATCAACCTGCTTGGTTGCCTATCGAGTTTTTCGTCCTAGCTCAATTCTATAAAGTGTTTTAACGATACTCATTTTAAAGATGAGAGATCACTCGCGACGGGCAACGATTTATATCCTAGCCTGCAGCCTGACATGGCATGTGATATCCGGAGAGGGGAATTCGATCGGAACAGGGCGGGGATGCTTTTGGAAAGTTTTGAAAATGATCCCCAAAAGGTATCAAAGTTCTATCCAGAAGGGCGTGACAATACATGATTTTTAATCCTGAAAGGTACCAACTCAAATACGAACAATTGAATATCATGGTCGTAAAATCGAGACCTTGTTTTTGAATCTTCGTGAATACCCTAAAAGGAAAAATCTTCAATTCTGAGAGTCTGAGAACGTCTAAGAGACCCTTAAACGGTACCAGATCTCCGATTTTGACCCCTTAAAATATGCAACGATCATCCCCGCTGATAAAAGGGGGTCCCACTCCGGGTGTTATGTCAGTGCGATTGAATATTTGACCAGCACGTCCCCTGACCAGGAAATTGCTGAAAGCGAATCCCGAGTTGGACAAATTCATTTATGTATTTGAATGACCCTTAATCAGTTTATTGACAGTTTGTCACATTTATAACTAACCGAATAAAGATGTAATGTCTTCGAATAATTGATACTAGTATACACGTTTGGTTTGTGAAGTCAAAAAATCAGCCTTGACGGTTAATTTTTTTGATGCTTGACGGTTAAAATTAAGGCCGTTTGACGGTTCGTTTAACCCCATTGAGACCCTCTAAATACCTCAAATGTGTGAAAATCTATACAATACCGGGAGAGGACTGGGTTGAGTTACAGAAATATCGCGTTTTCTCGCTTGAAAATGTCTGAATTGTCCGGGTTTTTTCTTTAAAGCACTTTTCAAACGTAATCTGACTAGAATCCACGATAAAATTCATAATAGCAAAAATTTTGAAACATGCGCAGAACTGTGCGCAGTGCAAAACTACGGAATTGCCTTAACACCAAACATTAAACATATTAGAATAGAGAAATTCATAAAAAAGGATGCCAAACGTTTTTACGAAAACTTTGGTTCAATTGGCATAGTGGCTTCGGATGAAATAGATTCTCTTAATGTGTTCGATTGTACATTCATCCTTTTTGCAAGGATCAGTTCCGCGATGTTCATCACGGGTTCGTATACTTCTATACTTGTGACAGCTATCATAACTTTCAATCAAAATTGTAACTTACCATGCCAATAGTTTCACGTACGCTAAAAGTCCATTTTCAAATTGTTGACTTCTTAGTGGTTTCATTGTCATGGAACTTTTGCAGAGATTTCATTATCAGCGAATACATTAATTTGAAATGTCGATCACTTTTGGGCGCCTCTTACAAGGGAAGGGTGATTTTGAAAAATATCAATTATACTGCATGGAAGCCCAGGTTCATTATCTAAAACTTTGAATTTTTGGTAAAATAAAAAATTCGATGCAAGCGTACGTGCTAAAAAACATTGCTTTCATGGACTAATCAGCCAGCCCTCCCCCTCAAAAGTCAAATGGTCCGTCCATTACATGCAAAAATTGTTGGTGTCAAACTAAAAGTATTATAATAGTCTAGTTTTGAATTCTCTTTCACGTACACAGCCTTAGGCTCAATTGTGCGTCGAATATTTAGAAATCCAATAGTCTTTATCACATACATAGAATGCATATTTACACGGGCTGTTACTAAACAAAACTGGAACAAATTACATGCCTTTGAGGCTAAGTCTGTGTATTAGAGAATTCCGGTAAAACAGCTGGACTCAGTTGTAGAAATACAGTGTGCAAAGAACTACCTTGTACTTACATGTGAATGTTGTAGTGTTTATTTTAATGATCATTTTGATTAGACGTTGTTTCGGTATTTCTTCCGTCTCATTAGTTTTGGTGTTGGGAAGATTAGCCGCTGTAGGCCTGTCAGGTAGTTACCCAACTTCAACTAACTATAGTGCAAAACTGTATTTTTGACTTTACTATCTATATCAATGAAATAAATGAAAAACATTCAGTATACACAGGGACAATTATCCCATTACATATGTTTTGAATCATTGTAAATCAATTCTAGAGCAATCTTAAGAAGATAGAGTAATGTTGGACAGCAAAATTGTTTGATTGGTTTGTTGATTGTGTACGAGTGAGGGCTCTTACGCGCCTTCAGAGATGAATGTTGTATTGTAAAAATATATAATGCTGCATCCGTTCGCTCGTCTGTTTATTGTTCCTAATTTGTTTATTTGTTATTTTGGTGCTAGTTTTGCTACTGATTTGTGCTTTGTTTGCTTAAATTTTCGATCGTTTTTGTTCGTTTTCCTTTCTAGTCTTTTTTTCGTTCGGTAGACATTAAAAGGTATGATGAAACAGCATTTTTAGTAGACAAAACAAGATCTCTTTATATTAAAACCTACTAATCCGCCAAACAAATATTTTGCCTGATAATTCTTGAAAATAATAATATTGAAGGAAACAGCTTTTAAATAGGAAAACAATGTCAATTTTCTAAACATATCGTGCTTCAATCCGAAAAATCCGTCTATATGAAATTATCATATGGAACACGAAAGCCTCAAGATTACAATAGGAAAACAAATCACAATGCTGCTTGCGTTCCCCCCGATCTAGTTATTTAATCTAGCGATTAGAATTTTGTATTTTCGAAAATTCTTAAGCAATATTATCATTCCAAATTGATGAAAAAATTCAAGTTTAGTGTCTTTAGAGTCACATCTTTACATTTCGTCTTTTTCGGAATGGATCAATTTATCTATCTGCTGATAACCTAATCTATACATAAAAGTTGAGAATTGATGTATATGTATATAATATCCTTATCTGCAAATACGCCATCTGTAGACAGACATTTTATTTGTCATTTTTCAGACTATTCATCCAAGAGTTTCTGTCACCACTGCTCTGTACAGTTTTAAGATAACGTTGACGCAAGGCCAGATTCGGCTCATTCACAACATGCGACAGCAGAAAATACAAAAAAAAAAAACTACATGAAATATAATCAGTTCGAATTAAAAGTGTTTTAAGTGTGTCACTAAGATATCACTATTTATCGAACACTGCAATCACTTTTCTCTGAGATCAAACGTTCGATAGAAGCAATGATCAGCTGTAGAATCCACGCAGAAGAGGTTACAAGGTGACTTTTTTGGCGCCAAAGATTAAATCCCCAGTAGCACTTGGCGGTTTGCGCCTTCAGATACCTAGCGCGGTCGATTTTAATGGTACAGTTTATATAGTTCATAGATATCGTATCTCTCGTCGTAGTTTGGTTGCAGCATACATTACTATCATCGAATCTGCCAACCGCATGCATGATGGAAGTAGAATCAGCTAGTTGAGCGAAAATACTTGATTGTACCGGATCAGATTGCTATAGTTTTCTTTCTCTATCACTTTCTTTTTGTGTGTTATTAAAGGTGGAGGCAAGGAAATGCCGCTCTAGGGAAAAAACAATTACAGTGATTGAAAAGTACAATTTCCTTTAAAGACGTGCTACTTGATGTAAAAACCATTATGGATTATCAGTCACTGGCGATTGTTATCTTACATAATACGGCTATAACTTTCTCATTGCACTGCTAAAACTAGGAAGCGGTTAAGCTTAGCTTTTAAGCTCTGTACCCACATGACCCAGAAAAGAAATAACTTATCTAGAATATGCTCTAACACTATGACATAGTCTAAATGTGAATTTATTGGTATTAGTGTCGTTTTCGTATGAGTGGGAAACAGTATCGCATCGTATCGTATAGTATCGTATAGTTTCTAAGAAAACAGAATTATCTGTTACATCGTAATGGTATCGTAGCCGTACCGTTTCCCACTCATGCGAAAATGACTCTTGATACTTCCAGTGGTGTTGGTGTATGCTTCGATCAGTTTTGCATTTTATGAGAAAACGTTTTCTATGCAAGATACCCTCCGAGCAGAGTGTTTCCTTAAAAAACACATTCAAATTATAATATAATACAAATAAGTTTTACATTAATTAAATTAATTGCATACAGTCAAAAGCAACCCCTTTTTCAATCACCGTACTCAATTGATTCAGTTTTGAAACAAAAAAAGAGTGATAAACGGTATGCTTTTTTTTTTGCCACAATAAATGTCTGATTAAGCTGTTGGGAGCGCTAGCATGTCCTGAATGTTTCAAATCCATGAACTTGTACTCTGTTTACTTAAAGCAAGGAGAGTAATGCGTTTCGACATCTATGTCATTGACATGTTGTCTTGCCATTTATAAAGAATCTTATCATCACAATTCACAATATTTGTCACTAGTATTGTTTGATCTTGTAACTGATGAAAGTTTTCGTTTCAATTCCTTTCACATTGCATGCATCAACCGCATCGCTGAACCTCAATTGATCACACATCAAAATTAACACAAAGAAAAGAAAAGAAAATTATCATTATGTACATCAAATGTTTTGTTCCATTTTCGTCTTTATCTGGTGTTTACAGTGCGAATAAGGTAGGCTTATGTACCCCTGAATTCACCATTAAGATGGACTCACCGCTAATTCTGTCTAGTCTTTGGACGATTAAAGCGACTTAGTTTATCGTAAAGCCAAAATCGTCTTTTTCAAATAAAACTCCAGCAACCACAAACGAAATACTGAGCTCGTCAATATAGCTATTAATTCAAACTCTCATCAATGTCTCTACACACTTTTTTTTATATAGCGATAAAAAACATAAGCTTTGATACTAATTCAAAAGAGGAAAATTATTTTAATTTTGTTATTAAAACACTGACAATCGTTTGGACATATTACTTTGATCATGTCCAGTCGTTTCAAGCAGAGAATCACTGAGATATTCCAGACAGAATATGAAATTAACAGATACATGAAATATTTCAGTAAGTTATTGCAAAAGGATTTCTATGAAACAGGTGTTTTTCGCACAACTAAGACCTATTAATCCCTTGATGACGGTTGAAAAATGTATTTTACAGCTGAAAAGATGCAAAGTATATATTTGGCGTACAATTTTGAACATATTAAGATCATACTAGCTTCTAAAGCCAAATCTAGGGTGGTAGACTAAGAGCCTCATTTGTATAAACCGTGCGTGAAACATTTTACATTTTGTGTTATTTATAGCTGGCCCTACAGTACTCAAGACATCCATTTTGGTGATAATCTTAGTTATTGGAGTACTCGTTTTCATGATGTTAATTTGAAAGCTAACCCAGACACGTCTGACTTATATTGCACACTCAATTTCATAATTAAATTTGTTTTCTTTAAAACGTAATATATGAAACATCAAGATTTATGGCAATGATTCTTAAAGAATGATTGAATGTAAATGTAAGAAGTGGCATTACGCTAATAAAATGGTTGTTTTTATCAATTAACCGTTTTGGAAATAGCTAATGCACTTTTCCCCCTAAATTCACATAGAAGATAATGCTTTTTCAAAAAAAACGGTAATGTTCTATTTCGTAATAACGATGTGCAAGAGCTAGATCAATGGATCAATAGCTATGTTTGATCGCAGAGAGTCACGTAGCCTAGTTTAATTCAATGCTACAATTCTTCAAAACGTTTGACAAAGTCTTTGTGTTGTATTCTTCGAGTGATTTTGTTAAAATTGTTCATTCACAATGGTCAAACTATAGTGCGTTGATCCTTGAGCTGGAAACAGCTCAGTACAATCCTTGCTTTCTCAATAGAGCTTAATGGATACTATTTTCATCTCAACTCTACAATTCTCTTAATTGCTTCCCCTCGGCTGATGCATTATTCATTAATCTTGAACAGACGACAGAGTGCACGTCGAACACGATTTAAATATCACGAATATTGGCGTTTTATGAGTAGAAATATTCTGCGCATACTTAAACCAATGCTAAGTCTAAGAGTTAAGATATATATTGTTCTTTGTTTTTGCTCGACAAGAAGCGAAACCTCTAGCAAAAAGACAACACCGATGATCTGACTCCAATATGTATTTTGAGGGGTGTTGGCGCTTAGCTTGTCTACATTGCTAGCTAGTATAAGCTACATTCATTAACTGCATCTCGATCTGAACTTCATTCAGGTAATTGATTGAAAAGTTCGAACTATGCCGAGTGAAAATGACATAGAGTATCCGGGCATCAAGAGGGCAATCTAAAAGGTGAATCGTCAAACTATTTCATTTGGTATGACACTGATGTGGCGGGAATTCGCGAACACATCAACAGTAATTGGATAGCAAACTCGCGTGTTATATTAGCTAGATAACTGAAGTCTTCTTTGTTGCTAGGATACGTGTATGTCAACGTGATCGTTGTTTACTGATGATGTCACATCAAACTTTTTGTATGCTAATCGACCACTCTTAAATCAAGGAAAGCCAGGGTCGATGATCATAACCGCCGAAGGTTTGACGCCCCAACTGCCTTATATTGTTCCATGTTTAATTCAATACGTAAAACCTTGTTTACGTAAGTACTATATAAGAAATTTTAAACGTAGGTCTTGGTGATTTATTTCATAGTTTAGGCTGTCAGTAAAGAGCATTTACTACATCACAGTGATCAAGAGCGACGGTAAAACTGATATCCCGATGCGATGACAGTATAGTGAACAAAGATTTTCCCATCGATGAGATATGACAAGTACAGAAACAAAGTGAGAATATTGAGAAAATCAACGCGGCGATTTTAACACCACAGGATATTGTGCCTTAGAGAAACTGCTCAGAGTTGCCGCAAGTGTTCTTACATTCGAGACAGCGACTTCAAGAAGAAGACAAAACTCACGTTAATCTGACAATTGATTGAAAATGAATAACTCTTCGATAAACGATAGCCGTGTGGTTTCGCGTTGCCCTCAAGTTGTGGATTTAAGCGAAGAAAAAGCGCTCAAGACGCTGGCTCATAGTTGCGTGCTTCTGCTATCGTTAACAGGGAATCTTTTGGTGATACTCATAGTCTACAAAAACAGAAGTATGCAGACAACCGTTAACTATCTCATCGTTAATATGGCTTTTTCTGACATTCTTCAATCAGCTATTTCAGTACCTTTACAAATAGTAAAGATGTTCGGTGATAGTGATCGATGGTATCTAGACGGTAACATTGGAAAGTTCTTTTGCAAATGTGTACCATTTTTGCTTGACATTTCAGTTGGAGTATCAATTTTAAGTCTTGTGTTAATTGCCTTTGATCGTTTTCTTGGAGTTGTGTATCCAATGAGAGCGTCGTCGATTTCTAAGAGAATGCATTCTGTTAATCTTGGAATGACATGGCTGATTTCCATGGCATTTCATTCACCGTACTTCTTTACGTTTAGACTAGCCAATGAAAATGGTTCATCCAGTTGTATATATTCTTGGGAGCCACTTAAAGATCCTTTAAAATCAGAAGAAACTTACTTTCTCGCCACGTCAACATCACTGTTCATTTTCCCTTTGATACTTTTAGTTGTACTATACTCAACGATTCTGATCAAATTAAGAAGACAAAAAGCACCTGGAAATAACAGTTTCCGCAACCAAAAACGCGTTGCTAAACGCAACCGCAACGTTTTACGTATGGTTCTAGCCGTGGTTATAATCTTTGCACTCTGCTGGCTTCCATTAAATTCACTGGGATATATTGATAGATATATATGGATGAAAAGCATTTCACCACCGTGTCAGATTCAGATTCAGTCATATTTCGAGTGGGCTTTATTTATCGCCCATTCTAACGCTTGTTTAACACCAGGATTGTATTTTTTATTCAGTGAAAACTACCGCCAGGGGTTAAAACATCTTTTCTGCCGACAAGGAGGTATTGTAAGAACATCATTTCAAACTAAACCAAGAAATTTATACGACGGTCGCGAAACGTCAGCATCAGATTCGAGAAATGCGATGAGCTTAAAGAGTTTTCCTTCTAATTATCAACCTGACAATCAATGTAATTGCACACCAAATAAATATGGCCATTTGCGATAGAACGCTACGGATTACCGACCCAGACTGTCGCACCGGCGTACGTATACATAATGCACCGACCGAGAAGAACTACATGCAACTACACAGTACAATATCAAATGATGTATTAGCTGTTAAGTTTATAATTCCATTGATAATATATATCGACGAACCATCAAAGCATGGAATTTCATCAATCATTTTACAAAGAGTAGTGGCAGTTTAAGGGGCGTAAACTACAATATTATTGTTATAATAAGCTTCAAACAAACTTCAAAATAGATATTAAAGGGTCTCAGAGCTGCTTGGATTAAAATGGAACTTAAATTTACCTAGAAATCAGAGTTAACTTTTGCGTTTTGAATGGCTAGTTTATGCATATCTATCTATCTATATATATATCAATCCAATTTGACGTTCACCGTCGTATTCAATCTGGGATATGTCTAATGTACATTAACTTTTCAATCAAGGTCTCATAGAAATATAGTTAATGATCACAATTCTTCATTCGAGGGAAAAAAATACAAATAGTCTCAATTAAGAGGAAAAGGCGCAATTATTGCTCTCGCCTCGTCGTTAATCAGCGTTTTATGTGGTCCCACTAAAGATTACTTATTGTGAGAGTTCATTACTATAAGACCAAAAAAAATTGATAGTGTTATGTCAATTAGTAAAAGCCTCACCGCCATTTGAATGAAAAGCGTTTAAATATTTGCACAAAGAGGTGATTAGTAAACTCACAAAAAGGTGTAATATTTGTGTAGACCCACTTGAAATAAATAAACAATGTACAAACACGTTCTACTTGGTGAAAGTTCTTTTCGATCCCGAAATACTCAAACGATACTCGTTTTCTTTTTATTCAGTTAATTTTCTTCGTCCCTCTTGAGATTTAAGTTAATTAAGTCATAAATAATGTTTCTTAACACGATTTTAGTGTTTTTTTTGCTCATAAAACGTATGGTCTGATAATGTTCTGCCGAGGTTGAGTACAGGGATTTTGATGTGGATTAAGAAAATTTATCACAACAAACAAACCGCTTTATATTCGCAATATCCGGTTTTTTTGTAATCAAGACGAGGATCGATCGGACGTTTTTTGTGTACCTTAACGATTCCCCAAGGGATGGTAATTCACGTGGAACACAAGTTAGCATTAAGCTGTATTAGATGAAATTCGAAATAAAGATTTAAAACCCCAGGTCCTGAAGCACTTTTGATCCGTGGTAAAGTTCGAAGGTACGCTTAACTATAAAAAAGAAATAAAAGAGAAATGAATGATAAATAAATAAATAAATGAATGAATGAATGAATGAATGAATGAATGAGTGAGTGAATGAATGAATGAACGAATGAACGAATGAACGAATGAACGAATGAACGAATGAACGAATGAACGAATGAACGAATGAACGAATGAACGAATGAATGAATGAACAAATGAACGAATGAACGAACGAATGAATGAATGAATGAATAGATACATAAATAAACAAAAAGTAAATAAATAAATAAAGATAAAGAAATACAATAAAGAAATTAAAAAATATATATATTTAGCAGGAGTTCCTCACAAGACGTCGGAGTGCAGAAAGTCTTGTGTAGAAAAAAATTGTATGATTAGGGTTTTTCACAAAGCTCTCAATGATTTTGATAGACCGGCAGATTTTAAGTGTAGTCTAAATCAACAACCTTTGAAGGCTTAGATCAAAATTAATTACAAAAAGGCATTTGGGTCATTTTTGCTGGACTAAATATTTGAAATAATGAATTGGAAGACTTAAAACTCGCATTCAGTTAATTAATGATGTATGATTAAACAGATTTTCGGGCACTCTAATAGAAATTTAGCGTAAGTCAATCTAATATATCTTACAAACAAGAACTGTTGATGATAATTCCCGTAGAATTTAGAGGCAAGTCTTCCGCTTTGGCCAAATCCCAAATGAACTTTTATTAATCGGAAATAACAAGACCATTTTATATCTCTTTTTTTTTAATAATCATGATTTTTGGTTTGGTGAATGCCAGGGTATCGACCGACAATGAAGAAAGGTACTCTTTCTGTTTACGATTTCAAAGACTAACCATGGTCATATTCATGCACCATCGTTTAAACTTTTCCTTCAATTTTGGTTCATTTTTTATGCATTACAATTTATCTCTCTTTCCTTCAATTTCTTTCCCCTCTATATTAATTTGTGCCAAACACATAATCACCATAAATAAAATGGCAATTGAGATCATTTTAATTTACTATTAGTTATAACTACCCGTTTTGAATTAACTGATGATTTTTTTTCTAGTCCGTGCCAAGTCAATTGATTTTAGTCATCACATATTCCATTTTGTCCCGTTGATCCCTTTTTTCATTCAGGTTTATCCTGTCTTAATTTCAATTCCTCTTTTGTATTGTTGCTCTTTTTTAGACACATGTCATTATCCCCAATCTTGAGAGAAATATATTTGAAAGTCTTGTTCTTTCTTGATCTTTGTTCCTACATTTGTTCGGCTATTTCACAATAATTCTGGCTTGATGCAGACTGAACTATTTTTTTGTGTGTGAAAAGTTATCAATGTTTATAGTAAATTGTTAACACATTTTCGGTTGAAAAATGTTTGATGGCACTTTTTTGTTTTTGTATTTTCATATAAAAATCTGTGTTGGTACAAATTTGTTTGATATTGCAACAGTTACCAAAATCGATCTTTTCAACACCATAGTTTCTTTTTTATTGTCTTTTCATCTTGTTTGAACAGTTGTTTATCCGTTTAGTTTTTTTTTTTTTTTTTTTCTTTTCGGTATTTGTCATCTTTTTGCCTCGTTATTTTTCATTTAAATGAGAAAGCTCGACTCAATTACCATTTTGATGAACTTCGAATTTTTCTAAAAACTCAGCTCATTTCCGATCAGTTTTGTTATATTTCCACAGCGTAATTTCGGTAGAAATAATCATAACGAAAAAAATGTGTTTTTATACGACTAGTTTTAATAATCGCAACATGAAATTTCACTATTATTATACACATTTTATTAACTGATTTCACAAAAGGGGAAATAAAACAAAATTTGAATGAAGATTAAAAAATCTAGAAAAAGGCTTTTCGTTTATACTTTTTGTGTTATAATGTTTGAAAAAATGGACAAAAAGTTTTTAAAGAAAATTAGAACGGCAAACAGGTGCTTTTTGTGTTTTTCGTCTGTCGAAATTCTATCAATAATACATTTATTACGAGAAACTGAGTGAAGCACTACATGTATTCAATAACGTAACGCATAGTACCAAACGAAAAAAGAAATCTGAATCTGCGGCAACTAGAATAAAAAAATAAATAAAATCTGAATCTGCGGCAATTCTGGCACTCGTAAATGAACTTATAGAATATATTTGTTTTTAACATCATTACTCGCTAAAGTATCACACGGTTTCTTGTTTTATTAAATTAATGACAATGTCTTCTGGTCTTGTCATGATATCCGAGAAAAATTAATTGATTCTGTGGTATTGGAAAAGTCATTTTACATTTGGATGTCATCACGTTGCTTCCCAGCCGTGCAACAACGCACACATAAAACGTCTGATGTATATTATATTGGATACTTTAAAACGAGGAATTTCAAGCATTACAAGATTCAAGTGACCATCTTGTTAATGGGAGAAAAATCCCAGAAAAACGCATGGCAGTCCTTGTATGAACGTGAAGATTAGAAAGAAAGGAATTAGAAACTGACCTTAACATTTAATCTTTTTTTTCTGGATTAGAACGTCTTTATATATATGCAATGTAACAGGCATGTCTGTGATAGGTTTTTTTGAGATTAGTGGCATGAATCGGTTATTTTTACTGAACTGGTAAGTATTTTACCAGGTTTTTCAGTTTCATTGTGTTTGTTATGTTGTTTGCTTGTCTTATCTGCAATATTTTGTTTGTTGATTTGTTTATCTTTTTTGTTTTGTATTTGTTAGATAGTTTTGATGTTCGTTTGTTTGTTTTATTTTTGTAGTAAGTTCCCATTTTGCTTGTTATTAGAATTTGTTATTTTGATGGTTGTACATTAAACGTTTTTAAAATGATTCCTTCATGTGTTTATTGGTTTATTTACCGACTAAAAATAAAATGGTAAAATTCCCTGTGTTCCCAGACTGGTTAGCTTCTTCTCTGTCTTTTAACAACAATGTTGCTTTCTCGCTTTTTGTTCAGAGTTTTCCCGTGTTTTCACAGCTGTATTGCCATCTAAAGCAGTAAGCTCGTTATTACCAATAGCTGTAACATGACAAGATTTTGCCTCGTTATTTCTGACACGTCCCACACACCAGGAAGTTCGCTCGTTTATCTCTCAGTTTAACTTTTGTTTACTGCATGCAACGCAAGAATAATAACTGTCCTGTATTTGAAATTTCTCGAAAAGATATACGACACGCACAGCCTTCGTGTTTCAGTTACTTCACTTCAGAACACCGACGCAGTTTCACTGATACATTTAAGTGTGTTTATTTTTCAAAAAAAAGAAAAAAAAATCTTAACTATCCTGCTTTGTTGTTGCCTTAACAAACATATCAGTTTGACTCTCGACTAATGATAACTTTATTCAGCTGGGAAAAACGAGTGGTACTTCGCTAGCTCATGCGTCTTCCACACGTGGCCCTTGTTTTTCAAAGACTATATTATATATAGAATCTTTGATTTTATTCTTTTGATCATATCAGTTGATTTTCTTGTCACTTGTCGAAAATTTTCATCTTTTAGTGAGTATTTTGTGTAGTATTCAAGTTTACAAGTTTTATTGTTTCGCCATAACATATATTTTACACCAGTATTATAGAACAGTAATATCAACTATCATGACAAGGAAGTCTTAAGGACAAAGATGATGTGAATTGTTTGCTAGATGTATTTTTCGTCTGTTTTATTATATATGGAGCATATGAGCATATACATATGGAATATGCGACATATCAATAATAAATTATTATTAAATTATTATATATGTCGGCTGGTCCGCAAGAAATTGCCTCTAAAAATACGCCGCATGTCTAAAAATATGATAAGTATCCCTAATAAATTGATCTTTGATTCAAAATCGTAGGATTTTAAGAAGGCATAAAAGCTAGTAGGGTTTAGATCGACAAATATTACAAACTATGATAAACTAAGTACTTGTAATACTTAGACTGTTTGTACGACAGTTTAGAGGGCAGATTAAGCGGATTTCTCTGCCAAGAGTGGTTTGATCAAATCTGAATTAGCCTATTTCAGAGCAATATGGCGCCACAATTATCACAGACATATGTCAAGCGTTCTGGTAAGAAATACGGCTAGATACAACTACCACGACGGCGATAAGCAAACCCCTATGAATTTTCAAGGCTTGCATATGCGGGGGAAAATAAAAATTATTAAATCTTTTAGGAGCTAATTTGACAAAATTTGAAAAGAAAATTGAAACAGTTTATTCTCAAATAGACTGGGTTTCAAATGACTTGTAATATGTGAAAATATGTACTGTAACACATATATTCTGTTAATTATTTAGAACCATTGTTTGTGTTTCTATGTTGATTTGTCAACGACCATGATCCTTTGCGCTAAAACAATAGTGAATAGGCTTTATTGACATGATCTCAATATTTTACAGACATTGTCAAAGCTAGTTTAAGTGAATAAATGTATAAATGTATAACTATAACTATAACTAAATGAATAACTAAATGTAAAACTATAAATGTATAGATGTATAACTATTTTGTACAATTGGTACTAATCACATTGTCATTGATTTAAATTAATTAATACAGTCAAATTATCTAGTAATAGACATAAAGTTTTGATAAAAATAGACATAAAGTTTTGATAAAAAGATATGAAAATGTTTATATAGTATAAATATATATATATATATATATATCATTGAAATAAATCACTTGTTCAATGATTTAAAATACTTAAATGTTTAAAACTACTATAGAATTATCAATCAAATAAACTTGATTTAAATTGAATCATTTGTTCAATGATCTAAAAGAATCATATGTATTATATGTTAAAATATATGTGTAATATTTATGAATAATATAAGGTTAAGGAATTTTTTAAATGCGCAATGGAATATGTAATGGATTATATTTCTTTGTGAGTTTTTGTTTTCGGAACTGAAAACATTTCCAGATGAAAATTGAAAAATACATTAAAACAGACTCATCTGTAGATTTTGTCAAAGTCTGAACATAGTCTGTAGAGAAATCAATCTTTTCTTTTAGTTTGGACTGGAATTCAGAACGAAAGTTAGAATAAATTGGACAGTGAAGGATGAGATGTTGTTCGGTTTCAATCATGTTTGTTTTGCAAAGTGAACACAGTCTATCATCCCTTGGGATATTATAATATCTACCCGTCTCAATTGCTAGTTGGTGATTGCTTATTCTAAATTTTGTAAAAAGTCGCCTTTGTTCAAAATTTCTTAATACATTTAGATAAGGTTCTTGTTCATAAAATTCTTTGAATGTGCTATAAAAAGAAAGCTTAGAAGAGTTTTTTAAAACGTTTTTCCAAACTTGAAAATAGTTATTTTTCATTGATGATTCGAGATTCATTAAGGTGTCATTATCAATTACACGTTCTATTGAAACTGGCCAGATTGATGAATCAACACGATCTAGCATTTGTTTTAAGTTTGAGAAATAACATTTCTTCTTTCTCTTGAATAAGGAAAAAGACATCAACAGCGACTGTTTTGCAAATGTATCATCAGATAAGCAAATTAAATGATTAAAAAACTTAATAGATAATTTATCGATGAAAATTTTCAAGGGAAATCTCCCGAGTTCACCTCTACATGCAACATTGGAGGCCTTATTGCTTACCCCCAAGAAATATCTACAAAAACGTAAATGGCATTTTTCTACTTCAGTTTTGTCCCATTTTTCAAAATTTTGATTTGAATATAGACTCCAAATTTCACTAGAATAAGTTAAAATTGGAGAAACAAAGGAGTCAAAAATCTTATTGGCTTGCGATGGTCTTAGTTTTTTGAAATCAATTTTTCGCGTTATTTTGAAAAAAGCGTGTAAAGCCTTTTCTTTTATTTGTTTCAAATGAGGATTAAAATTACCTGTTGAGCTCATTTTAACACCAAGATATGTGAATTCATTTACTGAATCAAGAGTTTTTGAATTCAAAATGAACGGTTGTTGTGTAACTTTTTTGTTAGAAAAAATCATTGTTTTGGATTTTCTCTCATTTACAATCATTTTCCATTCCTTGCAGAATTTGGAGATGGCATTTAAATTGTTTTGTAAACCTTTACGCGAATGCGATAATAAAACCAAATCATCCGCATATAGCAAGGAAGATAATTTTGAACCATTTGGTAAAAATATTGGATCATTATGAGGTGTTGTATCAAGCAATTTTGGTAGTTCATTTAAGTAAAGATTAAATAAAAATGGACTGATAATACATCCTTGTCGTACTCCGCGGTTGTAATCAAACGTTTTTGTTCTTTTTTGACCTAATTTAATAAAACAAGAACTTTTAGAGTATATATTTTGTATCAATTGATAGAATTTTCCATTTATATTATTTTTTAATAATTGAACAAATAAACCAACATGCCATATGGAGTCAAATGCTTTTTTAAAGTCAATGAAACATGCATATATTTTACCATTCCTCGCATTTTTTACGTATTTATCAATAATTGTCCTGAGTGTAAAAATATGATCCGTTGTCCTATGATTAGGTAAAAAACCTATTTGAGATTTGTGAAGTAAGTCATTCTTTGCTGCAAAATTTAATAAACGTTTATTCATTATTAGTGTAAAAAATTTTCCTAAACAACTTGAAACACATATGCCTCTATAGTTGTTGGGATCATTGCGATCTCCGCTTTTAAAGATGGGGGTTATTGAACCTACACACCAGGTGTCTGGATAAATCCCCGAGTCAAGGATCAAATTAAAAAGTTTCGAATAAACTGGTAGCAAGAATTCAATACTGTGTCGAATCATTTCGTTTCTAATCTTATCATTAAAAGCAGCTTTGTTGTTTTTTAACAACTTTGCACAAGTTAAAATTTCCTCTTCGGAAATTTGTTCATTCAATATATTATCATTATTATCATTACGATTATCCTCTTCTAACTGTTTTAGTTTATCTGTCATTTTTTGTTCATCTTCACATTTCTGATGTAATGATTGGAAATGATCAATCCATTTATCTTCGTGAATTGGAGGTAATAGAATATTTTCATGCGACGTCCTATAATGCAGTATGGCGATTGTGACAATGTTGTATAGCAGAGTGTGGAATAAGGAGAGAATCAAATGAATAGTTGAAAAATAAGAGTGGAGGGTTCACTTGGTGTCATTATAAAAATACACTGACTTCACATAACCGCTATATATATGTTGGCGATAAAGTACTTCAAATACTACAATTACAAAGAAAAACGTGTTTTCTGTGGATTTGTTGTCCAAGCTTTTCTTTCTTTACTGATCACCGAATCTTTGCTTTCAGGAAAAAGAAACGTTGTCGTAAGCGATAGACGATAGCTCAACGAAAAGAAATTATAATGTTTGAACATCGTTGTGAAATAGCTGCCAAGTCAATGATGCTGACTTCATAAAAAGTCCATCGGTGACAGATCGATTGTTATAATTTTTATATGTTATATGTTATATTGTTATATTTTTACTGATCTACAACAATTTGTTCCCATTCAGCTATTATTTATCCAGAAACTCATAAGTGGGATTGAAATTGTGTAGTCCCATGCTCCGAAATATTTAGACTTATTATGAATAATTTTAATACCATATTTGGTCAATATTTGATACTCAGAGGTAGAAAATGGCCGCTCGATTCTGTAAATCATTTGCAAAATTAATTTCACAAGTTTTTAGAAGAGATTTTCCTTTCTGCATGTAAATATGTTTGGTTTACCTAGGTTGTAAGCTTTTGGAAGCATAAAAGATGTGAGTTTATTTGAGTAATGCTTTTCTATGCAAAACAACAACAACAACAACAAAACAAAAAAACAAAAAAACAAACAAACAAACAAACAAAAAATGTTCCGGAGCATGGAACCAAATCAATGTACTAGTGTCGCTTCACGTTTCAATACCTTTATTGCTTTATGAGTTTTATGATCTAACTCCTATTTTTCTCAAACATTGTTTTTTTTTTTGTGTTTTTTTTTTTTTAATAGGCGTGTCATATATCACCGTTACCTTGGAGTTACTGATCACCAACGCGTGCTACACAGTTAAGGATAACGTAAAGCCACATGAAACTACCGGTTGCAGAACTGTACGTTCCATGTGAAAACACTGAAAACTGAACTAGTACCAAAATAAGAACAAAAAATTACTAGAGCTTTTTTTAATAATTTTAATTTTGTTTAATGCAATTTCCCCATGATCACTTCATTAAAGACTAGAAAACAAACGTGAGTGACACTCGCTGAATTACAAACCCGAAGCTAGGGGGCATGTTCCTTACATTCTCAAGATATGGAGATAGTCATATCGTTTAATAGACAAAAACGTTTATCTGGTAATTCTCGGGATTAAGAACAACAATTTAAAACGTTTCAAAAAAGTATTTTTAGATGATCAGTGGCGTAATGAGGTATTTTTCGAGATCGGCAATTTTTAAGTCCTTTGATTTTTTTGTATGATATTTTTGGGCCCTAAATGGAGCTCAGGTCTTGCTTATAATATAATACTTTCGCTAAACTCAGCCACGAATTGAAATGATAAAATGAATTGAAATAAAATAACTGACAAATATTCCTATGATTTGCATACCTATCATCTTGATCAGGAATTCACCTCCCCAAGGGAAACTCTTAATTAATTAAGGTACTCCAAGAATCTGAACATCGTATTGAGATAATTGTGATGTTCCTACTAAGCAAAGTTAATCTCAATCACTTGAAGTGGATTTTTCCAGACACAAGTCTTATCTGAGTAGCCTTACTGAAGATATACTATTTTAAAATAATACCAATGAATCACGAAATAATGTACTTTGTACTCTCTTCGTTTATCACATTTTTTCTTGTCAATAATCGGATATATACCAGTGTAAAAACAGTAGAAGAGAAAGAACTCTACAATTATTAAAAAAAGAGTATAACAGCAATTTATGAAAACTATAATTATTTCTGCACATTATGAGTGACAGCTGTGTTTTGATTTTAATGATTTAATCTTTGCGTTCAACGTTCTTTTTTGCCAGTATATACTTTGATTGTTCACTTGTTCGTTCACCATTTATACGTTTGCTTAATCTCCTCGACTGTTCTCTTACATTCCTCTACTTTTTCGGCTGCTTGTTTGTCTCTTTTGTTTATGTATAACTCGTCTCATCTATTTGCGTGTTTGTTTGTCATTTTGTTTTTTCGTTTGTCAGTCTTTCTTGCTGTGTTCGTCTGTCTGTCTGTCTGTCTGTCTGTCTGTCTGTCTGTCTGCCCGCCTGCCTGCCTGCCTGTCTGTCTGTCTCATATCTGTCAGACTCTTATCGTGATTAGATCTTTGCATCTTTAATAACATTTGATCTGTAACATCTACCACCGAATAACAACTACTTATTTCCCGCCTTCATTTGACTATATTACTAAAGTGGTGTCACTCTTGATGCGGGCTTTAAATTATGTCCCTTCGCTTCCCAAGGTCATTCGTGCATGGTATCTCATGTATATTACGAATGATGACTGATACCTCTCAAGAGGTCTGTATAGTAAAATAGAAGAGTGATATATCTCTACTTGCTCTTCGCATTGCCGAGAACACGCTCTTCTGCTAGATCTAAAAAACGAACAACTCTATTGCTTAAACCCTTTTGAAAATATTGCGAGATGTTTCGAGTACTATTTTTCTCCGGGTTTTTTTCTTTTCTTTTTGTTTTGTAGATTTATGCAAATCTTTACGTGCAGATCGGTGATGTTACAAGTCAATTTAAACCACAAATAGTATAGACATCGCAAAATGCGAATATTGAATGATGTCATAGTGTCATGTTATTATACAAGCAGTAGGTCAAGTAACAAAAAGCAGTGTTTGCTATTTCACAGAGCGATGGGGCACCCTAAAGGCCATGGAGTCCATATCCGCACAGAAACGATACTCAAGAATAGCTTTTCTTTATTCGTTCGTATGACCTTGGTTTTTAATTTGTTATAACTCGTATGTTCTGCTTTTTAGTTGTTTAATTAATTGCTGTGAGACTTCATTTATCACTCTCAGATCCAAGTTCACTTTAATTTCCGGAATAAAATAATCTTTATACAATATCAGACATGAAAGCTGAAATAAGAAGTATCATTGATTTTAAAATCATGTTTGACCGAAAGACTTTTAAAAGATATCAGTCTTCAAATACGCATGCACTTGTTTCGATATGACGTCATAGTCTGTTTACATTACAGCTACAACTGCTACACTGAAAAAACGACCAATTTAGGAAAAAAATTGATCCGTTACATTTCAGATGTTTTGAAAGATAGCAAATGGTGGAAACTTCCATTTCAAATATTTGATAAAATCAATTGTTTTGGATAAAACTTTAATTTGTTTACATTACTCTAGCTATTTTCCTCTGGTAAATATGCGATCTTGTGTAAATCACGCGACTTCATTTGCCATGTGACATTATTTTTAAATATGCTGTATATATATATTGTTTTCAAAAATATTTGAATAGATACATACTTATTTTACGCCAAGTTGAAACTTGTAACATTTTTGTAGAAGTGCATTAAACGTTTTGAACTTAACTGAACTTTTTATATTTTTTATCACGATGTTATTGAGTTTCGTTATTGTGAAATTGTTGTTTGTGGTGTTATCATTGTAACTATTAATACCGACATTTTGTTGCTATGTTGTGGTTAATGTAATGTTATGTTTATTTACAATCGGATTTGGGAGTTTGAAGTAGTTGAAAGCTTTTCTATGAATACACTTAAATGCATCAAACCTCCATTTGAATATGCTATACATATATAACTTCCAATAAGAAACGCACGTGTTGCTTTGCTACTAAAAAGGTTCTTGAAAAGGTTGCCAGTTGAAATACTGATTTAGCGTCGTTTGCATATCTCAAGTTTGCAGTTTTCTTGTTTTAAGTGAGAATTAAAACAACAAGACAAAGCTGCATGTAGTGTTATTTTATATATTTTGAGTCTTCTTTTAAAAAGAAAATCAAGGAAACAACATGAGATATGCAAATCATTTTGCTATTGACTAAATTATTGTCTTTCAACTGGACGAACATTTCAAGAATAGCTGTCTGATATAACTTTTAGACTGTTATTATTTTTATTTTGTTGTCATTTTTGTATCCTGTGTTGCTCTTCTAATTTTATCTTTTTCCCGGATCTTATATTGAATTATACTAAAATAAAAGCATTTATTTTTCACAGCTGTTAGAATAGAAACGTTATTACGAAAGAAGAACAGCCTAAACATTGCAGCGTTCGAGTGACAATGTAAACCTTCTACTCATCCTATTCCATGACACCAGTAAAAAAACATTTTTGTAACTTTATTTTTATCATGTTTTTTGCTTCCTTTTATCAATATTTTATAATTTGTTTTTTCTTTCTATTTTTATCATTTTCATTTTGTTATTCTGTTATTCAGTATTTGCGTGATGTATAGACACTTACAGTCCATGCTGATATTAAGTGGTAAATTAGCTAAAGTAGACAGTTCTCCACTCTTTTATCCCTTGAGATTTTTATACGCGAGACCTCAAGGGCTATTAATGCAAAACATTTCTCACTGATCAAAGCTTGCCGCATGAACTACAACTTTCTAGAAAAAGGTTCGATAACTATTCGAGCGAAAATAATCTTAAAATGATAATGTTTGACTTTTTTATCGTTAACTGGCAAAGTCACATTTTGTGTAGCGCACCTGCTCGTGCGAGGAGTGCCGAGTGGGTTTTTTCAGTTTGAACCCATGTGTGTCGTGACGTTTGTAAATGTACAAAAAAATAACAACTGTTATCATTTTAAAAATGAAAACACTTGACCAGCAGATTGGTTATCATGAAAGCAGCACAACAATATGTCTGGAAGTGAATTATGCTTTGTTTTTGAGAAACAAGTTACATCACAAGTTACATCACAAGTTACATCACAAGTTTTACATCAAGTTGTTTTTCAAAACCATAATGCACTCCATCAGTTAATGGGTTTTGAGAAATATACTCAAACACTTCAAATTTAGGGGAACTCGATCTTTTTCAGAGCTAGCTAGACACACACAGATAATCTATTTTACTCATTTATTACACTCAACGATCATCGATTAAATCACTTAAAATTCTTTTTTTTTTTTTCAAACGCACTACCCGAAAAGGATCATTGGTACATTGGCTAACTTCAATTTCATTGGTGAGTCAACAGGTATTTAACATTTTATTAAACCATGTCAGCTTATGGATTAATGGCCGGTTTTTAGTTATGATTCGAAATGTCTTGTTTTGGCAAAAATTCACGAAAATTGTTATAACTTTTAAACATTTTAAAATATCAAAAACTGCTGACTCGGTTTAATTTGTTTTGGGTCTTTGCTTAATTTTTACGCATGTTTTTATTCCTTCGATTTTGTTTTCTTGGAAATGTACGTTTATTATTTCCAATTCTCTGAGTAAAGACCTTAGTAAAACAATGTTTAATTAAGTGACACAGTAAGACATTTTTGGTGATACGAGTTCACGGAGGTTGACAGAAACTTCAACTTCCTTCCAACATGGCGGCAATGTGGTGACAATGTAAACCTCCTTTTAATTGAAGGATTTGTTAATTGATCAGTCATAGAGTCATTGATGATTTATTCAGAAAGCTCGACGCCTTTAATGGAAATAACCGTATATTCTTTTATATAGCAGCTATTTTATCGTTTTCTTTTTTTCCATTTTTCCATTCTATGGCCGTTTTTGCTCTGGCCACTCAAAATATTCTCATCTTTGGTTAACAAGTTGTTTGTTTGCTTATTGAATTTGTTTGTTTGCTTCTTATCTTGTTTATATCTTTAATTATTTGATTATTCAATTCCTTGCGTGGCTACATTACACCAAAATGCGCAAAAATGACCAATTTTCCATCAAATCCACGCATTCTACACCACCACAACACTCAAAAGTAACCAACTTTCGTCAAAAATGAATAATCTAAAGCCCCAAAAATGCGCTCAATTAACCAACTTTCGACAAAGTTGTATGGGCTATAGCAGACCAAAATGCATAAACAGACCAATTTTGGGCAGAAATGCACAAACTATATATATAAAGCCATCCAAATGCGCAAAAACTGACCAACCTTAATTGATCAAAATGCATGACGTATAGACTATAGTCAACCTAAATGACAAAAATGTGCGTATTTTCGAAACAATGGGTGCGGACTAGAGACTTCCAAAGTGGCGAAAAATTCGTGTTTTTTTACAAAACTGAATAGACTGGGTTTTTTTTTAAACGCTGATGGACTATAGCCAGCCTAAAAAACGAGAATGCACATTTTTTGACCAAAATGTATGCACTATAGCTAAAAAATAACAATAAATGTGATATTCTTGACCAAAATGCTTGAAAATGATCAAAAAGGCGTTTCTTTTGATAAAATGCATGGACCCGCAAAAATGACGAAATATGCACATTTATTGCTCAAAATGCTTGGATTATAGCCCACCATGCGAGTTTTTTTTTTACCAAAAAGCATGAAATAGGCCCACCAAAATGATCAAAAATGCATAGACAATAAATAGCCCACAAAAATAAAGAAAAATGTGCGTTTTTGGTCCAAAATCTATGAACTATAGCACAACAAAATGACGGAAAATGCGTTTTTTTGACCAAAATCTATGGACTACAACACACCAAATTGACGAAAAATGCGTGTTTTTTGACCAAAATGCATTGGACTTAGCGCACCAAAATGACGAAATACGCGCATTTTTTGAGAAAAATTTATAGACAATATAAAAAACGACGGAAATTGCGCGTTTTTTTTACCAAAATGCAAAGACTATAGCCCACCAAAACTAGGGAAAACAAGTGATTTTTGACAATAATGCATGGACTATAGCAAACCAAAAAAAAAAAAAAAAGAAAAAAAGAAACCGAGAAATACTCATTTTTTGAGCTAAATGCATGAAACTATAGCCCACCAAATTGAGGAAAATTGCGCGTTTTTTTAACAAAAATAGCATGGACTAAAGCCCACTAATCAAAATGACGAAAAATGGGCGTTTTTTGACCAAAATGTATGGACTATATAGCCCACACAAATTGACGAATAATGCGCGTTTTCTAACCAAAATGCATGTACTTCAGCCCATCAAAATGACGAAAAACTGGCGTCTTTTGACGAAAATGCATGTACTATAGCCCACTAAAATGACGAGAAATGCTCATTTTTGACAAAAATTCATGGACTAGAGCCCACCAAAATCATCAAAAATGCGAGTTTTTTTACGATAAGGCATGGACTATAAACCACGAAAATGAAAAAAAAATGTGCGATTTTTCACAGAAATGCATGGACCATAGTCAACAAGATCACTAAAATTAGGCGTTTTTTTTAGCAAAAAGCATGCATTATAGACAACCAAAATGACAAAGGATGCGCGTTTTTTAACATAACTGCATGGACTATAGTCAACAAGATGACGAACAATGCGCGTTTTTTGATCAAAATGTATGGACTATAGTCCACCAAATGGACGAACAATGCGCGTTTTCTAACCAAAATGCATGTACTTCAGCCCATCACAATGACGAAGAACTGGCGTTTTTTGACGAAAATGCATAAACTATAGCCAACTAAAATGACGAGAAATGCACATTTTTGAAGACAATTCATGGACTAGAGCCCACCAAAATGACGAAAAATGAGCGTTTTTTGAAAAAAATCCATGGACAATAACCCACGAAAATAACGAAAAATGCGTACTTTTTGACCAAAGTGCATGGACTATAGCCAATCGAAACGATGAAAAATGCGCGTTTTCTCACCGAAAAGCATGGACTGTAGTCCACAAAAATGACGAAGAATGTGCGTTTTTTTACCAAACTGCGTGGACATTAGCCCACAAAAATGACGAAAAATGTGCGGCTTTTCATAAAAATGCATGGGCTATAACCCATCAGAATGACGAAAAATGCGCGTTTTTCCGCCAAAATGCATGGACCATAGTCCACCCAAATGACGAAAAATGAGCGTTTTTTGACAAAAATGCAAGGACTATAGCCCACCTGAACGACGAAAAATGTCGTTTTATATAAAAATGCATTGACTATAGCCCACCAGAATTATCAAAAATATCCGTTTTTTGACAAAAATGCATGGACTAATGCCCACTAAAATAACGAAAAATGCGCGTTTTCGTACCAAAATGCATGGACTATAGCCTACCAAAATGACGAAAAATGTGCGGTTTTTTTACCAAAATGCATGTACTATAGCCCGCCAAAATGCACAAAAAACTAGCGTTTTTTGACGAAAACGCATGGACTATAGCCCACTAAAATGACGAGAAATGCGCATTTTTGACCAAAATGCATGGACTAGAGCCCAGCGAAATGACGGAAAAAAATTAAACGTTTTTTGACGAAAATGGATGGACTATAGCCCACCAAAATTATCAAAAATGCGAGTTTTTTGGCCAAAATGCATGGTCTATAGCCTACAAAAATGACGAGAAATGCGCGTTTTTTGACCAAAATGTATGGAATGTAGCCCTCCAAAATGACGAAGAATGCGCTGTTTTGGACGAAAATGCATGGACTACACTTCACCAAAACTATCAAAAATGGGAGTTTTTTGACCAAAATGCATGGACTATAGCCCTCCAAAATGACGAAAAATGCCCGTTTTTTTTACCAAAATGCATGGACTATAGCCCAATAAAATTATCAAAAATGCGAGGTTTTTTTTACCACAATGCAGGGAATATAGCCCACCACAATAACGAAAATGCGCGTTTTTGGACCAAAATTTATGGACTATAGTTCACCAAAATGACGAAAAATTTGCGTTTTTCGACCAAAATTCATGGACTATAACCCCTTTTTTGACCAAAATGCATAAACTATAGCCAACCAAAATGTCGAGAAATGCGCATTTATGGACGAAAATGCATGTACTATAGCCCACCAAAATGACTAAAAAATGCGCGTTTTTGGACGAAAATACATGGACTGTAGTCGATCAAAATTATCAAAAATGTGCGTTTTTTGACCAAAATCCTTGTACTAATGGCCATCAAAATGACGAAAATTGCGCGTTTTTTGACGAACATTCATGAACTATAGCGCAACAAAATGAGGACAAATGGGCGTTCTTTGACCAAAATGCATGTACTGTAGCCCACCAAAATAACAAAAATGCGCGTTTTTGACCAAAATACTTGGACTATATAAACCCACCAAAATGACGAAAGATGGGCGTTTTTTAACAAAAGCATATGGACTTTATAACATAGACACGATATAACACGCGCTCTGATTGGCTCATTGTCATGAACCATCAGTGGATATTTCATAAACTTGCGTCAGCATTCTTTTTGGCGATCAAGATTCTCGATCTCCTGTACAAACCGACCAAGCTCAGTGAATGCAGTAAGACTTTTATTAAAAGTCCTTTTTGATTTAAAAAAAAAACTAGGACAATTTTTGATCGATCATGATATTTTCGACCATTTGTTGATTGGCTGTAAACCGTGGTTCAGCTAGGGTGACAGACTCACTAAATGTTGTGGCTGGTGCACGAAACTTGTGCGAAAGTTTGCATGGATTTTTTTTGCTAAAAACTATGTTAACGGACAAAATATCAATGGAAATTAAGAAAATGTAAGTAACTTATTGCAATAAATGATGCCATGATTTGACAAATGTTTTTTGTTTGTTTTTGTCGAAGTTCAGCCTTTGAAGTTGGCAAAATTTTTGTAAAGCAAACGTATAATTTCTCGTTGTTTTCTCGCAATAAAACCACAAAAAATACATTTTATGGATGCCCTTTCTATCTATTCTCAATTATCAATTACGAGTAATAACTTTAACTTGTAAGTGAGATCGAATTCGGTCTAGTTTTACGAGATTGGTTTTAGCGATCACTTGCAGTCATTTTGTGGCGGCTTTGGATATATTTTATTCACTCTAACATCAAATTCACCCAAAAAACACGAAGAAAAAATAACGAAGATTCTTTCTTGTTATCAGTTATAAGCATTCTCGACTGAAGCTGGATATTATTGCAGAATTTTGCTATTTTAAACTGGTTTATTGAAAGCAGTATTTTTTGGCGCCTTTTAGTCCATTCTACGCGCGAAGTATCGAGATATCTCGTTTGATCAGCAAAAAAAAATTGTCTATGTTATAAAAGGAATGTCTCATGGTTAGCGAGCGTATATCCAGTTCTGGATGCCCTTGGGAGGTTGCTTAAAGCACTCGAAAAAGCTAGAGTGTCACTCCGCTTCGCGTCGTGCCACTCTTACGCTTTTCTCGTGCTTAGCAACCTCCCACGTGCATCCAGAACTGGATATATGCACGCTAACCATGAGACATTCCTTAAATTGCCCATGAAAATGACGAAAAATGGGCGTTTGTTGACCAAAATGCATGGACTATCGACCATCAAAATGACGAAAAATGGGTGTTTTTTTGACCAAAATGCATGGACTATAGCCTACCAAAATGACGAAAAATGCGCGTTTTTTTTATCAAAATGCATGGACAATAGCCAACCTAAATGACGAGAATTGCGCGTTTTCTGACTAAAATGCATGGACTACTATAGCTTACAAAAATGACGAGAAATACCTGTTTTTTAACGAAAATGTGCAATTTTCGATAAAAAAAAACTATAGACCATAGCCTATTACGTAAAATTACTAAAAAAAAAAGGCAGGCAGGCAGGCTGGCAGGCGAATTCAAAACAAACAAAATCATTTAAAACCATTCAATTGTTTGTGGCAACGACAGCTGGTACTGGAAGACATACTACTCATGAACTTGATACCACGGGAAACTAGCAATTTGCATTGTTAGTTATAACTATGTTTGAACCAACTGAGATATATTACAGTATTATTAGTACATTCCATTTAATGTCATTATTACTACCCTATCTAGTTTAGATAATACAGCATATATCGATGTTTCTTTGTATATTCTTCTTATTCTTTCTGAATTTGAATAATCTTTCAGTTTATTTTCAAAGTGTATGATTTAATAATGATTCAAAATATTTACTAAAGATATGTGTTCAAAGAAGCGAATCAATGTATTTTTTCCTTCAATTTGCTTTAAACAACGTAATTGAATTAGCCCTTTTGGTTTCGTTTGATCGCTTGTTCAATGCCTTTTGCATAGTTTGGGAATCGTCGCCTTTGGAGTTGCGAATCATGAACTTCTATTTTGATTGGCTGCCCAGTAAAAGTAGTGAAACTTCGCTCTATTGAGATCAAGCATTTGAATAAAGTACACCTGAATTTATCTGCAAATTTATGCTTCGATAAGCTCCTCCTGAAATCGTCTTTAAGAAACTTTTTGCATCTATACCAATCGCATCTCTTTGTTTGACATACTCGTTTAATGAATTGATCCCTGGACGGTGTTACTGTGGCTTTGAGGTGACTCGGCTCACCTGAGTTATGTTGGAAGTTCTTTTCGGTTTTTCCAATATAAAACTGGCCAAGCTTTTCCCTGACATACCGAATTTTGGTACAAAACTTGGAACTAACTGGGTTTCTTAGTACTCTCGTATCCTTTTCTAAACAGTCACGTTTTTGTTCTTTTGTACTTTCAGGTTGTACACTCTGGTGAATATGTTCTCTTTTACCGATGCAGCTAAATCGCGAACATCCTTTTTGTGCTGGCGTTCCCCTCATTGTTTTTCCTGTTGCTGGACCAGAATGAATTGAGTGGATTAGGCACAGTAATGACACGAACGAAAGCCACTTACTATACACCATGTTAGACCAAGGAACTAGTCCCCAAAGGAGTCAACTGAATATAACTGTAAAGCAAACTCTTAGATTTGCTTACCCTTTATATATCGTACAACCCGCACCAACGAGCTTGTCGGTTAATTCAATTTGATGACTAATTTCAAGATCTTTCCGATGGGAACTTGGTTCTGTAGCTTGTCATCTTGAGAGGAACTGTTCACTCAATTCAATTCAATAACACTTAGAGCTGAATAATCACTGTTCTCATCACAACCCATTGTTTTTACTCAGTATTATCCCAACGAATGCATAGGTCACACTTCAACAAACAGCAAACTGCATTATCAAAAATAATGCGTCTAGCTAAAAGCATTATTTTTAATAATGCAGCGAGTTCCCTAGCAGTCAATATAACGAAAACGAATAAGACAACGATAAGAACAATAATTATACTAGATAATCACTTCGTCACACAGCATTCGTGTGTATAATGCAGGCAGCTGAGGGCTGCGCCCTCAGCTGCCTGCATTATACCCACGAATGCTGTGTGGCTCAGTGATTATCTATTAAATAACTACGTCTATAATTCCTCCCGGGGGGGGGGGGGGGGGGGGACTCCGAGGGTAAACGATCGGGGATGCTCGTCGTATCTTTTAGGGGTAAAAATCTACGATTTGGTATCTTTTGGGGTTTAAAAATATGAAATTTGCCAAATTCTTACTTTTTGGTATCTTTTAGGGGTTAAAAGCCACTGAACGTCGTGATTGTGGTATCTTTTAGGGATGAAAAACTTGTGAAGCCACGCCCTTTTGAAAAACGTCCGGTATCTTTTAGGGGTATTTTTGAAAAATTCCGACGAGCATCCCCGATCATTTATCCCCGGAGTCCCCCCCCCCCCCTCCCCCGGGTAATTCCTCTTGGCAGTTGATGTCTACAAGAAATATTAAGACCTTCAATACAACACTACTACCATTCATACAAGTTTGTTATCGTCATAGCTTTGTTCGGATGCGACGAGAAACGTTCATTAGATTGTTTCAAGTAAAAATTCAACATAAGCCATTAAAGTACAAACAAAAAAGCGGAAGAGTAAAATACAGTCGGTTGTCCAAGCTGCTAAGTTGTTTTTCGCTAAAGAATAGCCAGTGGTTTATCTTCGACCTGAGGGAGTAAAATTAAAATGTATATAAAACACAAAATTCAACCCACGTCAATCATTATGAAAACCTTTTAATGAAACTCGCTAAAGCAAAGAATGTTTATGTTAGCTAATATAAAATTAAGATTTATTTCAATATATACTTTAAGGATTTGTAATTAAATCCACGTAAACAATTTTATTTTATTTTGTTTTCTTTCATTATATATGTAGACATATATTTTCTTTTCTTTCCTTCTATACTTTAAACACAGAACAGAATTGTATATGCGCTATTAAAGAAAATTATTATTATTAGAAATTGTTTACATCTAGAACATGATGCATAAGCCATTTGGTTATATAGGGACTTGAAGATTTGATCATACTCGGCATATTTCTGTGTTCCACTGGGGTCAGTCCTTGATCCTATGTGTTCTCCATTTTGTCATGCACTCAGATTATGCAAACAAGCCAGATCGCACTGCTGGAAAGTACCAGGCTCTGTCTCGACGTTTCAAGCTTCGAACAATTTGCTGAAAAAGCTCAAATACGCTGAGAAATATTGCTTATTTTGCTGCTTTTTATGGTAGTTTTTCCAAATAGCACTATGAAACTTTACATGAAAATTAACGTCAACCTTTTATGAGGACGTTTGCAAGTGGCTGGTCCCAAATAAGACGACAACGTTTTCACAGAACATAATATGGGTAACAACAACATATGTTTCATAATAATGCAAGAAATAATGATGAAACCCATTTACAATGCAAAATTTCAAAGAACATTAGCATTTTATGCGACATAATTTGTCAGTCACATGTCAGCCAGTACTCAGTGAGTTAGTCAGTCATGCATACATTTCAATGCAAAAACAACTAATATATTTAGTGATGGCTAAAATAACTGAGTAAATTTTCACTACGGTTACTCACTGCAAATTTAAAACGGACTTGTAGTTGCTCTCTAAAATTACATTCGCATATCGCTTATTTCCGTGTTCTAGCTTGCTAAGGCAAATGAAAAACCATTTTAAAAGCTTAATAAGTAATTATTAATTAATTAAATCGGTTAATAATTGTATACATGTAAATGTAACAGAATGGCGGGTTAGCACTATTAAACATGCTAGATCTGGATACAACAACTCAGTCGTTTTACGGTTCGAAAAGGGGAAGAAGAGCAATAAAATAAGATTTAAAAAAACTGAGAACTGACAACAAAACAAATTTTAAATAAAACACACTTAATCTTTACAATTTAATTTTCTAATTTGTTAATAACAGGACTTTTTGTTCGCACCTTCATTAAAAGTGGAAACACGCTTTTTCAAACATTCCGTCATTAATTGTTCGATCATAGCAAATACTCACAAAAATATAATATTCAACTTTAGGGATGAATTGGTAGGAACTTCGTACATTCTGTTCTATTAACGAAGTGCATACCGCACCTGTGTCAAGACGCAGTAACTTGTGGAATAAAAATACTGAAGGTATTGAAATCAAATCAGCCCCAAAGGCTGCCATTTGTAACCTGTTAACAATTACATAATGATTATTACTAACACTTCAGTAGTTTAGAAGAAAAAAAATATGAAATGAGCTTAATATAGTAAGGTAATGAAATGTAATACACCAAAAACAGAAAAGGAAATTGTCACAGGTTATACTGAAGTACAATTCACCACTAGTTGTGCTTCAAAGGGTTTTGAAATCAAGATGATGCTATTTTCAAATGAACAGATAATTTTCAAATGAACAGTATTGTAGGTAACTCTGGCCAAATTTTCTCACGACAGTAAAAGGTATTGCTTGAAGGCAAAGTTTGTATCCAAACAATTGAGCTCTAAAACATCTGAAATACTGCAAAAAGCATTTATTTGTCTAGATTGAAGTATAATTTTTATCCGAATTGCGAATTTCTTCAAGCTGTATGTTTTTTTGGCCACGTTTCTCGCGTGTGCTCTGAATGGAGATTTACGGTACAAATTACTTGATTCAGGGATATAACGATTTTAAAAAGACGTTGTTTGGGAAAATATGGGTATACCGGATTCCGGATGTAGATTTTACGACCGCGAAAGGTGCTGTGGGATTCCAATAAATATAATAAATAAGAAGTAATTTCGTTCAAATCAGCGTCATTTCCTTAAGTTGAAGGTCTCTGATGGTCGATAACATGGTACATATTTATCTTCTGTGGCTATTCATTAAAAAACATTACGCATAGACCTTTTTGGTCGTGTAACGGGCATCCGGAATCAGTCATTCTCACCTACAATGTTCTTTTGAATAGATGTATATGATATTTTTAAGGGTGTTTCTTACGTGAGGTTTTGGGTGGTGTACGAGCGAAAGGGTCAGTATATGTCACTGCTCATAATATGTACAACATGGAAACGCCTTGACTGCAGGATATTTTTTTATGACATTTATACTATTTTCATATGTGGATAATCGTCAAATTGTTAATGCAATAGTGGTAAACCATGGAGGGATTCATGTAGAGTCACTAGCTGATACATCATAGCAAACATTCAAATACACTTATTCAACGAATAAAAAGAGACGGGAGAGATGGGAGAGATGCTTCGTACTTCGCACGTTCTTATTTTATTTCTTTTTTTATAATGACTGTTTAATGGTGGACGGCTCATTTTGTGTATCTTGCGAACCGTTATATCAGGAGGCTATAATCTTTTACAGTATCGTAATCGATAAATAATTATAAACAGTAGTAATCTTTTTATGGACAAAATATAAATATGTTATTGATCTTGTTTCAACTGTACAATATATACTTCTGTGCTACTGAGAAAAATGTCATGTTAGTCAATACTGTACAAAATAAAAATGATTCTAATCTACATAACATTGAATAACCAACGGACAGCCGTTTTATAGAAAACAATTGCAATAACATTATATATATAAATATACACGATATGCTTTTATATTCTAGGATTGTGTAGATACATTTTATATTTTTCCAACCTTTTCTATATTATATTTTGTCATTATCATATACTTGTAACCACCGTGTAATTCATTTATATGCGGTTTTTAAGTGGAAATTAAACTTATTATTAAAATCATGCTATAATCAATTTATCATTGCAAATACCGCGATTTCCCTTCGAAACTGTATTTTCTAAACCACTCGATAAAAAGAGAGAAAAGCATCTTAGTATACTTAGTTCAATTACATCTAAATCAAGTTCACACTAATCCTAGGAGGTTATAAAAAATATATATAAACAAAAAAAAAATAAAAAAAATACAATATTGAAAACATATCAATAAACATAACATATATAATATAATAAATAATTTAAAGTCTCTCAAGGTGCACTGGTTCTTTCAAGTCATCTGTTACTTTGTAATACGAAGTCCAGATCAACTAGTCTTCCCACGACTTCAAGGTAAGTCTGGAAACTATTGAGAAATAGCTTGAAGTCAAGCCCAAACTATTTTTCAAACATAAAAATCTTGTTTACTTCTTTTAATTTCTCAACCTACGGCTAATTACAAATGAGTGAAAGAATTTCAATCAATTAATAATGGCGCTAATGGTGCAAATTTTATGCAGTTTAATATTACTATACTATTATTAATATTCGATGCCTTGATTTTGGTATCATTCTCATTAATTGTACTGTACCAAAATAGCTCTGTGGAGGTTTATAATGCAGCTGTTGGCGGAAGGTTTTAAGATTTTTAAGAGGTCAGTTGACAACAAATATTGGAAACTCTACAAAGAAACAATTCTCTATCGGGGACCTTTGAAGAGCCTTTTCTTTTCGTGTCTTCGAGTTTCACCTAAAAGCTTTTCATGAAAATGACAATGATGCGAACTTCCTACTATTCTTTATTTTAATTCCTCTTATTGAAAAGTTGAATTACTTTGGAGTTTCCTTGTATGACAAATAGCACACTAGCTCAAATAACGGACTTTATTTTACTCTTCCGCTTTTTTGTTAGGAATTTAAACACTTAGGTTAGCCTTACACTTGAAACAATCCAGTGAGCATTTCCCATCACATCTGAACAAAGCGATGACGATAAACAACTTGAATGATAATAGTGTCGTCTTGAGGTTCTTAGCATTTTTTGTTGTCAACATTCACAAGGTAGAGGAGGTGCAGACGTAGTTATTAGTGTGTGGTGTGCAACTCACTTCAGTTGTAAGTACTGTTGAGCGAATTGTATTAACAATTTTGTATTGTGTGCATATTGGGCGATTGATTACTCTTGAGATTAAAAAGGAGATGGAAGCGGAAAGAATTTATTGACAGTTGTCTTCTTCTTTAGTTAAGTTCCAGCGAGGTGTACAGTGTATATATAAGTGATACAAATACGAGTATTCGGCGCTCAAATTAATATCGAAGCAATTAGCCGGAGTTGGACGGTATTGCACAGGGAATCGGTTCTGAAGTGGTTCCACCATGGCGCATACTGTATGGGTGCTTCTTGTTATCTCACTTACTTGTTTAATCCACACAAGCTATTGTGCCAGTGGTTCCACGAGGCCACCAAAGTTTAAATGTTCTCGTCATATGTGTGCAGGGAAAAGAGATATCAACAATCCGTTAGACAGTGAAAAAGAAACTGAACAATCGCTGAACAGAGCAGTCGAACGGATTAAAGTTTCACTTCGTACGGAGCCATGCTGGCGATTTGGGTGTGCCAAAAAAGAACATTCTCCAAACAAATTACACTTTTACCTAGGGAAGCTACAACCTAAACGAGAACGAAGCAAGGGCGAATTTGGAGATTGTAAACGATGGTCATGCATAGTTCAACGGTACATCAAGAAGGATTTTATAGAGAAACCGCTTCACATAAAAGGAAGTTATGGATCACAAATCAAGGGGAGTTCCTTACAAAAATGTCCGCGATTTGGATGCAGTAGAAAGAGAAGTATAAAACAAGCTATGAAACGAAAAGATACCAATTTGTTAGCCCAAGAACTACGTAGTTTTATTTCAAATAAGCATGTCCATGAGACAGTTGATATAAATTGAGTAATAGTCTAAACATAATTATATATAAAATGTAAAGAAATGATATATACTGATATTAAGATAAGAAACTTGATGCTAGTTTTTGTACTAATGTAATAGCTTTCGATTGCTCTGTACTTATAAGTAATATTCTTTATGCTCATGGTTTTTAAGTTTCTAGGAGTAGATTACTTTATCTATGATTATGGTCAGTGAATAATGACAAACTTAGATTATCAAAATCATGACAGATTAATGGGAAATTGATAACCATGCCGTGGTTACTCCTCGTAAATTATGCTATATAATTAACTCTAGCGTATCGTGGTGTTGTAATACGCAAATATCATTTAACAGAGCTTATCTATAGTTAATTCCATATATTGTATTAGCGTACATGTATCAAAAACGCGGGTCACAGAAATATATAGTTTATATATGAGATAAGTAATATACAAATAAAATGTGACATGAATCAGTATTTTATGGAAATTAAATGAAATCTATCATACCCTTCAGTTTGTCGTACGTTGTTTTTACTCCTTATTCCTTATTACTATACTATGTCAATGTCAAACCTTTAGTACTGTTGCCAATTTGTTTTGTTTCATTGCATTGAAGTGAATCAATTAAAGATGATAAATCGCTTATCCTTTGGCTATGTAACTTTTTATTTGAGAGCATCAAAATTTTCAATGTTTTTTAAAACATGTGTGATTATTTTACTTTTGTGTTTTATTTCTTGATTATTGTTCATGCGCGCCTCACTACTAAAAGAAATTCACGGGCTCGAAAACTCCTAGATCTTTCAAGAGTCATAAAGTAGTTTTGTGTTTGTGCCATTTTTTGGTATTTCACCGAGTCTGTAATCATGGAACTTTCTGGTAAATTGTCTGACTTCTTCTAGTCCAATTCTTCGATTATTCGTTATACTTGTTTATACTCCAAGGCGTATTTGCGCATCAGCAGGATTAATCTCGATATTCGAGAGCATTTACTATTGTCTATATGCATGCGCATCGTGTACTGCACATTTTGCTGAAATGAGCGCACCGATCTGAAAAAGAAACTGATTATACAGTTTCACAAATTCTTGAGAGTTTCTCTCAAAGGAAAACAGTTTTTGCGAATAAATTTGAAAAACCCACTTTTGTAAATGCTAATTGTGACTCAACATTAACAATAACTCAGATAGATGAAACCGTTTGGAAACGATAACAACAGCTTAGATAACCCTGAACTTGCCAAAAATGATTCAATAAAGATGTCAAACCACTCTCATCCATTGATTCCAACTGTTTGCCTTTTTTAACTTTTTTGAGCAATCACTCCAAGCCTGTAAACATTTCAAGTTGTTTAACATTGAATGTCGACATAGCTGCTTTCAAACTCTCGAATTTATAAACTTTTGACACACTTTTAAGGGCTGACCTTTTACAATATAAAATAACACCTATTTCATATATTTAAAAACCGAAAAACTATACTGAAAATGTTTAGTACAATTTAATAATTAATTTTCATACAAAATCATTGCTTTATTTTCCTCTTATTTTTATACCAAAAACGTGGAATAGGGTGATTTGCGGCGCCCATTGATATGTAGATTTTGTTAAAAGTAGGTTGTCTGATAGAACCAAAGTATAATACCTTGTGGACCTTGTATTATCTGATTAATTGATAATTGGATTAATTGTTAAATGCTAGATAGATCTGAATAAACCATTTTGTGACGTAGTATTAATTGAAAGTTATCCATTGAACGTTCTCAGGTACCGCCTTCACAAACTGACCCAGAACCACGTCACAACATTTCGGTAGATAATCATTTTATCCAAACTAAAAAGCCCTGAAATTGAAACTTGATTGATCGAAATTTGCTTCAATGTCTTCCTACGTGGATGATTAGTTCAAAAAATCCAACTGCCTCAAAATGTTTGTACTCAAGACATGAAACACTATTAGTTTAGATGTTGTTCAAGTAGGAGCGATACTGAAGCACCTCACGAACTCTTTGTCATAACAGCTTAAATTCAAGGTTTCAAATTAAAGCAATGTCGTGGGCGTACTTGTTTACCAGTATATTTAACTCGTTATTCGTTGCTTAAAAAATTAAAAAAGTACAAAAAATATTTTTGGAGTAAATTTGGGGAATTCATAGAAAACCCAAGAAAACTTTAGGGTTTGAAATATGAAATTTGCGAAATTCTCACTTTTTGGTATCTTTTAGGGGTTGAATAGCACTGAAACTCATGACTTTGGTATCTTTTAGAGATGCAAAATTTGCAAAGCTACCCCCTTTTGAAAAACGTCCGGTATCGTTTAGGGGTATTCTTGAATTTATCCCCGGAGTACCCCCCCCTCCCCTCCCCCGGGATGGGGGTAGTAACTACTGTCTGATGAGCCTGTAGATATCTGCGGTTAGCAATATAACAACATGTTCTCTCGTTAACCGCGGACCATCAGCAAATGTCGATCAGTCGGTCAGTCGTTCAGTCAATGCATGGATTAACTTGCTTGCCAAACTGGCTGACTGACTTAGTACACTGTAACTATATCTGTCCGGATTGGCTGGACACGGCGAGCTCTATTCACAATTCATAATCAGTGTTTTTTAATCGATGTAATTATATTTCCTTCCTTTTGAATTGGCGGTATATAACTCTCAACAAACCTACACTCTTGCGTTTCTTTAACATATCGCCCAAAGCTTGCCGCCCTTCCGTACTAATAACAAATCCTACAAAAGTGTTGGCGTGAACAAAAATGATAGGAAACAATCAAATTATAAAAGAATATATCAATTGCGCTTTCTTTTGAGTTACGTGTTTTTAAATCCAATGTAATCTTTTAGATGGTGTCTCTTATGAAATTTGACGGTTAAATTTTTTGCGGTTTCCATGAAGTAATAGATAGTTGGAATTACGGTCATAATGTTAATTTTAGCTAGATGGTAATTTCCAACACTTTACAGCCATAAATGGTGCATGAGGCTTCTAACAAAAATGGACTTAAACTAAATCGACAAAGGCAGCGAGAGAGTAATTCAAACACTTATTCACCAAAATGCTTACAGATGCTCTTCAAGCTACCGAAAACGGGGCGAAAACGATAAGCTTTTACACGAAAACGCTGTGTAAACGCTGTCTAAACTTGATCTTTTCGAGTTATTAAAAAGGGTCGAAGTCGATGGGAAATGCGATCTATGTTACAACTCGCTTCATACCGCAACGTTCTTTTGATTGCTCTCCTTATTCTTTCAAGTTCAATTTATGTGAATTTTCGTGAAAACCTAGAGATTGTTCAAGCGCGCGGTTTCAGCGCAGACAGGGTCTGTACCAATAGTACTAAGTGACTTTAGGTTTATTACATATTTCCCTTAGGATGCTTTTACTTAAAAGATTGGTTTTACTAGCCCATTGGCTCTTTCAGATGATATCTCAGATAGTTGTTGTTGGCGATTTGAAAGGAATTGGAGAGATAGGTGGAGAGGCAGTGCTCATTAACTTCCCGCTCAGCAATCGATCCCCATATGTCTGAATTTCAATCAGCTCGTTTCTACCACAGGATCCCCAAATATTTGAATTTTAATCAACTAGTTTCTACCACAGGATCCCCATATGTTTGAATTTCAATCGAGCTAGTTTCTTCCACAGGATCCCAATATGTTCGAATTTCAATCATTTAGTTTCTATCACATGAATTTCCATATATTTAAATTTCAATCATCTAGTTTCTACCACAGGATCCCCATGTATTTGCATTTCAATCATCTAGTTTCTACTACAAGATCCCCATATATTTGAATTCCAATCATCGAATTTCTACCATAGGAGCCCCATATTTATTACTCGGGCTTCCAAAGGAGGGCCCGAGTTTAAAATTCGGCTGTGTTTGTCGTGTTTTCCTTCGTCGTCTTCGGTCACAAAATGCAGATTTTTGGACAAATCTCCCCACACCACCCGACACATTTCTCATGGTCTTGAAAGCGACGATCGTAGATATACTTGTTCTTTCATTGAAAATAAAGTTGAACGTCTCAAAATAATCTATTTTTAATTTATTTCAACTTTTTTTAATATTTACAATAACATTTTTTTTTTAATTGAAGTATATTTATTATATTATAAACATATCGTAATGTTTGGTTCCGTGACCGGAGATCGGGAGCTTCACCGTGGTAAACGCTTCACAAAACTTCCACAGTATTTACTCATTGCTTACTGTATTTTGGATTGGCGATAACTGAGAAGAGAAAGAAAAATGTCGAGTTATGATTTGGTAAATTTGAAATAAACAAAAATGATGTGAATGAAGCACAACTCTTGCGACAGCCTTGCTTCGTACTGATGATTTTGTTGGAAGACTTCAGTCGAGCAGAATCAAATATCACGATGTTGTGATCTCTAGTCAATTATTTTAATTGTCGGCCGCTTGTATCAGTGAAGTTTGTGGAGGGAATTGAATATATTTTGCTTAGAAATTATGTTTTTGCTCAAAGTGAGCGGCCATGTTAAGTTGAAATCAAATCGTGTATTTTTACCTTGTTCTCCATCGGCCGGTTCAGTTTAGATTTTCTTCGGTTTTGATTCCATGTAACTTTTTGTCAATCAAAAACCATTCCAATTACCACTTTTTCAAATGCAGAGTAGTACGTGATTCATAATTTTTTTAAATAAGCTGTAAAATTGGCATATTTTTTAATGAAATTCAGTCTACTTTGCCTTGTACGAGATTTTTTTCGAATTGTCCCACTCACCCTTAGTCAAGTTTTTGTTGTTGCACAGGAATCCCAAGAGCAGAAAAAGCGGTAGATCGTAACAGTGACAAAGATATGCCCGTCAAAAAAAAAAAGACAAACTAAATGAAAATAATTATGGGTGAAAGCTGGTGCTACATACTCAAAACTCAGTATCGTTACAGTCACTTCATATATGAACACATTTTAAAGAATTTTTTTGACTACTTGAAATAGAAAGTGTGATGTTCGAAAAACTTTCGAAAAGCAACAAACATCAAAAGAGAAGATTCCTTTATTATAAAAACGCAATTAATCTGACAACCATTATTCCATTATTTTATCATTTTTGTTTCATTTTTTTAGTTTTAGCGAAACAATCAGATAAATTACATAGGTCAAAGAGAAGCCCGAGTTCACGCAGATGTGCGTTTAGTTTTAATTTCATTCCGGAGGATCCCCATATATTTGCATTTCAATCATCTAGTTTCTACCACAGGATCCCTATACATTTGAATTTCAATCGAGCTAGTTTCTTACACAGGATCACCATATATTTGAATTTTAATCAGCTAGTTTCTACCACAGCATCCAAAGAGGATCCAAATATGTTTGAATTTCTAAATCAGCTAGTTTCTACCACAGGATCCCCAAATATTTGAATTTTAATCAACTAGTTTCTACCACAGGATCCCCATATGTTTGAATTTCAATCGAGCTAGTTTCTTCCACAGGATCCCAATATGTTCGAATTTCAAGCAGCTAGTTTCTATAACATGAATTCCCATATATTTAAATTTCAATCAGGTAGTTTCTACCACAGGATCCCCAAATATTTGAATTTTAATCAACTAGTTTCTACCACAGGATCCCCATATGTTTGAATTTCAATCATCTAGTTTCTACCACAGGATCCCCATATATTTGAATTTCAATTGTCTTGTTTCTATCAAATAAATTTTTATATGTTGAATTTCAATCATCTTGTTTCTATCACAGAAATTCTAATATGTTCGAGTTATTTCTTGCAACTACGATACGGCACTGCGTTTTTATAATTTGTGACTATGTTACTTTATTACTAAATTGTATTTTATCTAACTACTATATTGAATGTTAATTAATATAGAAGTCCACGTCCACCAATCTACGTTTTCTTAACCGCAATCAAAAACCAGCATATTAGTCATAACAGTATGCTCAGTTGAACTTGGACAAATCTACATTCTTGTAAACGTGTGATTTTGTTATCGTATCTGCATCAGCTGGTTTCAACTTATATACACAATACGTCAACTTAACATGACTAGCATTGGAAATCTTCCTACATAACGTTCAGTGCTTATCCTCAGTCAGTGAGACACGAAATGATATCACTTCACCAATATCACCGCACTTAGTAATTGTTCTATCATTGGCTATATAAAATATACCTTAGCTATTGAGTAAAACGTCGTCAGATGAGAGCATATACCGATGAATTTAAAATACCAGTTTCTAAATGCCAACTACACGACTTAGAAAGTCGTAAATACAAATAGTTTCCCTGCTAGTAGAGTCTCTCTCGTCAGGAATCACAAACGAGAGACTCTGTTAGTAGGAAAATAAATAGTAAAGTTATCATCTAATTTTACATAACAGCACTCCATGGTGTATTTTTTTTCTTTGAAAATATTCGACATTAAATCTGCGTACGCAATCGATCGGCATTTGGTATGAAATCGTTCATATACATTTGTCTTTCACTCAGCAACGTTTTCATATACGCGTATAAAAATAATGAAAAATCACTGAAATTAAATCACTGAAATTGATCATATGTACCGCAAACAGACCCCTAACCCACGTACAAAAACGCCTACAAACAAAATTAATCAACACCTGAAAAAATAAGTGAATCGAGAAACAAAAGAACACGATGACAAACAACAACACAATAACTTTACAACGGAACAATCACATAGATTTCTAATTGGTTACGTAAATGAAGAAATATTATGCTCGATTTTTCGGTTAGATTTGAATACAGCCTCTGCTCGAACCTTTTAAGATAAGACGATTTTATGCAACTAGGTTTTACTAATGACTCATACTAAGCCGAAGAAACTACTTTTCTTATCTTCGTTTTTTTCTTCAAAGAGACAATATATTTAGTAAAGATCGATAAGAAAAATTTTTTTGAAGATCAGCAAGAAATAAAAACGCATTAAAACATAAAGCTCGTATTAAAACATAAAGTACTCGACCGAATGTATTCGATTCGGGACGTTTTACAATTTTTTTCAATGATTTAGTATTTTGTCTTAAAAAATAAGTCTGAAATCATGAGTTTTAATGATTACCTGTACATACATTTGTCGTTAACGTGGGTAAGACTGTTTTTAAAGAAAAAAAAGCAATTACCTGGTTGCAGATACTGATTTATGACATGAAAAGGGATTAACTTCAATGGTCATATTCATGTATTATTTTATTTTGAGATAATAATTTCATATCAGTGAATATGCAATCATCGGTAAAAACCAAAATTAGATGGTCAGCAGTTATTTTTTTTTTTAAATCGCTATTTGGGCTTTCTTTACTTTTCAAAATGGCTACTGTCGCAAACATGCATGGTGTCGCAAACAGCCACCGCGCCTACTGTCTAATTTCCACAAGCGGTTTGTACCCGTGCTTTTGCTTGCAAACATAGCTGCACACACATGCACACGCATGATACTTTCCATTATACTATATGAACTTAGCTTATGCTACTTTGTGGCACAAAAATAATTGTCGATTATCAAACTGAAAGGAAAGGAAAAAAGAAAGAAAGAAGTCAACCAATACGTTGCTGTATGTGTTAGCCCAGCCAGTTTCGAGTCTATTAACAAATGAGTTGATACAAAAACCATTGGTGTTTGCTGACATTGTTTTGTGCAGGATGTAGGTTGTACTTGTTACAAAACTATATGACATGCAACTGCCTATTGAGGCTTAGCCTGCATGAACAATGAAAAAAAAAAAAAAAAAAAAAACTGCTGGTATATTTATGACCAGAAAAATCGATTGTCACGAGTCTGCATGTCAGCGCAGTTACCCCCATTGAACAAATACCCATAGATGATCACTGATATATGTTTACAAAGAAATGTGTGTGTTAAAAACTAATGATCTAGCTAATGATCCTGCAAAATTATCTGTGTTTAAATCAAAAATACAAACCATCCTTGACACCATGGCTTGAAAACGTTCCTTTGCATCTCATGTTGTAAAATAGCGAAAAAGCAATGTCTCACTTCCGCTTGCTGTTTCCTTTCACTTTTCAATTCAAATTTCTCAAAGTTCATTTCTCTCACGCATTGCCCTATAAACACCGCGTGATCAATTCATTTTGCATATAGAGTTCTTTTAAATTTCCTTTAATTTTTTTAGGCAGTATCACTGGACCTCGAATTAAATGAAAACAATCTGAATTCTATAGCCCCATGTTAGAATAAGTCACCTTCGACGTCCCTTATATTGGGTTTCTTTGATAACCGCAGTCCACCGACAACGCAGGCTTTCGCGCCTGCCGTAATGGCTGCTGATTTAAAAAAAGCGACGTCGAATAATATATAGGTCCCGTCTTCCCACATTTTACTTTCTGTCGGGCACAGTCGGCAGGTACGTTGAACTACTCGGTAGTCGCTTGTAAGCTAAGCGGCACGTTCATAAAATTATACAGTCTTTTTTTTTAAGCAAGTGGTTTAAGTAAATCTGTTTTACGTGCTTGTCATAAGATCCGATTTTAGAGACGAGTTAACAAGATTAACGGATTTGATTGTACACCACGGCCTCCTACATATACAAATGTCACGAATCAAAGCCAAAACAAGTTTTTAAAAGCTCGATATTATTTGTATTTGCATTATCGGTTCTTTTTGTTCTGACGAGTAAAACTTCTCGACAAAGGTTTGGGTAGTTGGTATGTTATAGTCTGAGATGCATTTTAGGTTGAACTGATTAATCTGGTTTTGTGTGATTCAAACGAGTTAGAAATGAATTCAAACTAAATTGGATATAGCATTTGTTAAAGCGATTTTAGTTTTGGGGACTCATTAAAAAACAGGGCTTTGGATTTTTAGGGGGGGGGGGGGGTTAAAAGAATAGTTTCTCACTATGTCTACCCTCCCCTCCCACTCTACTCTATTTCTCGATCAATTTTATACCCCCCTACTTCTCCCTCATACACCCCTTTAGTTTTCATAGACCGTACAACATTATACACATATCTTTATAATTAATTTAATTTTTTTTTTACCTTCTGACCCAGCCAGGATTTGAACCCAGAAATGCTGGAATAACAGTCCAGGGGCAGGTTGTACGAAGCCTGAATAGCGCTATCCACCGGAAAAAATCGCTATCCAGCAGATAAATTCTAAAGAAATTCTATAGAGTGGATAGCTTTTATCGGCAGGCTTCATGCAACCTTACCACTTTGCCATTCAGGAGCTAGATGCAAATTAATGTCATATTCACAATTTTATATTATTCATGCCCAGTTATTAATGTTATTAAGTCAGACAGATTTTATAGCACCCAAATTTCTAAGAACATAATTCAGTACTTCCTAACATGCCTATTGCAAAAATTATCTTCTTGTTATCAATACGGAGACTTATTGCCCCATCTTAGCTTAATCCTTGGCATAGCAACTGTTACTGTCAACTGACAATCAAGAGATTTCACTTACATATGCACATAAACAAATATAACAAATTCATATCAATGCAGTGTTATAACGCATGAATACATAGGAACTGTGGTTGCTAATTTCTGAAGATTATTTTCATGTTAATTCCGACTTTTTCCTTAAACCTAAACCTAACCTTAACCAGTATCAGTAAAAGGTTAATCCATTACCAAACGTAGGGCTAAATACTGGACTAAGGGACGATGGACTTTCAAACTTAGACCTAGACATATAATTTTTAATGAAACAAGCTATTTACATGTTATATAACCCTGACTGTTTCCCTAAACCTAACTCTAAACCTTAACAACAATGTAAGATTTTCTTCAGTAGGCCCTTTCTCTCTTTAAGTCTTAATTTAAGGACGCCCACTCCCTTCCCTCTATCTAGAAACGCATTCATGTAGGTAAATCCTGAGGAGCTACAAGTGTGTGCTTTTCATTCTAATATTCTAATTTGTTTTATAATTATCATTATTATCAATGTTACAAGCTGTCGGCCAGCACAATTTTATGATCAAAAATTTTGTCCCAATCCATTTGCTATTTCCTATGATGTACCAACGAGTTTACTATACCTAATGATATCATCGTATTTTTTGTTTAGTCTGGCGAGTAACCTTTATATAGGACTGATCGAGTTTTGAAATTACCATTACGTGAATGTGGTATTCCTCATATCACGGATTTTGAAAAAAACAACAAAACAAAACACAAAAACAAAAAAAAAACGGTTATCAATACCTGAAAACCAACAGTCATTGCCAAATGGAGGGAATCAAAATTTTATTTCTACATGTCCATTAAAATCCATTTTTACAGCTCGCTAATTGTTCCCACTTAAATCAAATTTTTTTCTTCCTGTTTTGAATAACTAAAAGAGTCCTCGAGTGCACGGAGCTAGAAACTGTTCAAGATTCAGAACACCTTCAATCACGTTCGAAGAAGAACCTCACGTCATTTAATTACCCAGGACCATTTTCGTCTCAAGTACGAGTTTTTGAACATCAGTTTTGACGTTTGTTTTGGAAAAACAGGCAATATTCACAGTACGAGATTTAAATTATTAAACGTTTCCAACCAAAACTAAAAAAACTTTCCAAATTTAGTGCACATTTAAAGAAGATACAATCGATATAAATATCTCATTTGTTAGCTTAGAATGATTAAATTCATAATTGCTTTTTAGTTTTGTATCGGAGAATTTCCTAAAAAAGCATTATGTTCGCACTCTCAAGCGTTACAGGCTTT